>CM028377.1:1719370-1759882 GCA_013146195.2 Codonopsis lanceolata | reverse complement strand
GCCAAATCAACATAAAATAGAAGTTTTCTTCCCGCATCCTTTTTGTTCTTCCATTTAATAAGTGCTACATTGGGGACAATTTATCATCTAGGTGTGGGGAAGATGCATGTATTTGGGTATTTTTGTTTTGATATGATCGATGATGTTGTTGGGATGTTTGTGTTTTTATGTGCATTCTCATCGTGAAACAAGAAATTTTGATACATGATGGGCATATTGAAATTTTTCTACTCTAGATTGACTCACATGTTTAAAAAAATATTTCTTCAAGCTGCATGTATGCATGTGTCGACTCTAGTCTTTCTAAGTGAGTTTTTGAGCCAAATATGGAGCATTTCATTCAATTTTTGCTCTCGGTTATTCTTTTTGAGTTTCTCGCACGTGGGTGTTAATTCTAGAACTTGCATTTTTTATACATTTCGAGGTCACATCAATGAGTTCATGCACCAATATGATTAAGGCATTTAGGAATCACCCACTTTTAGCTATCTTTTTCTATTCTACCCATTAATCTTACCCTTTAGTTAACCCTGTTGAGCCTTATCCACTTCTTTCCTTCAACCAAATTTCAATGAACCTTTGCCTGTTTGACTCTCGTTTTGATTAACCTAATGTCAAGAATTATAAGAGTAACATGTGAATCGTAGTCTCGATCCGGTATGTGAGTTGGAGATTTAAATTGAGTGAATCATGTCCGTACAAGAAAAGGAGAAATTGTGTTTGGTTCGGCTGAGCTATGCATTATGTTTGGTTATGCTTAGTATTGCGTGTAACTAAAAGTTTCAATTCATCTAGTGGTCAAAAAAAAAGCAAAGAAAGAAAGCAAAGGAATAAAAGTATGTAGCAGACTCAAATCGCCAAAAAAAAGAAAGAAAGTAGGATCAAGTCAAGTTCGAATGTATACTTCCAATTGTGCTTTGATTAAGGGTTTATGCTTCATGAGGACATAATTCAGCGATGGTTGAACTATGAGTAATTCATGTGCTATTACGCATTTCTTTGACATTTTTATCTCACTTTATATCCTTATATCCTACCTTTTAACCCCTAGCCCGCACAACCCTTAAAAGACCTTTTGATTGGTATATTGGACTCATATTCAGTGATGGAGATTTGATCTATTTGCAAGCTTATGGTAATTTCATATTGTCGTGTTGAGTGGAGTGCTTAATTATACACATCCCTGTTTAAACACTTGAGTGAATGCGTGTCGTTGTGAGAATGGTTGAGACATGCATATATAGAGGTTGAAGGATACTTTTTGGAGGTATGTGAGTTAATCTAGATGAAGCATGTTAAGATGTCCATCACTTTGATTGAATTTTGAGTTTCCATTTGATAATGCACATTGAAATACATGCATTGGAGTAATGTCATAATTTCATAAGTTGTCTAGATTAGGGACATGCATATCTGTTTTATTTCAAGATGCTTGAGGACAAGCATAGTGTAAGTGTGGGGGAATTTTTTGACAGAGCACAAAAGTGTGATATTATTAGTCAAATTTATGATTGATTATAGAGTAAATATTGAGAGAGAGAGAGAGAGAGAGAGAGAGATTCATGTGAAGCAGACATGAATAATGAGGGATCTCTTGCAATTTAAGGTACATCATTTAACAGTTCTGGTGATATGGACAGTCTTATAGCACCATTATATATTGGAAATCTTGTACTTTGTGAGCGTAAACTTATATATAGGAAAATGGCAGACGGTATATCAAGCTTCGGGGTCCTGTCACATCCTTCACTGAGTGGTGTGAGAAGAATTATGTTTACTCTTCATATATTGCAGAATTTTACAACACAATATCAAATATCCCATGCATTCTTTTGGCACTCATCGGTCTTATAAATTCCTTGCGGCAACGTTTTGAGAAGAGATTTAGCATTCTTCACTTATCAAATATGGCACTCTCTATTGGAAGCGTGATGTTTCATGCGACATTGCAAAATGTGCAACAGCAAAGTGATGAAACTCCCATGGTATGGGAAATGCTCCTCTACATCTACATCCTCTACTCACCTGATTGGCACTACCGTAGTACCATGCCTACCTTCCTTTTCCTCTATGGTGCCATTTTCGCAGTTATTCATTCACAGTTTCGATTCGGCATTGGCTTCAAGATTCATTACGTGGTTTTAAGTCTTCTCTGCATTCCTCGAATGTACAAGTATTACATATATACCAAAGATATATGTGCCAAACAAATTTGCAAAATTTTACCTGGCTACCCTACTGGTTGGTAGTTTATGTTGGTTGGGTGATCGTGTATTCTCGCAAGGAGATATCAGGTTGGCTTATCAACCCACAAGGTCATGCCATGTGGCATGTTCTCATGGGTTTCAATTCTTACTTTGCAAACACTTTCTTGATGTTTTGTTGTGCTCATCAAAGAGAGTGGAGTCCACATGTTGTTTATTTTATGAGGTTTCTTCCCTACGTGAAGATTGAGAAACCGAAAACCCAGTGAGACAAAGGAATTATGCAAAGGTAAGTTTGTTCTTGCTTGTGATTGGAGGTTAGTGCCAGATTTTGGGACCTACACAAAGAAATCAGGTAGCCGATAGTAGTTCCGTCTCCGCTGGTTTTATTTGGAATTATAGTATGTTTAATTGTTGAGCTAGGTTTTTGGGGACACAGAGTTTTAGTTGTGAAAGTAGAATTGTGTACCATGTTTATATGGTAAAAAAAAAGATTATAGAGTAAATATTACACTTTTGGTTGTTTTGTGCTCGTTAATGTTTGTAGGTGTGAGGAGCCGCAAAATAGGAAGCTAAGCAAAAATTGCCGGATTGCAAGAAAATGAAAATGCGTGGTGTCACGTGGGCATGTGCTATCTAAATTCGGAATTGAAGTCGATGTCAACCACCGAAGAATTTTCCAAACAGATCTTCCTCGAGGTTAGAGTTATTTCTCTTCTTAAATTATTTCTTTATTAAAGAAATAAATTGCTTTGGAAGTTATTGGTAGTTTTGGGAAGTTTTGACAGTTTATTTGTAGAAAAACTGCTAGTTAGTGGCCTTAGTGGGGGAAAAAGGGGTTGATATTTATTCGAATTGGGCGAAGTAGAGGCATCTAGACGGGAATTGAGAGTAGCCAGGCAATACTTTGAGAGAGATAAGTCACTCACAATTTCTAGGAGAGAAAGAGTAGAGAAACTTGTATTCTTTCTTGAGTTCAACACTTGCCGAAATATTAAATCCTTTGTCTTTGTAAGTTGTTTTAATTATGTTTAGTAGCTAAATTATGTGTTTCAGTCAATGAACAATTAAGTCTTTAGTGTTTTACTTCTGTGAGATCTAATAGAATTCATTCTTGTTCCGTTACAAATATTTATTCGTTCTCCATTTCGCACGTTGAAAGATTATTGTGTCTAATTAATGTTTATGGACAGAATATTAATTAACATAATAGTCTATAGCTAGTTAACACCTTGTGATCTGTAATTGTCCTCGGTTTTAACAAAGTGGCAAGTAATACACCTTTAGGCATCACAAGCATAATCGGACAAGATACGGAACGAATAATCTTAGTTACATGTTATTGCTTCAATATACATGGCTTTGAATCGGTCTCTCTCTTTAATGCAACCGAGATTATTAAATCTTACAAGCGCCTCTGAGGTTGTAATTCGGTTAGACGATAGTCAACGAGCTTCTCTTGATTATCAACACGGTAAGGAGAGATTGAGTGTTAGGCGTTTGTCGATACTTATAACCAATTTATTTGTGATTTAACAAGACATTTTTGCATCTATGATCAAAAGTGAAATGCGAGATGAAAATTGGTTCATTGACTGGACTTTAAATTTATTGAATTAAATCAAGCTTTAATCTGTTAGTTTAATTAAAAGTATTAGTTTTCAGTTAATTAGTTTATTAGTTTAATTTTAGCTAATTAAAAATTGAAATTCGTATTTATTATTTACTTAGTAAAATTCTAAAAAGGAATAAGTACAACGTTCCCTACGGATACGATCCCGACTTACTTTATACTCGTTATTAAGGAAGTAGGTGAATTAATTTTGACGATTTGACACACGTCAGTGATGTTATCACCAATGATCGTCTTATTGGAAAGGGAACTTTAAATGTAGATGGTCTTCCTAAGCTCATCTTATTCCTCCACTCCCTTAGGTTGAAGAAGTTTTTGTAGAGGTCGATGATGCTCCTCCCGCTCGTAGAGTACTAAGGGAGTGGAGGAATAATGTATGGACGAGTGATGTAGATAGCTGGGATGAACAAGATAATCACGCGGAAGTTTATTCTGTGGGTTCCCCCATAATTCAATTAATATGGACGAGCTGAGGGATATGAGGGATAGAGTAGGTTTTTATATTTCCTTTTTTGAGGCGGGTCTTCGACTGCCCCTCGACCCTCTTATCTGCAAGCTACTCGAGGAGGCTGGTGCTTATCCCTTCGACCTTTCCCTTAACTTGGTCCGATATCTGATTTCTTTTGCTGCTTGCGTTCGGATGCTCGGGTTCGAGTCGACCTTGCTCCTCTTCAAGACTTATTTTGCAGTGACGAAGTCTCTGAATCGTCTCCAGTGCAAGCACCATAACCGAGGGATAGACTTGTTCGCCAAGCCTCCCGGGAAAACAGGGCACTGGGACGAGAAAGCATTTTTGGTGGAGAGTAGGTATGGGTGGAACTTCCCGGTACCCCGACTTTCTGCTGCAGAAATTAAGTCACTCTCTCCGGTCGGGATTTTGGATGAGTACGAGGAGTCTGCTTGAAAATCCATCGAGGACTTTCTTGGAGTTCGAGGGACGGGACCTGCCCGAGTATTTTGTTGGAGTTCAATTAGTGAGGACGAAGTCCTTTTGAGGATGGTCGGTATGACGACCAAAAAATTCAAGGGGCTGAATGTCCGATGTGAGGTCCCCGAGTATATTCAGTATCCTGGATGGTGGATGCATGAGGGTAACAAGTTTAAGCTGGACTGCCCTCAATGCAAAGACAAAGTGTTCGATCTTGAAGGCTGTGGAAGTATACACTATCGCCTCTTCATTTTTTTATTTTTTTACTTGCTTTTATTTTCTTATTATTCTTCATTAACTCTGTGCTCGTTCTAATTCATTCCTTCATTGCTTCAGATATGATCGTGGACATTGACGAGCTGTCAGGCAAGAAAGCCCGCCAAATCCATGGAGTGGCTCGAAGAAAAATTCTAAGGGAGGCGAAGGCTGATCCTCAGAAGGCCTATCCCTTGCCAACCGACGAACAGGGAGCCGGGTCTCGACTCCCTACGGCGGCTCTGCGCCGCCAAGGCCGTCCCTAGAGGGAGAAGTAAACCTTCGACCCCAACGAGGAAGATTCCTGAACCGATTGTTCCTGCTCCTGTTGTCCAGCCCGCCTCAACCGAGAGTGCTCCCGCCCCTCCCCAAAAGAGAAGGCGGATAGTCAAGGATGCTCCCGGGGAGGAGGAGCAAAGTGTGGAGATAGGGTCTGCCCGTCCCCCTGCCGACAAAAAGCTAAAGGGCAAAGTTGTGTCCTCGTCGGCCAGCGAAGAGACAGTCCCATGGCACATGGACGATTTTGTGGCCCCGACCACCCGAGCAGCTGGGATCTAGCTTGCTAAAGATTTTGCCAATGTGCCGGTCCTACAAAATTTTGACGTCTCCCGGCGTGATTCCCCTTAGCCTTAGCCGGGCAAGGGTTAGTTGTCCGGGCTCAAGTGAGGGAAATGGTCGGCGTTGCCAATTCCTTGCCTCCCGCCGAGGCGATGGGACGTATTGGGCTTTGCGTGAGCGAGGTAAACTCTTCGCCTTTTTCCTTTGCGTTTTCATTCTGGGTGTACTTGTTACTAATACACATTTTGTTTTCTGTAGCTTTGCTCTTTCGTGTCCTCGCTGACCACTCGAGCCGACCAATCTGCAACCGAGGCCAAGAAGTTAAAGACTCAAGCCCAGGCCGATCAAGATGAGATCGAGCTCCTAAAGGGTCAGGTGGCCTCCCTTGAGAGCAAACAGGCCAAGGGAAAGGCCCAGCTTGAAGACTCCTCGGCCAAGATGGCCACCTTGAATGAAGGAAAGGAGTTGGCCGAGGCTCATGCTAGTATTGCTGAGAAGAAAGCTGGTGAAGCCGAAGAAAAGGCAAAGCAAGCTGAGGCGAGGGCTGCCCAAGCTGAGCAAGAGATGGCCGAGCTGAGGGCCAAGGTCTCGGATGCGAAGACCGCGACTTTTGAGTCCTTCAAGGGGACTGAAGTATATAATAAGGAGATCGTCCTTTACTACGAGCGAGGAGTTCGCCACATGCTTCAAGTGGCCGCTGCTTCGGGGATGAGTCTCGGCACCATAATTGAATGGGGTAGTGAAAACTTAATTGGCGAGGTTGCTCGGGAGGGCCATGAAATGATCCCCTTTGAAAAAGACAAGCTGGAGATGCTGCACGTGAAAGACGCCAAATATAACTTGGAAGAATGGGTTCCACCCACCCCCGGTCTCGGGCGCCATGGCTCACGATGAAGGCCGTGGAACAGGGCGATGAGGTGGATTTTGACCCTGAGTTGAAATTGAGGCAGTTCATGGGTGAGGACTAACACTCCAACCGTGCTGAGTTGAAACTGCGTCGATAGCCGCCGAACAACATGGTCTTCCCTCCCCCGCTCGTGATGCTGAAGTAGTCGATCTACCCGAATAGCTTTTTAGTTTTTCCTCGCTGCGTCGAGTAGTGTTTTGGCATGTGTGCCTGTTTCAAAACAATTTTTATTTTTTCCTTAACAATTTTTGTTGCTTGTTATCTATCTTAATCGTTTCATAGTTGGATGAATTTATACGAGCTGTTTGAATGCGTTTTAAATTTTGTATACTTGTCTATTTTCTTTGTTTTATTTCTAGTTGTTCTCGCGTACCGAGGACAATAAAAAATTAGTATACTTGCCATATATATATTTTGAATAGTCGACTCTTTCTCTTCTGTGGTTATCCTCGGAACCCTCCCACCTCCGTACGAGGATAGGAATGAGTACTTGACTCATTTATCAATTTTGATGGCCTTCCTCGTGTTCCGAGGATGAGGTCTTCCTCCCACCTCCGTACGAGGATGGGAATGAGCACTGGCTCATTTATCAATTTTGATGGCCTTCCTCGTGTTCCGAGGATGAGGTCTTCCTCCCACCTCCGTACGAGGATGGGAATGAGCACTTGGCTCATTTATCGATTTTGATGACCTTCCTCGTGTTCTGAGGACAGGCTCTATTCCCATCTCCGTTCAAGAATGTGATTAGGTAGGAACACACTTGTTTTTGGATAAAGCCTGCAATTCATTCAACTTGTGATCTTTACAAAGTTTACATCAACGATAATACACCTTGAGATGATCTGCATGCCAAGGATTCTTAAAAGGTGTACCGTCTAGTTCGGCCAACCTGTAGGTTCTTTCTTTCACAATGCTGACTACTTTGAATGGACCCTCCCAGTTAGGGGATACCTTATTTCTTCCGACCTTCCTGCCTGTTGCCTCAATCTTTCTCAAAACCAGGTCTCCAATTAGAAAAGCTCTTGGTTTTACTCTTTTGTCATGGTGAATTTTTGTAAGCTTTTTATAGTTGATCATTCTGAGTCGGGCCTCTAGTTGCCTTTCTTCGAGGTTGTCCAGATCGAGCTGTCTAGACAACTCATTTTGTTGTTGATCGAAGAAGGTAACACGAATGGTAGGGAGTGCTAGCTCAACTGGCGCCATTGCTTCTGAGCCATATGTTAGTGCAAACGGGGTTTCACCGGTAGATCCCTGTATTGATGTTCTGATTCCCCATAGAACAATTGGCAGCTGCTCTAACCAGCTTCCCTTTTTCTCATCTAAATTCTTCTTTAAAGCATGCATGATCTTCTTATTTCCTGCCTCTGCCTGACCATTGCCTTGTGGATGCGCTACCGAGGACATCCTGTCCTTAACATTCAGCCTATCACAATTTGCGGTAAATGTTTTGGAAAATTGAGTGCCATGGTCGGAGACGATCATCTGAGGGAGTCCAAAACGACAGAAGATTTGTTCGTAGGTAAATCTGATCGCTTGATCCTCGGTTATGCTAGCAAGTGGCTTTACCTCTATCCACTTGGTGAAGTAGTCGATGGCCACAATCACATACTCGCACCCATGTTTTGCTTTGGGAAAGGGACCAATAAGGTCGATTCCCCACATGTCAAAGGGCCACGCTGCGACTACTGGGTTTTGCAAGACCGAGGGTAGTCGTGGAATGTTCGCGTATCTTTGGCACTTGTCATACTTTCTTACATATTCCGCTGCGTCTCTTCTCATACTCGGCCAATAATAGCCATGAAAGTTCATCTTGTCCGACAGGGTCCTCGGACCGGGGTGTCCACCACATTCGTCCTCATGCACCTTGGCCAACAGATCGTTTACTGTCTCTGGTCGTATGCATCGAAGGAGAGGTTTGGTGTTAGATCGTTTGTACAGCATGCCCCCGACCACCAAGTATCTGCATGCTCGGTTCTTGATAATTTGGGCTTCACTTTTGCCTTCTGGTAGAGTGCCCTGTTCGATGTAGTCTTTTATGTCGTCGATCCAACATCTTGGAGTTTCAACGACGACCATAATTTCCTCCTGGCTAATAGCTGGGATCTTGAGGAACATGAGTTCAATGTTAGGAGGAACTTCCTCGGCTTCCGAGGATGCGATCTTGGAGAGATAATCAGCTCGAGAATTTCCCTCTCTCAAGATTTGCTCCAACTCCCAATATTTAAAGAGGGTCAACAATTTTTGTGTCAATTGCTGGTATTTGGCCAATATTGGGTGATTTGCTTCGTATTTGCCCAGTATCTGCTTTACTACCAACTGGGAGTCACTGTAAATCACTATATCTTCCGCCCCTAGGCTTAGTGCGAGCTCGATTCCAGCGATCAGGGCCTCATACTCGGCCTGATTGTTCGAAGTTTTGAACTGGAATCTTAAAGCCATGTCCAGCTCTCCTGAATCCGGAATAATCAACGAGAGTCTAGCCCCATTTCTCTCTGCTCCTACAGATCCATCCACGAACAAGGTCTAATATGAAGGAGGCCTCGTTTTTGATTGCTCGCCAGACGTGGTCGCTTATGTGGTCGCTGTGGTGATTCCTCGAGCGTTTTTTTGCACGCCTCCTGACCGAGTGAACGAGGTTTCGACGATAAAGTCGGCCAGGACCTGTGCTCGGATCGTTTTCCTGGCCTCATAGCTGATATCATACCTGGAAAGCTCTACCGACCATTTCAGCATTCTGCCCGCCCTGTCGGGTTTGTGCATGATTTTCCTTAGAGGAAAATCGGTTTACACTATGATCGAGTACGCCTGGAAGTAAGCTTTTAACTTCCACGCAGCGATGATCAAAGCGAGAACCAATTTTTCAACCTCCAAGTACCTCCCTTCAACGTCTGTCAATGCATGGGAGACATAGTAGATTGGCTTCTGGATGCTATCTTCCTCTCTAACCAAGACTGCAGCAACCGCCGAGTCTGATGCAACCAAATAGATGTATAGCCTCTCCTCGGGCATTGGGATACTGAGGAGTGGTGGTCGGCCTAGATATCCCCTGAGTTCTTCGAAAGCTTTGGTACACTCCTTTGTCCATTCAAATTTTTTGCCTCCCTTTAAGACCTAAAAGAAGGGCAAGCTTTTTTCAGCTGATTTGGCGATCAAGCGACTGAGAGTAGTGATCCGACCATTAAGCTGACTTGGGTCTTCCCCTCTTCCAAGGTCGTTTAAAGAGGGTATATTTCGAACAGTTGGAGCAACGAGTCACTGGTAGGATACATGGGTGGAGAAATAAACTTTTTTCCTTTGGTGCCAGAGTTACTTTGATTAAAGCCATTTTGTGTAGCCTTCCTATGTATGCTATGGCTGCCTTGAGGGTTTCAAAGTCGGTTCTCCGCCGCATTGAGCAACATATGGCTGACTTTTTATGGAGTGATCGGGGTGATCGGCGCACTCACTGGATAGCGTGGCATCGGGTTTGTCGACCACTGAATGAAGGGGGTTTGGGTATCCGGCCTTTACAGCAGGTTATGGACTCACTCCATGCTAAACTAGCTTGGAAATTTCTCAGTAATCAGGGCTTGTGGGCTCGGTTTTGCATTGGTAAGTATGGTTCTCAACATCAGGGCGGTTATCGGCATGCGACACATTCTTGGAAGGTTGTTTTATCTCAGATTCCTTCAGTCAGGCAGTCGAGTCGTTGGCTGGTCGGTCAAGGAAATGTCTCCTTTTGGGATGCAAATTGGTGTGGTTCCCGTCTTGTCGGGCCTCTCCCTATGGATTTAAATCTCACGGTTGCTGCGGCTATGCATAATTATGGGGATATGATTCAGGTAATTCCTCCGGACTTACAAAGCTTGGTCTTCTACATCCATTGTGATAATACGCCCGATAGGCTTATTAGTGAACTTACGATTTCGGGTGAATTTAAAGCCAGTGCATTCTGGAATCGGCACAGAATCTCTTCTCCGACTTTTCGATGGGCGCAAGTTATTTGGCAGAAGTGGTTACCGATGCGTGTTGGTTGTTTTCTCTGGAAGTTATTCCACAATGCATTGCCTGTTGACACCAATATTCAGACTCGAAGGGTTCACTTAGCATCTCGATGTCACTGTTATTCTACTCACCCGGCTGTTGAGACTATCACGCACTTGTTTGTTCATTCTCAAGTTGCCAAGGAGTTATGGACCAGATTTGCAGCCTATTTTCACCTGGTGGTACAGCCTGATTGTATTGAGCATTTATTCACAGTATGGTCTTCAGTTTCTTTGAGATCGCAGATAGGGGCTCTTACTTTCGGAACCTTTGCTTACACTTGTTGGGAGATTTGGAAAGCTCGGTGTGCGGCTGTCTTTGAGGATAATAGAATGGTTCCGAATGCTATAGATGCCCGCATTCTAGATGGTGTTAGAGGGATTAATCTTGGTTTTGTTCCTAAATCCAAGAGTGGGCGGGTTGCGTGTGCTTCTATTCAATCTCTTCAGTTGAAGGTCATTTCAGTTCCTGCTAGGAGAGGGTTATGGGTGTGTTGGCAACCTCCTGTTGTAGGATATAAGCTCAATACGGATGGCTCTTCTAGAGATGGTCGGTGTACAGGTGGTGGGGTTATTCGGAATTCTTTAGGTGCCTTTGTTTGTGCTTTCTCGAGCGATTATGGCTGCGGAACAAATATGAGAGCGGAGATCTTGGCTCTTCGTGAGGGGCTCCAGCTTTGTCAGTCTCTTATGTTGGATCCTGTGGTGGTGGAATCGGACTCTTTAACGGCAGTAAACGTTTTATCTCAGGGACATCATGAGCCATGGCAATATTCTTACTACCTTCGGGAGTGCAGGGTTCTTCTTGGAGATATTTCTTTGACTCATGTTTTCCGTGAGCAAAATATGGTGGCAGATCGATTAGCAGCTTTTGCATATGAGCATGAAAGTCAGCTTATTGTGTCAGATTATCCCAGTTTGCCCAATATGGTTAAAAAAGCTTTAGCTTTCGATGCTGCTGGGTTACATAGTTTTAGGAAATAGTTTTCATTGTATTTCCTTCTGAGGTTAGGCTCCTTGCTTCCCGTTTGTGGGTTAGCTGGTTGTCCCCCTTTTTTGTATGATCTGGTTTTATTTTAATAAATTGATGCAGGTGCCGTCCTGCTTCCCAAAAAAAATAAAAAATAAGCTGTTGGACATATTTGATCGAGGATGGTATGTCCATGGTTGTTAAGGCTTTTATCTTCTCTGGATTGGCCTCAATTCCTCTCTCATTCACCATGTAGCCGAGGAACTTTCCTTCTGTCACTCCGAATGCATATTTGGCCGGGTTGAGCTTCATTTTGTTCTTTCGTAGATTCGAGAAAGTTTCTCGTAAATCTTTGGCGTGGTCGGAGTGCTTCATTTTGATAACCATGTCATCAATGTAAGCTTCCACATTTCTGCCCAACTGATCCCCGAACACCTTATTCACCATTCTTTGGTATGTAGCCACCGCATTTTTTAGGCCAAAAGGCATCATTGTGTAGCAATACAACCCCCCTGCTACTCGGAATGCTGTATGTATCTAGTCGGCCAACCACATCTTGATTTGGTGATAACCTGAATATGCATCTACAAAACTGAGAATTTTGTGCCCCGATATGGAGTCCACAAGTTGGTCGATTCTGGGTAATGGATACCAATCTTTCGGGCAAGCTTTATTTAGATCAGTAAAGTCTACACACATTCGCCATTTGCCAGTTACTTTCTTCACCATGACTACATTTGCAATCCAGGTTGCATACAAGACTTCTTTAATAATTTTAGCTTTCAATAATTTTGACACTTCTTCTTTGATAGCTGTCTGTTTTTCCGAAGAAAAAATTCGTGCCTTTTGCTGTATGGGGATGAAGTCTGGATCAATGCTCAACTGGTGCATAGCGACGTCCTCGCTAATTCCCTCCATATCCTCGATCCTCCAAGCGAACACATCCAAGCTTTCTTTTAGCAGCTTGATGACCACTGCTCGCTCCTATTTAGGGATTTCCCTTCCTACTCGGACCTTCTGCTCGGGAAAATCAAGGTTGATCACAATTTCATCTAAGTCGTCGTTAGGCTCGATGGCTGGTTGATGATCAATATCCAAGCTTTCGATAGTGATTACTTTGGTGACAGCCTGGTCCTTTTCATGCACTGCGGTAGCCAATGTGTCGATCATCAGATCCTTGCTTTTCCCTTTTTTGAGCGAGCTGGCATTCCCAGTTCGCTTTTTCCATTCTAGTGACGAGTGGCGTTCACAGCTTGTAGCTCGGGCCTCTTGTGCGAGCTGGCGTTCCCAGCTCGCTCTAATTTCTAGGCCTGAGTTGGTTCAGGAAACATTGGGATTGTTTCCTCTTCTGTTTCTCGCCGTCTCTTGGTCGATCTACTGATTTCTACCACCTCTCCTTCTAGCATGGAAATTATCACATTCTCTTTGTGAGTTTTTTCCTTATAAATATATTCCAAAGTACTTGATGCATCATTCAAAACCATGCCAATCCCTTTTTCCGTAGGGTATTTGACTCTCTAGTGAGCCATGGATGCGACCATTTGGAATTTTGTTTGCGAAGGTGAGCCTAGTATGGCATTGTATGGAGATGGTAGGTCGAGCACTAGGAAGTCGACCTCCTCCGTTCGAGGAGTATTGATCTCCTCGCCGAGGATCACCGAGAGCGTGATGATTCCTTTTACCGCAACTTTATGCCCGGTAAAACCCTCT
Source organism: Codonopsis lanceolata (assembly GCA_013146195.2). Lineage (NCBI taxonomy): Eukaryota > Viridiplantae > Streptophyta > Magnoliopsida > Asterales > Campanulaceae > Codonopsis > Codonopsis lanceolata. Next base: position 1,746,695 of record CM028377.1, on the reverse strand, counting down.
AACTGTACACTGCTAGGTCTGAGGTGGGCGTTCCCCAACCCCATTTCCTTGAAGCATGCATAGTATAGGATATCCCTTCCTGCCCCTGTATCTACGAGCACTCGCTTTACCTCGCTATTGTGAATCCTTACTCGAAGAGTCAAGGGTTGTTGACGAGCAGTCTCATTGGCAGCTAGCTCGCCTGGCCAGAAAGTGATTCCTCCTGCTTCATCCGATCGTGGCATCATATGAACCACATGTTTTAGGTTGTAAATCATGTGTTTCAACTGAGTCCCACTGGGTGATGCTTCCCTGATAGTGTTGATCACGTTCCTCGGGCCTCCATTATCTGGCCGAGGATTCTGATGTCTCTCCGGCTCTCTCGGCCTTTCCCTCTGGTCACTTCCCCTTCGGTCAAACCTCCTGAGCTCGCCCTTGTCGATCAACTTTTGGATGGCCCTTTTTAAGTTGATACACTCCTCGGTCGTATGCCCAATGTCCTTGTGGTATGCACACCGTTTATTGGGGTTGCGAGGGTAGCGATTTTCTTTCAGCGGCCACAGCCTATCAATCTTATCCTGGTCGAGCAGGACGTTCATTATATGCTCGCGGCTGGTTGTGAGTGGGGTCCAGTCAACGTTGTCCCAGACATTTTTCCCTCGGTTATCTTCCTCCTTGGGGCCAGACCCTCGTCCCCCTTTGTTCGAGTGGTCCTGAGCTCGGTGCCCTCCTTCCTATTCTTTCTTCTTTCCCTCTTTCTTCTCATTTCCTTCCTTCTTCGCCTCTTCGGTATTGATTACCCGAATTGCGTGGGCATACATTTCTCCGACGGAAGTTTGATCGCGCAACATCATTTCTTGCCTCATCAACCCCTGCTGTAGGCCGGAGATGAAGCACATCTTAATGGATTCCTCCGAAATGTATGGTATTTGGTCCACCATGGCCATGAATCTATCCATATAGGTTTGGCTGGACTCGTTTATTCGCTGCTGGATCCCACACAGATCTGTTTGTTTCTTGGTGAGTCCGCGCCGAGGAGGGTGGTTAACAAACATGCATGCAATTCATCCCAACTTTCTACTGAATCCAGTGGTAGGCCTGTATACCATTTCAGAGCTTTTCCCTTCGATGTTCCTGCAAAAATTTTACCCCAATCATCTTCGTCCTCAGAGGCAACTGCATTCATCTTCACCTCAAAACTGGCCATGTGATCTATGGCATTGGGGAGGCCCTGGTATGGTTCGAAGATAGGGACCTTTTTGTCAGGTAGGGGGGATTTTCTCATTCTTTCCTGAAATGGGCCATTCTTGGCTGGAGGTAACAGCATTGGTTTCCTGGTCGACCTTTGTACCTCGGTGGTCGCGTTCTGACCACTCTTTGAGTACCCCGCACCCGATTGTTGAGAATGGGTGCAATGTCCACATGTTATATCTTTGATCGCCTCCGTCCTCGGCCTGGATTCCCCTTCCTCGCTCCTTTCTCGTGTTCATCGAGAACGTTTAGATTCATTGGGAAAGGATAGACGGCTTTGGACGCTCGGTTTGGGCACCTGCTCGCTTGCTCTTTTTCCCAACCGAGATTTTGCACTAGGCCTGGACATAGCCTTCCTCTTCCCTTTGTTGTTTGAGGTGACCCTTTGGATGGTTGGGGCTTGCTCCTCTTGGGGTCTAGTTGTAGCCTTTATCTTTTTCTGAAGCTCGAACATTTTTATCTCAGCCTTTTGAATTCCCACAAAGTAATTTTTCTGGCGTTCCCAGAACTTTGCCTCTGCAAGGAGCTCGTCATGTTCAGTAGCCTTGTCTCTCTCCGTTCCAGGTTGTTCCACTTGGGCCTCCTCGTCGACATTATAGATGACGCTTGGCTGGCCTCCTATCGCCTTTGAGGTGACCGCCTCAATGTCCATGCCTGTTATTTTGCTTGTTGGTGAGAGTGGTGGCTGGTTTACTCCTGGTTGGCTTTGCTTCGTAGGAGTTTGTTGGTCCATTGATTATAAATTTTCACTTGATCGTTCCCGGCAATGGAACCACTTGATCACGCCACAATGATGGGGTGACTAAGCTGGTAGTCCACATAATGGATCGGAGCTGACGTGTCCGACTCTTGAAGGTCACGTCGGTGTATGTGGGTACCGGAGGTACCAAGTTTGTTAGGATATCTGGGTTTTGTACTTGCTCTTGGTTGTTGGACACCTGAAAAGAGAACTACCGTTAGGGTGCTGGGGGTTTCCCAGCTACAACCCTCCGGTGTGAGAGTCAGTAATCAGGGTATTATGTATGTGCCGGAGCTAGGCGTTCCCTTAAGCTCCCGGTGAGTAATTTGATAGAAATCCCTTTGTATCTCTTGTCTGCAAAAGGCTCTTTGGTTAGGCTTAGAATGCAAAACAAATCTTACCTTTCTTGAAGGGAAAGGTTTTCTTTTATAGTAGATTAGATTTGGGATCATGATTGGCACAGGGTTCCTGATGGTGGGGCCCGGTTCCTGAGTCGGTTCTTTGGCGGTTCTGAGTGGTTAACAGGTTGCGTGTGATGTGCCAATTGTAGGCGGTCCAATGAGCCGATAAGATATAGCGGCTTGCATGGCTTGCCCAGCTCTTGTGGGGAAGGCATCTGGATACTATGTACAGGCTATAAGCTAAACCTGTCTTGTCCCAGGAGAGTTGTCGGCCGAGCATAGGTGGTCCTCGCCCGTGTGGTCGGGTGTTGTGTATGATCGCCATTAATCGTCAGTTGGTTGATGGTCGCCGATGATGATCGGCTGGTTTAATGGTCCTCGGCCTTTGGTGGGACCTGCCCAAGTCTGACTGGATTCCACGTGGTCGTCCCACGTAGGGGGACCCAGGTCGGGTCCCTTCAAGGCCAGAAGCCAAAAGAATATCGTGGAGGTCCCTTTGATTGGTAGCAATGATGTGACTAAGAACCTTAGGCGAGGAATCAAAAGTTGCACTATTACGGCTCTTCCAAATATGCCAAAGCGCTAAGGAAGGAAGCAGGGAATGGATGACTGATGAAGAATCCAACCAACCAACCATACAACGCTATCTTATAGAGCCACCCGCAATAGAAAGGTTATAAAGGGAGCGCCAAAAATTCCAGACGTCAATTGCAATCGAGCTCAACAGGAAAACATGCCCAAAAGTCTCAATAGCCGGATGGAGACAACAATGGCACTTGGATGCAAGCTACACATTTTTCGACCAAAGACCCTTGCCAATAGGAAGTTTACCAAGTAGAAAGTGCCACATAAAAACCCCCAACCTGTTTCGATAAGAGACTATACCATATCAAGGATGCTGAAACGAGAGAAGGATGATGAGAGTGAACTAAACTCTTTGCAGAATCAAGTGTGAACTGACCATTTGGGCAAAGAGACCAGACCGCTTTATCATCTTCCATTGCAAGCAAGATAAAATTATCTTCAATAATTAGCAAAGCTGAAGAGGGTAGCACAGACAAAGCTGCTGGAGACAAAACCGACGTGGAAGAGAATAACTCCCTGACCATGTTCAAAGAGCAGCTCGGTAGCCTCCGAACAGGAGGAGCTGGGAACCAGTTATCAAACCAAATGGATTAATTACCCTTCCCTAAGATCCAATGAATGTGCGGCTCTTCTAAATGCTTAAGAGCAAGCATAAGCTTCCTAACATGAGATCCACGGGCATTTGAAAAGGAGGGATGAATGTTGGCAAAATACCGAGCCCTCATGAAAGAAGCCCACAAATTGTTGACCAAGCGAAGGCGCCACGATAATTTAATAGAGTAGGCCTAAATAGTTTCCGCAAGAGAAAAAATTCCGAGACCACCCTTGTTAGTAATTGGGCTCGTGACCCGATTATTTAGTCCCGCCCACATGGAAAATATATTTATATTATTTATTGGTTAATTAGTATCCTAATCCAAGTGGGTTTAGGATTGACTTAACCTACAAGAAATAGGTTTCTTGTAATAATATAAATAGGGCAACAAAAGGGATAAAACCCTAAGACAACTATTGGAGGAACACGTCCTCTCAAAGTGCCGCCCTCTCTCTCTCTAAAATCTATCTTGCCAAAATACTCCCTCTAGTCTAACCATCAAGAGACTTGGATTTGCGGTGTGAACCAGTATTGATATCTGTGCTCCGTGATATCAATCCGACGAGAGAGTCTTGCAGGTTTGTAGATCTTGGTATACGAAGATCGTAGCTCAAGCGAAATTCTTCCGCTACGCACAAGGTTCCAGTTCGCATAAAGGTAATCCGTAATTACTGTTTTGATAGCGAACTTGTATGATATATGTTTAGATATATCCTTCATTGGTATCAGAGCCTATATGCTTGATTGCTCGTATCGTTATGCCATGAATTGCATGCTCTTGTTTTTGGGTTTGTTTAAAAGTTTTACCCGATAACGAAACAAATGAGTTTTATTATTTTATGTGTAAAACTTTAAAATTTTCGAGAAAAATTTATATGTCTGAGTTCCCTACGACGAGGCGAACAACATACTAAATTCTTGTTGAATTCCGTTGGGTATTTTTCAAAATATCGCAAACCCAAGTTTTGTTGAAAAGTGATTTTTCCGAAACTTTGCGTGCTGTTATGACCTGTTTATATTCTCTAAAATCGTGATTTTATAGACTGTACTTGTAGTACTCCGCGAGAGCTTTCCAACGACATATTATATGCTTAATTTGGACTTAAAATGAACGTTTTATGGCCTCGCGAAGTTGACACTTCGCGAATCGATTTTTTGGGTTAAAAATTCAAGTCAAAAACGACCCCCACTCTCGGCCTCGACACACGTGCCTTTTGTGGCACTCTTTTCGAGGTAAAAAGTGTACCACTAGATAGTACTCGATGAGACGAGTCCAACGCCACCTTCCGTGAGATCATCGGAGCACCGGAAGGTGGCGCATGAGGCTCAATCTCCGGCTAGGCGCGTGGAGGAGGCGGCGTGAAGATCTAGTCAACCGTTGACTGATGACGTGTCTGTCATGTCATCGACACGTCACCTGCCACGTCATCAGTGGGGCCCACTTCCAGAAAGTCTTCTTTAATGACGTCAGTAGTGACGTCATCATGCCACGTAAGCTGCCACGTCAGCCCTAGGTCCTAGTCAACGCCCAGTCAGCTTCTTCAGGAAGCCCACACGAGTAGGTGGCGCATGAGGGCGCGTGCGGCCTCTCCACAGCTCCGATTGAAACACGACCGGCGCGTCTGGCTCTGTTTTGGCCGTCTGAGTCCAGTGGTGGCCTCTGTTTTGATCAATTCAGCTTGTAAATATTTGTTTTTGCTTTTTCAGTGTATAAAAACCTGTTTTCTGATTTTTTTTAAATTACAAAAATAATATCCAGGGGCTGTTTTGTCATTTTGTGACTGTTTAGGGCTGTTTGGGACTGTTCTGGAAGCTTTTTTAATTATTTGTGAATTTTAAGCTATTTTTAAGTCATTCTTGGCATATTTAATTGTCGTTTTGGGCTCTAAAATTGCGATTGGGACTATACGAGACCCAATAAATTTATTTTTAGTAGTGAAAATATTTGTGTACATCATATGTGCTTGATGGATTTGTTCTATCATATTTCTTTTGTTTAAATCATCAATTTATGAATATTTTCACGTTGTGCATACTTTGGTTGTGATTACGAGCCTCGCGGATTTTCCCTCCTTACGTGTATGATGTGATTATATTTAGTAATTGATTTTTAAAAACAAAAGTGAATCAATATATATATATATATATATATATATATATATGCTTATGTCTTATTTTTTGCAATAAATTGTAGTGAAATGGCTTCCCAGAATGTAATCGCTGACCTTAATAAGGGTGAGAAATTAGATGGCTCAAACTATAGTGTTTGGCAAAGGAAAATCGCGTGCTTGCTAAACGAGCAAGAGGTTCTGGACAACCTTGATACTGTGATGGTAGAACCAGAGATGGGTAACTTGACCATCGCACAGCATCGCCAGAAAATGCAGGAATTCCTCGAGTGGAAAAAGAAAGATCGATGTGCACGCTTTACTATGCTGAGTAGCATGCATAATGATCTGATTGGCGAGTTTGAGGATTGCCTGACTTCTAAACAAATGTGGGACCAAATTAAGCGCACTTATGGGAATACTTCTGCTACAAAGTTAAGGACTTTGACTTACAAGTTTGAAAGCTATAAGATTGACCAGAAACGTAACATTCTTGAACAACTACGCGAGATGTCCGGAATGATTCGTGATCTTAAAGCTATTGGTTCTATCTTATCCGATGAACAGCAAGTTCAAGCGGTGATTCGTTCACTGCTTGACTCTTGGAGTGGTTTGAGGCGTATCTTGACTCATACGCATCTCCATTCGGACTTTGCGATGTATCTCGCCATGTTGAGCTTGAGGCTGAGTGTCATGAATTGAATCGCGCGATAAGTGCTGTGACTCGTGATCTTGTTCTTGTTTCCCTTGCGGGTCCGTACAAGCCACACGGGCAACGCAAGAAACAAGCTAAAGGCAAGAAGACTCAGAATCTGGCCCCCAAAAGTGACAAGATTGCTAAACGCCGTAGAGGCAAAAAGAATATTGCTAAGCAGAAGTGCTACAATTGTGGTGCCTTGGGTCATTTCGCTCGGACTTGTCCTGAGCCTAAGAAGGTATCACTTAATCCTATCTCCATGCAAAGTTGTGTTTTCTCTCATGTTTTATTAGCTGACTCTCTCCCTGTGTGGATTGTAGACTCAGGCTCAACCAAACATGTGACGAGGGATCGAGAAGGATTTGTAGATTATCAAAAAGTTCCTGCGGGTACAAGAAGAATTTTCATGGGAAACAGTTCGTTTGTTGAAGTCAAAGGAGTTGGCTCATACCAACTTCAATTGCGGAGTGGACGCACATTGACTCTTCATGAAGTTCATTATGCACCTTGAATTCGACATAATCTACTATCGAGTACAATTGCTAGGACATGGAATATTCTTTTAATTTTAGTAATGATCACTTGGATATTTGTTTTGGTGATGAGATTTTGGGACATGGTTCTTTGTCGATAATTTCTTTAAATTAGATTTGTTGGATTCCCATAATTCTTACATTAATTCTTCTTCTTGCATGGTTTATGATGATTCTAATTCGAGTTATGGCATGCTAGACTGGGACATATAGGAAAAGATAGGATGACTAGATTGGCTAGAGAAGGCCTGTTGGGGTCTCTCAAAGAAAGTCAACCTACCCTTGTGTGAATCTTGTTTGGCAGAAAAGCTTGCCGAAAGCCTTTTGGTAAGGCAAAAGAGCCACACATCCATTAGAGTTAGTCCATTCAGACATTTGCGGACCAATGAATGTTAAGGCACGTCATGGAGCTTCCTATTTTCTCACTTTTATCGATGACTATACACGCTATGGTTATGTTTACCTTATTTCTCACCGCGATGAAGATCTCAAGTGTTTTGAGCGCTATCTCGCGGAGGTAGAGAATCAAAAGATAAAAGCTTAAAAACTTTTAGAACTGACCGGGGCCGTGAATATTTATCTGATCAATTTAAAGAATTGTGTGAGAAAAAGGGAATACGCCGACAGTTGACAATTCCTAGAACTCCGCAACAAAATGGTGTTGCAGAACGAAGGAATCGAACATTGTTGGAAATGGTTAGGTCGATGATGGCACAGGCCAACCTCCCAATTTCGTTTTGGGGGGATGCGCTAATGATTGCCGCCTACATACTTAATCGAGTGCCTTCTAAGTCAGTTCCCACAACCCCTTATGAACTTTGGAAAGGTGAGAAGCCTAAATTGGGGCATCTTCATCCTTGGGGTTGTGCAGGTTATGTCCATAGTACTTCCAATAAGTTTGGAAAACTAGGCCCTAGAAGAAACAAGTGTGTTTTCATAAGGTATTCAGATACCTCAAAGGGTTATGTTATGTATGGTGGAAAACCTGACGAAGGAATGACTGAATCAGAGTCGCGTAATGTTGATTTCATTGAGAATGATTTCCCACAGATAGGTGAAGTTAGGAAAGACTTTGAACTTTTTGAGATGGAAGAAGAACATATGACATCTTTTGGCGAAGGTGGGGAATTGTCTCTACCTAATCCTACGGTACAACATGAGGTTGAACCTATGGAAGTCGCCAATAAGAGTCAAAGTGATCTTCATCCGAGTGGGAGTACGGATTCTAGTGGGAGTCCGATACTAGAACGAAGAAGTAAACGTGGAAATATACCTCGTCGTCGATTCGCGATCGAAGAGGAATCTTTCCTAACTACTTCTTTCAATTCTAGTGAGCCTACATCGTTCAAAGAAGCCCTTTCTTTACCTACAAACAATGAATGGATGACTGCAATGGAAGATGAAATTTCCTCTATGAAAAAGAATCAGGTTTGGGAGTTAGTTGATCTTCCGCAAGGTCGCAAGACTATTGGAAACAAATGGGTTTTCAAAGTCAAGCGAAAGGCAGATGGATCAATTGACAAATATAAGGCACGTCTTGTGGCGAAAGGCTTTACCCAAAGAGAGGGTTTAGACTATGAGGAGACATTCTCCCCGTGGGGGAGTTTTCCTCTGTTCGCCTAATCCTAGCGATAGTAGCACACATGGATCTAGAACTTTATCAGATGGATGTTAAAACTGCATTTCTCAATGGAGAACTAGATGAAGAGATCTATATGACTCAACTAGAGGGTTTTGAAGTCAAGGGACAAGAGCGCAAAGTGTGCCGACTCAAACGTTCCATCTATGGTCTCAAACAATCATCTAGACAGTGGTACATTCGCTTTCATCAAGCGATAACCTCAATTGGCTTTGTGATGATTGAGGAAGACCACTGTGTATGTTAAACGATCCAAGAAAAAGATCTTGATTCTGTCATTATATGTTGATGACATCCTACTAGCTGGGAATGATATGGAGATGATAAATGCCACTAAAGAGTGGCTATCTGCGCTTTTCGATATGACAGACTTGGGTGAAGCAAGCTATGTGCTTGGAGTAAAAGTCATTAGAGATCGTTCAAAAAGATTTCTCGGTTTGTCTCAAGAGACTTACATTAAGAAAGTTATCGAACGATTTGGCATGACTAACGCAAAACCCGTTGTCACTCAAATGGAAAAGGGATGTGTCCTTAGTACAAACCAATGCCCTAAGAATGAAGAAGAGAAGAAGAGAATGTCTACGACTCCATATGCGAATGCGGTAGGAAGCTTGATGTATGCTATGGTGTGTACTCGGCCTGACCTATGCTTTGCAGTTGGGATGTTGAGTCGATTCCAAAGTAATCCTGGACCTCAACACTGGATGGCAGTGAAGAGGGTTCTGCTTTACTTGGTGGGAACCACAAATTTAACCCTATGTTATCAAGGTGGGGATTTGAGCTTGAAAGGTTTCACTGACGCAGATTGGGCTGGAGATGTAGATGGTTATAAATCTACTTCGGGCTACGCTTTCCTCCTTGGTGGTGGAGCTATCTCATGGAGTAGCAAGCGACAGACTAGCACCGCGCTATCTACGATGGAGTCAGAGTACATGGCTTGCTCAGCTACGGTTCAAGAAGCTGTGTGGTTGAGGAGTTTTCTTCAACATCTTGATGTTACGACGCATGTGGATCGTCCTGTAGTCATTGCTTGTGATAGCATGGCTGCTTTAGGTTACACTAAAGATCCCAAGTATCATGGGAAGACGAAACACATTAACATCAAATATCATTTCACTAGAGACATGGTTGCAGAAAAGAAAGTTGTTCTAGAATATATTCCTACTAGAAGCATGTTAGCTGACCCTATGACTAAGCCTCTAGCTAGAGAGATCTTTCAGGATCATATGTTGGGTCTAGGGCTTCGTAGGATTTGACTTTTATTCTGAGAACACTTATGTTGACATTTGATTATTATTTCATTATCGTTTGAATAAATTGCAGCTTCATTTTGTTCCTTTTATATGTTAATTGGATGTTTCAATATGAAATTGCGTAGCATATATATTTTGATTAAAAAAAATATCGTGGATATTGAATTGGCCCTCTCACACGGGTAATTCACCTTGTCGCCAGGTGGGCGAGCAAGTTGAGATAGTAAAAGTCTTTGGTATCTACAAAGGGGGGTACGCAAATGACATTACATTTATCGCCTTGGCATACGGCCAAGATGAGACCTTTTATAAGGTCGACTTTATATCCCAAGGAAAAGTCCGAATGTGAGATCTTAAAAGAGAGTCACTAGAAGAGTGACTGCTTTTAAGTACTCAAGTTAGACGCCAGAAGGGCGACTAGACTAAGGCTACTCATGGCGTTTAGTTAGACGCCGATGACTAAGGTGCATGACATGCTTCGTGTGGAGTTTCGTCATAGCATACACTTCATACTGTATGTGACTATAATGCGACTTAAGAAAGTGATTGAATGATCCCTGCTTCATCACTGTGTGAGTTCTAGTGATCAAATCCAGATCGCAATTATACCCTATGTGACTTAGAACTATATCATGAACTTGGACGTTAATGATGCTACTTTGGCATGCCGACCAACGGGCTATGCACATACAGTCCTATGGAGCATTGCTGGGAAAGCAATTAACTAAGAGTGATTAATATGAGTGTCTAAGGAAGATAGTATGATATGCATCTCTATTTTTGTGTTTCAATGCCATGGCGATCATATTGAACATACGGTTCAAAAGGTTGATCTTGATGCACAAACATATTGAGTTTTAAGCACCGCTCCTGAGGGATTGAGGATGCTTAAATTGATGTATATATACGGTCTGGGGTATAGACGAGTTTTGTTTTCTAAAGAGGACGTTCTATGCTGTTCAGATGGTGATTTGGTATAGCGCTCCACCCTTTATCTTTCTCGTCATGTCGCACGCTTCACTTCCAGTATGAAGAGGCAGTGTTTAACGGGTTTTGATGATATGATGTGGTTAGAGAGGTGAGTCCATGTGTACGAGTTGGAGATGTTAGTAATTGGGCTCGTGGCCCGATTATTTAGTCCTGCCCACATGGAAAATATATTTATATTATTTATTGATTAATTAGTATCCTAATCCAAGTGGGTTTAGGATTGACTTAACCTACAAGAAATAGGTTTCTTTTAATAATATAAATAGGGCAACAAAAGGGATAAAACCCTAAGACAACTATTGGAGGAACACGTCCTCTCAAAGTGCCGCCCTCTCTCTCCCTAAAATCTATCTTACCAAAATACTCCCTCTAGCCTAACCATCAAGAGGCTTGGATTTGCGGTGTGAACCAGTATTGATATCCGTGCTCCGTGATATCAATCCGACGAGAGAGTCTTGCAGGTTTGTAGATCTTGGTATACGAAGATCGTAGCTCAAGCGAAATTCTTCCGCTACGCACAAGGTTCCAGTTCGCATAAAGGTAATCTGTAATTACTGTTTTGATAGAAAACTTGTATGATATATGTTTAGATATATCCTTCATCTCATGGACATGACTGCAACATTTTATCCAAAAATTCCAGTAGTCTTTGGTCCTACCCTCAGAACAACCGCATAAGAAATTAGCGAAAAATCGATTAAGATGATTTACCACTGATTTCGGGGGGTCAAGGGCAGCCAATTAATAGGATGTAATGTAGTGGAGTACATGATTTATGAGAGTAATACGACTAGCTGAATTGAGGAACGAACTTGTCCAATTGCTGACCCGCTTTTGCAGCTTAAGGATAAGAGGATCAAATATCTGAGTCTTCTTCCTACCATAATAAAGAAGACAGCCCAAATATGTAATAGGGAGGGGCATCATGAACAAAACCAAGAGTCGAAGCTATGCCATTAATTCGCTAAGCAGGCTGATAACAATGATGCAGAAGTCAATGATGCTGGCAAGATTACAAAGGACACAACTTCAACTACACAAAAGGGTGGCGAGTGTATTTTTGGGAAAGTGTCACAAAGCTTAAATGAAGACTTGGGCTATAATTACAAAACTGAAGAATCACAAGGGACCTAATTGTATTAGTGTGATTAGTCTGTTATGTTTGTTAGGGCTCATTTGTATAAGTTTGAGTTCCCTCCATTGTATCGGTTGAGTTTTTCTGATCATGAACAGAAATAACAAAAATATCTTCTCTCTCTCTCAACTCAAAATTGTTCATGGTATCAGAGCTTCCGCAAACTCAATTTGTTCACCAAAATCCTTCAACAATGGCGTAAGAAACCACTAATACTGCTACCAATACTACCAATCCTACACAATCTATACAGAATGTAGAGACAGATGATTATGATTTAGCTGAAGTCAATCCCGTTCTTCCTTCTTCACATCAGTTGTACCTGCATCCAAACGATCATCCAAGAATGAATCTTATTTCTCAAGTTCTTGTGAACACGAACTACAGTCAATGGAAACGTGCAATGGTAATTGTTCTCTCTTCAAAACTAAAATTGGGAATAGTTACAAGACTGAATAAGAAACCTAACAATCAATCTAAATACATCTCTCACTGGCAACGATGTAATGATATGGTTACATTGTGGCTTTTGAATGTTGTTTCACCATAAATTGGAGCTAGTCTAATTTATTTTAAATCAGCTAATGAAATCGGGGAAGACTTGGAGTGTAGATTCACTTAAGGCAATGCACCACAAGTTTTTCAAATTAAGAAGGAATTAATGATGCTACAGCAAGGATCAATGTCAATTCCAGAATATTTTACAAAATTCAGGTCAATCTGGAATGAATTTGAACAAGTTAGTAGTATGTCAAAATGTGTATGTACCTGTTTGTGTGATTCTGTGAAGAAAATGGATGAATACACTCAACTACAACAGGTCACTCAATTTCTGATTGGCTTGAATGACTCCTATTTTGGAATAAGGAGTACTATTCTGACGAAATCTCCTTTGCCAAGCATGAGTAATACATTGGCTTTGTTGATGCAAGATGAAAAAGTCAAGGAGTGTTCTATGTTGCATGCTTTTGTACCTAGCTATGTTGATCCAAATGTAACCACAGCTCTATATGTCAAGAATCCTTCATCTCAAAACAAATCCTATGGAGGCAAAAATTCAAGTTCAAAAGCTCATCTTACTTGTGCTCATTGTGGAGGTACAGGACATGCCAAGGAAAACTGTTTCTTCATTTTTGGCTTTCCAGACTGGCACAAATTACATGGAGTCAAACTAGATCTAGCGAAGATGCCTAAGAACTTGAAAAGTAAAGGTGTTCTTGGTCCTACTCCTGAGATTAAATCAACTGCAGGTTCTCTTGCCAATGCTGCTGGTATGCCATTGGAGCAACAATCTTCTGAAACTGGAACTGGAAGCATTTCTATATCTGAAGAAGATTACAATCACTTACTGAGCATGCTTAATAAACACTGTTCCACAGCATCGAATGCTCTTACAAATCAGTTTGCAGGTAAGTCATGTATATCTCCTAGAATTATTGGTTCTACTCATAAAAGCTCTAAAGCCAGGAATGCACTTGAATGGATTATAGACTCAGGAGCCTCTGATCATATAACCTTCTCTTATGACTTGATTGTTGATCTGGTTCCTTTCTCTGCAATTATTGGCTTACCTAATGGTTATATTGTTTCCATTACTCACTCTGGTCAAGTCATTCTGCCTATTGGCATCACTCTTGTTAATGTCCTCTATGCTCCTGAATTTACCGTCAATTTGTTATCTATTAGTAAACTAATTGCTCACAATCCTTGTTGTGTTTCTCTTCTATCTTCTTACTGTTTATTTCAAGACTTAGCCAGCAAGAGTATGAAGGGGATTGGTAAATTGGAAGGAGGCCTTTACAAACTTGACTTGCATGATACTACTTCTGCTCCTGTTAGATCTTCATGTCCTGGTTCTATATGTGAACCTTGCATTTGGCAAAACAGTGTAGAATTCCTTTTCCTTTAAGTATTACTCATTCATGTGAACCATTTGCTCTTATTCATTGTGATGTGTGGGGTCCTTACACACATAAAACATATAATGGTTGCAACTCATTTCTCCCAATTGTTGATGACTATTCTAGGACTACCTGGACTTATTTACTTTCTTCAAAGTCTCAGGTCTTCTCACATTTCACTTCCTTTCTCACATTTATTAAAAATCAATTTCATACATCTTTTAAAGCTATTAGATCTGATAATGGAACATAATTTTTTAATACTTCCCTAGCTTCTCTTCTTACTTCTCTTGGGATTGAACAGTAGAGTTCATATGTAGCCACTCCACAACAGAATGGTAGAGTAGAAAGGAAACACAGACATTTGTTAAATGTTGCTAGAGCTCTTTGGTTTCAAGCTCATTTACCCATTAAGTTTTGGGGGGATTGTCTTTTGACTGCTACTTATCTGCTCAACAGAACTCCTAGTTTTGTCCTCTCTTTCAAAACACCTTATGAAGTCCTACTGAACAAATCACCTACCTACACTCATTTGAGGGTTCTTGGTTGTCTTTGTTTTGCTTCTACACTTCAGTCTCAAAGAGATAAATTTTCCCCAAGAGCCTCCAAGTGCATCTTCTTAGGCTATCCCTATGTTAAAAAGGCATACAAACTATGTGATCTGACAACTCATAAAATTTTATTTTCAAGAGATGTCTTCTTTTATGAAGATCAATTTCCATTCTCTCAACCAGTCTTTTCTAGTCCTGACTGCTTGATTCACATGTTCATCCATCCTTCTACTTTCTATGATGTTACCATTCCTGAGGATTCTTCCTCTTCTTCTTCTTCCTTTCAACCTATTATGTCTTCTCCTCTTAATCATACCTCCTGTCCTAAGGTTGTTGCCTCTTCTTCTAATAGTCCTCCTAGTTCTGCTCCTCCATCTAACAGTTCTGTTAGTCCTGATAGTTATGCTATTCCTACTAATTTCCCTACTTCTCCATATCACTGTTCTTTACCTATTCCTTCTAGACCTGTGAGACAGAAAGTTGTGCCAAGCAAGTATCAGGATTATACTAGCCTGCCCTCTCAATTTACTAAGACTTCTTGCCCTGCCAGATTAGAGTCTCCACTTTCTTATTCTGCTGTTTCCCCTACCTATTTTTCTTATATATGTAATATTTCTGCTCTAACTGAGCCTACTAGCTACAATCAAGCCTTGAAAGAGTTGGGAATTACAAGAGTTACCTTCAAATAAGAAACCTGTAGGATGCAAATGGGTGTATAGGATCAAATATAACCTTGATGGCTCTTTGAACAAGTACAAGGTTGGACTTGTTGCCAAGGGCTTTACACAGACAAAGGGTGAAGATTACTTTGAGACATTTGCCCCAGTTGCTAAGATGCCAACTGTGAGGATTTTCTTAGGTATCACTGCCCTTAAGGGTTGGCATCTTTCTCAAATGGATGTTACTAATGCATTCTTGCATGGGGACTTGGATGAGGAAGTCTATATGCACTTGCCTCAGGGTTATTCTCCTCCTGCTACCTTTCTTTCCTCTGGTTCTGCACCTGTTGTGTGTAAGCTCAGGAAATCTCTTTGTGGTCTCAAGCAAGCACCAAGGCAGTGGTATAGTAAGTTTGCATCTGCTCTTCATTCCTTTGGGTTTGTTGAGTCCAAAAATGATCATACCTTGTTCACTCTGATTAGAGATAATTCATTCACAGCTATTCTGGTGTATGTAGATGATATTCTCATTACAAGTTCTCATCCTTCTGTGATTTCTCAAGTGAAAGCCTTTCTGCACAATCAATTCAATGTCAAAGATCTTGGTCCACTCAAGTTCTTTTTGGGGATTAAAATTGCTAGATCCAAGGCTGGAATATGCATTCATCAAAAGAAATATACATTAGATATTGTCTCTGATGTGGGTTATATGTCTGCCAAGTCTTTAAAGCTTCCTATGAAACATGATGCTCATCTAGCTGCTGATGTTGGTCCTCTTCTCAGTAATTCTCATCAGTATAGGAGGTTAATAGGCAAACTCATTTACCTAACCATTACTAGACTTGATATTGTCTATTCAGTCCATATCTTAAGTCAGTTTCTTGCCCATCCTAGACAACCCCATTGGGATGCTGCTCTCAAGCTTGTTAGATATCTTAAGGGTTATATTAGTCAGGGTCTTCTTTATTCAGCCTCTGCTCCTTTGACTTTGTCTGTGTACTGTGATGCTGATTGGGCAGCATGTCCAACCACAAGGAGATCCTTCTCTGGCTACTGTGTTCTTCTGGGTGGTTCGTTGATCTCATGGAAGGCTAAGAAACAAGGAGTTGTCTCTAGGTCTTCTTGTGAAGTAGAATATAGAAGTATGGCAAATGCAGTTTGTGAGATTCAGTGGTTGGTGTCTCTTATGAAGGATTTTGGAATTTCCACTATTACTCCTGTTGCACTTTTCTATGACAACAAGGCAGCATTGCATCTGACCAATAATCCCATCTTTCATGAACGCACCAAACATATTGAGATTGATTGTCATCTCATTCGTGACAAGATTGATGCTGGTCTTGTTCTTCCTCACTATGTTCCCTCCAATGCTTAGCTTGCAGATTTGTTTACTAAAGCTTTACCTTCTGCCACAATTGTTTTCCTTTTGTCCAAGCTCAATGTTCTCAATTTATTTCGCACATTTAGCTTGGGGGGGGGCTGATAACAATGATGCAGAAGTCAATGATGCTGGCAAGATTACAAAGGACACAACTTCAACTACACATAAGGGTGGCGAGTGTATTTCTGGGAAAGTGTCACAAAGCTTAAATGAAGACTTGGGCTGTAATTACAAAACTGAAGAATCACAAGGGACCTAATTGTATTAGTGTGATTAGTCTGTTATGTTTGTTAGGGCTCATTTGTATAAGTTTGAGTTCCCTTCATTGTATCGGTTGAGTTTTTCTGATCATTAACAGAAATAACAAAAATATCTTCTCTCTCTCTCTCTCTCAACTCAAAATTGTTCACAAACAAAGAGGGAGCAGCATAAAAACTGCATTTGGCAATATTAAGCTTCTGACCTGAGTGGATCTCATAGTTGGCAAAAAAAGACTTGTGCAGATTAATGGAAAGAAGGCTACCATTACAGAAAATAATAATGTTGTCTGCAATGTTGATGATTTAAGTAAAATCATTGGTCATTTGGTATAGTCGGGGTTTATGTTTTGAAGATGGGTGAGCTCGGGAATACTACATTGTGAATCTGGGGGTGCGGAGTGCATATTCACATAAGTTTTACGGGCTTACGGGTGTTAATAATCAAGTGTTCTGCTTCCTTGGTGACTGTTGGAATTCCAAGGGATACAACCATTTGAAAGGAAACTTGATTATTTGCAAGGGACACATATATACTATATAATAGTTCCATCATCTTCGTTTTTGTGTAACCAAATATAGAATACTCCAAAAACAGTCTCCTGCTTTAGTGCCAGAACAGGAGGGCAATTGTAGTCTTATCCCACAAGAATATTCGTGTAACCCAGGGCATTTGATAGGGTCGAATAATTGTTGCAGGAAAGTGCTGGGTGCATGATTCTACAATATATTCAGGTTTATGTGTTCGACATTGCTGTTTCTAAGAAGTATCCAACATGCAAACGCCAAGTGAGAAATAATCGTGTAGCCACTAAGGGTAGAAAAACGGGCCGAGGGATGAGAATCATGCAATAAAATCAGACTGCGACTAAGAAATTTTGACGCAATAATGAAGAGACCCAGAGAAAGAGGGTCACCTTACCGAAGACCGTGATAAGAACGAAAATAACCATCCGGGTCACCGTTGATGAGGATAGAGAAGTAATTATCATAATTAAGCCTACAAATAAAGTCAATGAAGACCTCATGGAAACCAAATTTACGGAGAACATTGATGAGAAAGACCCATGAAATCCGATCAAAAGCTTTCGCCATATCCAACTTAAGAATGAGATTAGACCCAATAACTCGCTTACCCAAATGAGAGACCATTTCTTCAGCAAGCAGGATGTTGTCTTGAATATCCTCCCCTTGGTGAAGGCACTCTGATTAGGAGAAATAATACTAGGGAGAATAAGGGCAAGTCTTTTTGAGAGAAGCTTAGAAATAACTTTATTACAGAAGTTACAGAGACTAATGCGCTTGAGGTCTGTCAAAGATGAAGGGTTATTCGTCTTGGGAATAGTACCTAAAAGAGTACTAGTCCAAGAGTGAGGAAGATTAAAACTCGTAAAAAATTCAAGAATGGCCACAAGAAGGTCCTCTCCAATAATATCCCAGCATGAAGTAAAGAAAATACCAGTGAAACCATCAGGCCCGACATCACTTTCTCCATTTAAGCCAAAAACAATCTTCCGAAGCTCACCAAGAGAAGTGGGAGCAATCAAAGAGTCATTCCAAACAAGTAATAAACAATTTAATAAAAGAAATATACTCCCCCTATATAAGACAATCAGATTATGGTCTACCACCCTTCAAGAAAGGATGATAAATACGAGTAATATTGGGATAAGGAATAGCAGACTGAATAGGATCAACTCCCCCAAAATTAGCACTGTGAGATATGTTGAGCATTCCCCAATTTTAAGCAGCTTTAGCCATAGTAACAACATCGCATTCCATTGCAGGGGGTTCTCATCATGATGTTCTCCTAAGATTCATTGGAATATTGGCTTGGGAGAAAGTTCTATCTAATTTTTGGTCAATCAATTTATCTTGTGTAAAAGACTTATTTGATCCAAGCGGGCTTCAACTTAACTCTTTGGCTCTTTCAATCTTCACACCATTTCAGCTATACATGACCAAGGTATTTCATCATCCATGCCCGGTTAATTCATCGGCAAGTTCATTCTCAATCATTACACTCCAAGTTTATATGGCACAAACTTCTTCCTACTCAAATAGGAGTTTTTATTTGGCGGCTTTTGTTGCATCGGCTCCCATAGATGAAGCTCGATTAAAAAAGGTTTTCTAGTTTCGAGATGTAGAAACCTTTAGCCATCTTTTCATTCATGAGCTTCAGATATCTGCTTGCATTGTCTCACAATCTTCCTATTTCGGTAACTCTATATTGCAAAGATGTATGGTCAAGTTGGACCTCAAGCTCGTTTCATAAACCGCTTCCTCCCTCATTCTTTGGCATATATGGAAAACTCGTAATGCCATCATATTTGATAATTCTAGTCACTCGACTATCTCTATTATTAGTTTCTAATGATTTATCTATTTTTATGGGTCGTGGACATTATTTTGCCTTGTCAAATCAATCGGATCATCCTTCTTCCTTTGCTATTAGAAGGCAACCGGTTCAAGCTATTTCTTGGTCCAAGCCGCCATCCCTTCTTAAGCTCGAAATCTCGGCCTTAGTGGTGGGGTGGAATTGTTCGTGACTCGGTTGGTGATGTTATCTTTGCTTATTCTTCCTATTATGGCAATCGAACATGAAGTAAAGGCTCTTCTCCAAGGTGTGTTATGGCTTCACTCTCATGGATTTCGGAGGTCATAGTTGAGATGGACTCCATGATTATTTTAATTGTCTTACCAAGGGGTACAACCCTATTATTTTCGTTCTAGCCATGCAACGGAATTGTCACTTACTTTCCGTCAAGAAGAGCTAATTCATCGATAGTCTTGCCAACTACGCTATTGACTCGCGATCGGATATCGAAGTTCTCATCTCTTATTGCCCCCTAATTCTATATTGACAAATGGCACCTCTCACATTCGTATTTCTTAATTTATATTTAATTTCAAATTATAAGGGTAAGGCAAGTTTGTACTTTCCCTTTAATTAATAAAATTGTGCAAAAAAAAAAAAAAAACAACAATCATGATTGTCATCTTCAACATTATCAATCTTGGATTTGCCCTTGAACTTCACACAGTTATGACACACACTCCCGCAAGTGTTACAACACTTAGGTGATCCCCCTAAATTACTTAAATGACTAGGAAACAACATAACATCTCCCCCTTTGGTTTTGCCAGAAAGAAGCAATTCATTGTACAACTCACACATTTTGCGAAGATAACGAAGATTATCGATCAAAGAATCAAACTGATTCAAAACGTTGACAATTTGCACATCAATATCTGTCATACGGTCATTAAAGAAGAGACATTGACACGGAAGGATATATCTAATCATATATCATACAAGTTCGCTATCAAAACAATAATCACGAATTACCTTGTGCGAACTTGAACCTTGTGCGAAGCGGAAGAATTTTGTTTGAGCTACAATCTTCGTATGTCACGATCTACGAACCTGCGATTCTTTCTCGTCGGATTGATATCACGGAGCACGGATATCAATACTGGTTCACACCGCAAATCCAAGCCTCTTGATGGTTAGGCTAGAGGGAGTATTTTGGTGAGATAGATTTTAGGGAGAGAGAGGGGCGGCACTTCTTGGAGGGCGTGTTCCTCAATTAGTTGATTAGGGTTTTATCCCTTTAGTTGCACTATTTATATTATTACCAAGAAAACCTATTTCTTGTAGGTTAAGTCATTCCTAAACCCATTCGGACTAGGAAACCAATTAACCATTAATAATAATATAAATATATTCCATGTGGGCGGGATTAAATAATCGGGCCACAAGCCCAATTACTAACATCTCCCACTCGTACACATGGACTCACCTCTCTAACCAAATCGTATCATCAAAACCCGTTAAACACTACCTCTTCATATTGGAAGTGAAGCGTGCGACATGACGAGAAAGATAAAGGGTGGAGCGCTATACCAAATCACCATCTGACCAGCATAGAACATCCTCGTTAGAAAGCAAAACTCGTCTATACACCAGACCGTATATATACATCAATTTAAGCATCCTCAATCCCTCAAAAGCGGTGCTTAAAACTCAATATGTTTGTGTATCAAGATCAATCTCTTGAACCATATGTTCAATATGATCACCATGGCATTGAAACACAAAAATAGAGATGCATATCATACTATCTTCCTTAGACACTCACATCAATCACTCTTGGTTAACTGGTTTACCAGCAATGCTCTGTAGGACTGTATGTGCATAGCCCGTTGGTCGACATGCCAAAGTAGCATCATCAACGTCCAAGTTCATGATATAGTTCTAAGTCACATAGGGTATAATTGTGACCTGAATTTGATCACTAGAGCTCACACAGTGATGAAGCGGGGATCATTCAATCACTTTCTTAAGTTGCATTATAGTTACATACAATATGAAGTGTATGCTATGACGGAACTCCCACATGAAGTAGGCATGTCATGTTCGAACGCCATACGAACCTTAGTCTAGCCGCCCTTCTGGCGTCTAACTTGAGTACCTAAAAGCAGTCACTCTTCTAGTGTCTTTCTTTTAAGATCTCACATTCGGACTTTTCCTTGGGATATAAAGTCGACTTTATAAAAGGTCTCATCTTGGCCGTATGCCAAGGCGATAAATGTAATGTCATTTGCGTACCCCCCTTTGTAGGTACCAAAGACATTTACTATCTCAACTTGCTCGCCCACCTAGCGACAAGGTGAATTACCCGTGTGAGAGGGCCAATTCAATATCCACGACATCTTTTTTATCAAAATATATATGCTACGCAATTTCATATGGAAATATCCAATTAACATATAAAAGGAATAAAATGAAATTGCAATTTATTCAAATGATAATGAAAAATAATAATCAAATGTCAACATAAGTGTTCTCAGAATAAAAGTCAAATCCTACGAAGCCCTAGACCCAACATATGATCCTGAAAGATCTATCTAGCTAGAGGCTTAGTCATAGGGTCAGCTAACATGCTTCTAGTAGGAATGTATTCTAGAACAACTTTCTTTTCTGCAACCATGTCTCTAGTGAAATGATACTCGATGTTAATGTGTTTCGTCTTCCCATGATACTTGGGATCTTTAGTGTAACCTAAAGCAGCCATGCTATCACAAGCAATGACTACAGGACGATCCACATGCGTCGTAACATCAAGATGTTGAAGAAAACTCCTCAACCACACAGCTTCTTGAACCGCAGCTGAGCAAGCCATGTACTCTGACTCCATCGTAAATAGGGTGGTGCTAGTCTGTCGCTTGCTACTCTAGGAGATAGCTCCACCACTAAGGAGGAAAGCGTAGCCCGAAGTAGATTTATAACCATCTACATCTCCAGCCCAATCCGCGTCAGTGAAACCTTTCAAGCTCAAATCCCCACCTTGGTAACACAGGGTTAAATTTATGGTTCCCACCAAGTAATTAACGCAAAACCCTCTTCACTGCCATCCAGTGTTGAGGTCCAGGATTACTTTGGAATCGACTCAACATCCCTACTGCAAAGCATAGGTCAGGTCGAGTACACATCATAGCATACATCAAGCTTCCTAACGCATTTGCATATGGAGTCATAGACGTTCTCTTCTTCTTTTCTTCATTCTTAGGGCATTGGTTTGTACTAAGGACACATCCCTTTTCCATTGGAGTGACAATGGGTTTTGCGTTAGTCATGCCAAATCGTTCGATAACTTTCTTAATGTAAGTCTCTTGAGACAAACCGAGAAATCTTTTCGAACAATCCCTAATGACTTTTACTCCAAGCACATAGCTTGCTTCACCCATGTCTGTCATATCGAAAAACGCAGATAGCCACTCTTTAGTGGCATTTATCATCTCCATATCATTCCCAGCTAGTAGGATGTCATCAACATATAGTGACAGAATCAAAACCTTTTTCTTGGATCGTTTAACACACACACAATGGTCTTCCTCAATCATCACAAAGCCAATCGAGGTTATCGCTTGATGAAAGTGAATGTACCACAGCCTAGATGATTGTTTGAGACCATAGATGGAACATTTGAGTCAGCACACTTTGCGCTCTTGTCCCTTGACTTCAAAACCCTCTGGTTGTGTCATATAGATCTCTTCATTTATTTCTCCATTGAGAAATGCAGTTTTAACATCCATCTGATAAAGTTCTAGATCTATGTGTGCTACTATCGCTAGGATTAGGCGAACAGAGGAAAATCTCACCATAGGGGAGAATGTCTCCTCATAGTCTAAACCCACTCTTTGGGTAAAGCCTTTCGCCACAAGACGTGCCTTATATTTGTCAATTGATCCATCTGCCTTTTGCTTGACTTTGAAAACCTATTTGTTTTCAATAGTCTTGCGACCTTGCGGAAGATCAACTAACTCCCAAACCTGATTCTTTTTCATAGAGGAAATTTCATCTTCCATTGCATTCATCCATTCACTGTTTGTAGGTAAAGAAAGGGCTTCTTTGAACGATGTAGGTTCACTAGAATTGAAAGAAGTAGTTAGGAAAGATTCCTCTTCGATCGCAAATCGACGACGAGGTATATTTCCACGTTTATTTCTTCGTTCTAGTATCGGACTCCCACTAGAATCCGTACTCCCACTCGGATGAAGATCACCTTAACTCTCATTGGCGAGTTCCACAGGTTCAACCTCATGTTGTACCCTAGGATGAGGTTGAGGTAATTCCCCACCTTCGCCAAAAGATGTCATGTGTTCTTCTTCCATCTCAAAAAGTTCAAAGTCTTTCCTAACTTCACCTATCTGTGGGAAATCATTCTCAATGAAATCAACATTACGCGACTCGATTCACCATTCCTTCGTCAGTTTTCCACCGTACATAACATAACCATTTGAGGTATCTGAATACCTTATGAAAACACACTTGTTTCCTCTAGGGCCTAGTTTTCCAAACTTATTGGAAGTACTATGGGCATAACCTGCACAACCCCAAGGATGAAGATGCCCCAATTTAGGCTTCTCACCTTTCCAAAGTTCATAAGGGGTTGTGGGAACTGACTTAGAAGGCACTCAGTTAAGTATGTAGGCGGTAGTCATTAGCGCATCCCCCCAGAACGAAATTGGGATGTTGGCCTGTGCCATCATCGACCTAACCATTTCCAACAATGTTCGATTCCTTCGTTTTGCAACACCATTTTGTTGCGGAGTTCTAGGAATTGTCAACCGCTGTTTACAGATTCCCTTTTTTCTCACACAATTCTTTAAATTGATCGATAAATATTCACGGCCCCTGGCCGCTTCTAAAAGTTTTTAAGCTTTTATCCTTTTGATTCTCAACCTCTACGAGAAAGCGCTCAAAACACTTGAGAGCTTCATCGCGGTGAGAAATAAGGTAAACATAACCATAGCGTGTATAGTCATCGATAAAAGTGAGAAAATAGGAAGCTCCATGACGTGCCTTAACATTCATTGGTCCGCAAATGTCTGAATGGACTAACTCTAATGGATGTATGGCTCTTTTTGCATTACCAAAAGGCTTACGACAAGCTTTTCCTGCCAAACAAGATTCACACAAGGGTAGGTTGACTTTGCTGAGAGACCCCAAT
Source organism: Codonopsis lanceolata (assembly GCA_013146195.2). Classification (NCBI taxonomy): domain Eukaryota; kingdom Viridiplantae; phylum Streptophyta; class Magnoliopsida; order Asterales; family Campanulaceae; genus Codonopsis; species Codonopsis lanceolata. The sequence goes on along the minus strand of CM028377.1, from coordinate 1,722,524 downwards.
AGGCCTTCTCTAGCCAATCTAGTCATCCTATCTTTTCATATATGTCCAAGTCTAGCATGCCATAACTCAGAATTAGAATCATCATAAACCATGCAAGAAGAAGAATTAATTGAAGAATTATGGGAATCCAACAAATCTAATTTAAAGAAATTATCTGACAAAGAACCATGTCCCAAAATCTCATCACCAAAACAAATATCCAAGTGATCATTACTAAAATTAAAAGAATATCCATGTCCTAGCAATTGTACTACTGATAGTAGATTATGTCGAATTCCATGTGCATAAAGAATTTCATGAAGAGTCAATGTGCGTCCACTCCGCAATTGAAGTTGGTATGAGCCAACTCCTTTAACTTCAACAGACGAATTGTTTCCCATGAAAATTTTTCTTGTACCCACAGGAACTTTTCGATAATCTACAAATCCTTCTCGATCCCTCGTCACATGTTTGGTTGAGCCTGAGTCTACAATCCACATAGGGAGAGAGTCAGCTAATAAAACATGAGAGCAAACACAACTTTTCATGTTGATAGGATTAAGTGATACCTTCTTGGGCTCAGGACAAGTCCGAGCAAAATGACCCAAGGCACCACAATTGTAGCACTTCTACTTAGCAATATTCTTTTTGCCTCTTCGGCGTTTAGTAATCTTGTCACTTTTGGGGTCCAAATTCTAAGTTTTCTTGCCTTTAGCTTGTTTCTTGCGTTGCCCGTGTGGCTTGCGCGGACCTTCAAGGGAAACAAGAGCAAGATCACAAGTCGCAAAGACTTATCGCTGATTCGCTTCATGACACTCACCTCAAGCTCAACATGGCGAGATACATCCGCAAAGTCCGAATGGAGTCCGTATGAGTCAAGATACGCCTCAAACCACTCCAAGAGTCGCAAAGGAACGAATCACCGCTTGAACTTGCTGCTCATCGATAAAATAGAACCAAGTTTTTAAGATCTCGAATCATTCTGGACATCTCACGTAGTTGTTCAAGAATGTTTCGTTTCTGGTCAATCTTATAGCTTTCAAACTTGTAAGTCAAAGTCCTTAACTTTGTAGCAGAAGTATTCCCATAAATGCGCTTAATTTGGTCCCACATTTGTTTAGCAGTCAGGCAATCCTCAAACTCGCCAATCAGATCATTATGCATGCTACTCAACATAGTAAAGCGTGCACATCGATCTTTTTTTCCAAATAAGGAATTCCGCATTTTCTCGGCGATGCCGGGCGATGGTCAAGTTACCCATCTCTCTGGTTCTACCATCACAGTATCAAGGTTGTCCAGAACCTCTTGCTCGTTTAGCAAGTACGTGATTTTCCTTTGCCAAACACTATAGTTTGAGCCATCTAATTTCTCACCCTTATTAAGGTCAACGATTACATTCTGAGAAGCCATTTCACTACAATTTATTGCAAAAATAAGACATAAGCATATATATATTTCGATTCACTTTTGTTCTAAAAAATCAATTACTAAATATAATCACATCATACACGTAAGGAGGGAAAATCCGCGAGGCTCGTAATCACAACCAAAGTATGCACAACGTGAAAATATTCATAAATTGATGATTTAAACAAAAGAAATATGATAGAACAAATCCATCAAGCACATATGATGTACATAAATATTTTCACTATTGAAAATAAATTTATTGGGTCTCGTATAGTCCCAATCGCAATTTTAGAGCCCAAAACGACAATTAAATATGCTAAAAATGACTTAAAATAGTTTAAAATTCACAAAGAATTTTTAAAAATCTGAACAGTCCAAAAACAACCCTAAACAAATGTAATGACAAAACAACCCTCGATATTATTTTTCAATTTTTAAAAAATCAGAAAACAGGTTTTTATACACTGAAAAAGCAAAAACAAATATTTACAGTGAATTGATCAAAACAGGCCACCATTGACTCGACGACCAAAACAAGTCCAGACGCTGCTGGCCGCTTGTCAATCGGAGACCGGATGGCCGCACACGCCTCACGCGCCACCGCGGTGTGTGGCTTCCTTCTCGAGGTTGATCGACACCGACGACCTAGGGCCGACGTGGGCGATGATGTCGCAAGGAAGACTTTCTCAAGTGGGCCCCACTAATGACATAGCGTGACGGGCGATGATCGGTAGTCAACACATTGACCGCTGACTGGCCAATGGTGGGGGAAGGGGCTTCCCGTACGCCTCTCCCTCCACGCCCGGCCGAGATTGACGCCCACGCCTTCCTGCCTCCTGGTCCGATGATCTCACAAGCAGAAAATGCCGTTGACTCGCTCTCATCGAGGGCTTTTAATGGTATACTTTTTGGCCTCGAAAGGAGTCCCACAAAAGGCACATGAGGCCAGAGTGGGCTTCGCTTTTTGACTTGATTTTTAAACCCAAAATTGATTCGGAGTTAACTCCTCGCGAGGCCATAAACGCTCATTTTAAGTCCAAATTAAATATATAATATGTCGTTGGAAATCCCTCGCAGTACTACAAGTATAGTCCATAAAATCACGATTTTACGTAACTTAAACAGTCATAACAAGACAAAGTTTCGAAAAATCAATTATCAACAAAACTTGGGTTTGCGATATTTTGAAAAATACCCAACGGAATTCAACGAGAATTTAGTATGTTCTTCGCCTCGTCAGTAGGGAACTCGACATATAAATTTTTTTCTAAAATAAAAAGTTTTACATAAAATAATAAAACCCATTTGTTTCGTTATCGTAAAACTTTTAAACAAACCCAAAACAAAGCATGTGATTCATGGCATAACGATACGAGCAATCAAACATATAGGCTCGATACAAATGAAGGATGTATCTAATCATATATCATACAAGTTCACTATCAAAACAATAATCACGATTTACCTTGTGCGAACTTGAACCTTGGCGCTGAAGAATTTTGCTTGAGCTACAATCTTCGTATGTCACGATCTACGAACCTACGATTTTCTCGCCGATTGATATCATGGAGCACGGATATCAATATCGGGTTCACACCGCAAATCCAAGCCTCTTGATGGTTAGGCTAGAGGGGAGTATTTTGGTGAGATACATTTTTGGGGAGAGGCACTTGGAGTGACGTGTTCCTCAATTAGTTGATTAGATTTTATCCCTTTAGTTGCCCTATTTATATTATTACCAAGAAAACCTTATTTCTTGTAGGTT
>CM028377.1:1612517-1719270 GCA_013146195.2 Codonopsis lanceolata | reverse complement strand
AGGGAAAGATTTTGTTCCCTCCGTTGAAGGCCGAGTTCCTAAGGAGGCAATGCATTCCATTCATTGGTCGTGTGGGAAACTTTCCTTGCGGTACCAAACTCGGATTTATAGGAAAGGTCTTGTTCTCCAATAGAGGCCGAGTTCCTAAGAAATAATTCACTCCGCATAGCCGCTTGGCGAGCTACGATTGGTCTTATTCCTTGGCTAAGGATACGTAGGCAGTCTATCTCGGTAGATGCGACCAAACACAACACCTTATTTACCTTTGCAGCACTCATTTGATAAAGCTTTGCATGCACTTGCTCATTTAGCATTGCCGCACTTGCACCGCAGCATTTGGTCCCCAGTTGAATGAACTACGTCTCGGTCTGATTCCTTGTATAAGGATAATGAGGCTCTATTTCTGGTAGGCACGACCGTTGCATGAATGATGGTTTAGGTTTTGGCCGAACTACGCTTGGTCTGATTCCTTTTATTAAGGGATACGTAGGCGCCTCTACATTAGTAGGTCCGACCATCGAGCACTTAATTTGCATATGCTAAAAAACCGCGATAACTCGCTATAACTGACTAAAAATGTCTAGGATATGGAGGTTTGTCTCACATTATAAATTGTTGCATTATAACTGCTATCTGTTGCATCTTTCTCCCTCGTTTTGTAATTGAACGAAATTGGAGAGTCTATTCTTATCAACGATGTTCGTCTACTCACTAAGCCGCGGGTTACCCATAGACTCCATCGCTGAGGGCTCAGAGACACCCAATTGCACTCGTATGTGACATGACATAAAATATCAAACTCGTTAAACATTAACAAATGTTAAGTTACTGTGGTCAAAAGTGCAAAAGAACAAAGCAGATGCGCAAAGGATGAACTGCACCGTAGTACAAAATGGAAACTTTGAAAAATTGGGCATGGCCACCATAAGAATTGGGCATGGCGCCCAATTCCTCTTGCCGCGCTCAATATGTTCTCCGGCCGCGCCCATTTTTCTCATTCATTTGCCAGTGCAATCTCTCCAAGACTGTGTACAAGTACGGGATGCTAAGCGAGGAAAAATTTAATTCCGCCGATGTCCTCGCCTATAAATACAGCTCTCGCCTCACGAGACACCTTTTTCGATAAAAATTCTCCGCTCCCGTTATGGAGAAATAGAAAGCGAAGTGAGATAGGAAGCGATCACCTCAAAAAGCCTCGAAACTCTGCCAAATCTCATCCAAACACAAAACCAACCGGTAGAAATGAGCCTTAGCCCCCCCAGCTAGGTATCCACCCTATTTCCCCCCCCAAAATCATAAAGTGTCGTTACCGCCCGAGTAATAGGTCAAAATCAACCCATATGCCGTTACTCCGCCCAACCAAAAAGGCCAAAACCACAAAAACTAAGCCGCCATTCCGCCCGAGTGAGAGAGCCAAAAACACCATATATGTTGCCACCGCTTCAAATCACATCGCCAGCAAAGAATAAAAGTCTCCCTCTCCCGAGAAGGACAGCGAGCACACCCCGCCCTAAAAGGTAAAAACCTTTAAAGGCGTTATTTTATTTATCCATTTACTTTTCCGTTCATTTATTATTTAAATTTGTTATTTAAATCCGGCCCAATATAGTCCATATAAGCCGTTGTGCTGCCCGAATTAGATTAGGAAATATTATGTAATAGAGTCGTTATTATGGCCAAATATTTTCAAGTATATCTGCAATTATTTGTAAAGAGATAGCTGCAAGTTTGTAAATAATGTAGACAAATGGATGTATTTGTAGGAAGTTAATGCTTTATTTATCTGTTAAATAAATATAACAAAAGCATACTTTAGCCAAAAACTGCTTTTTGAGACCGAAGGGCGAAGGGTGCCTAGCACCTTCCCAACTCCTAACTTAGCCTCCGAACCCATTTTTTTGTGCAATCTCTGGTTTTCTTTTTGGTTTTGCTTTATTTATTCCTTAAAATAAAGATGGCGACTCTAAAAATTTTTGGATCCAGTGGGACCTCGCAACATCTTTCTTTGCACTTTTCCGTTCTCCCCTAAAAAAGGGAGAATGGGAATGGAAAGGTGATGTATTCTCTATATCCCGTATCCCCTAAAAAAGGGATAACTTGACGAGAAACCCAAAGCACCCATAGTGATCCGAAATAGCCATAAGGCTATTTTTATAAAATCCATAGTGGGGCGCTGCAACATTCCTTTGCACTTTCATGCTTTTCCCCAAAAAAAGGGAGAATGGGAATAGAGGGGATGCATTCCTATATCCCGGTATCCCCTAAAAAGGATAACTTGACATAGAAAACCCAAAGCTCCCATATTGGATCAAAATCCACTAAAGGCAACCGAGGCGCATTCCAACGCGCTATTCCGACAGCACTCCTCTCGCACTTTTGATTTTGTCTTCCCCTAGACAAGGGAGGGTGGAACGAGAGCAAGGATGTCACCGCATCCGCACGCACAAGCATTCCCTATCCAAGGGCGCTGGGCTGGAGCACACACATCCTCGGGAACCCGCAAGTACATTTCAAATGTAACATCACTAAATGCACATCTTCACTAAGGCATTCTTGAGGCCAACAAAAGTTTGCTTATCTAAGGAGAGCTTGGTATGCTCTAATTCAACCGCTTAATATTAATTTAATTATTTATTTTAGTTTAAATTATTGAACAGACTTGATATTGTGTTTAAGCAGATTTGACATTAGAAAACATAACTAATGCTATTTAATTGAAGATGGAGACACATACTTCATCTTCTTCAGCTACAGCTAAATCTACACCTGCTCAAGCTCCGACTCCTGAAGCTCTAATTCCAAAGCTTCATTCTACTATGTATCACGCAGGAATGTGCATTGATGCACCCACTATGAGAGCTTATGCCACTAGCGTCAAGGTCACTAATGACCTCAACCAATCTAGGCTGCTGCCCCTATTTATGCTTGGGGACACTGATTATAGCAACTTATTGGCTGAAGAATTTTATCAGAATGTATCTAGCAACGAGTCCAGAACCTCAATTTCTGGTGTTGTTCGCACTTTCTCCATCACAATCACAGCCTCTCGTATCGCCAAAATTATTGGCGTGGAATTCGACAGCCCCACCAAGCTTACTAACGGTGAGAAGAACTTGGCTTGGTCATATATACGAGGTGAAAACACCCCTAGGGAGCCTCAAGACAAAATGAAGCGCATACCCTTCAACTGGGCTGAGATTATCTTCTACCTTCTATGTGATGCTATCGATGTTGTCAAGACTTCCATCTCACAGAAGAGGCCTTTCGTCAGGCTCATCAACACTCTTCTCCGCAACAACCGATCTTTCATCACCAACATGGTGAACTTTTGTAAGACCCCGAACCTTGGTGTATTTGACTTTCTCGTGTTGCATGCTTTGTTGTTAGTGCGTCGAGTGTTTATCTTAACATGATAGCACCTAAATAAGTCTCATTGGAGTCTTACTACCTTGCATATAAGATTTACAATGTTCATCTTAGTTGTTGTATGCTTGGTTGAGAGTTTAGAAGCATTGTTGCTTCGTTTGACCCTTAGGGTTTCTCGGGATTGCCTTCGTTGCTTGTATAGTTTGTGCTTTAAACTTGCGAGAAGTTCATTTAGGTTCTAGACCAAGTGTACTAGTATTTCTCATGCTTGCACAATCAATGTTCATAGACTTGTTGCATTTGGAAATAAGATGACCAACATATTACTTCACAGATTCAGTCCCGTTTTTGGGCGAACTTCGGGAAAATTCTGGTACCAATCTACTAAAGAGAATTTTCTAAAACTTTAGTATGTATTACCTACATATGTTAGGTTACTCCCTGTAAAGTTTGGTATTTTTCCAAGGTGTATAAGTACCTCATTTATTTCTTGACTTACGGCTGTGCCAGAATTCTGTTTTCAGGAAATCAGCTTCTGTACTTGAACTTGTAGTAGCCATATTTTGATGAATATAAGTCCAAATTGAGTAATTTAAAAGGCTAAACTATATTTTAAAGAGTCTAGTTTCACAAAAATCAATAATCACCTCATTTGGAGGTGTGAGATATTTATGGTCGATTTTACAAGATCGACTGTCCAGTAACAACAATCTGCAAATTGGGCAGTTTTCAGCCTTTGGTCATTTTTTGAGTGGATTTGGCTATTGACTTTTGAACCCTTGGCCCTTGGACGTCCATTGTGACTCAAAGCCATCTTTGTTGACTTGCTTTCAACCCTTGTGAACCCTTGGATCTTTCTTATCAAAGGCTAGCATGCCTTGGCCAATGAGAAGCCTCTTAAAGCCCATCACTTGGATTGGGGGTTTGAGGGCTAGTATATAAGCCTTTTGTTCAGCCTTTCAGCCATTTTTGATCAATAACAAACCATAGAATCAGAGACTCAAGCTCAAAATTGTCCATGGAGGAAACCCTAGGTTGAAGGACCATTTCCCGGAGATCCGGTGGTCCGATCGACGAACCGAGACCGCCAAATCGAAGCCCTCGATCTCCTCTACAACAATCTTTGCTTTGATCATCCATTCATCCATTAATCTTAGGACTAAGGTACGTTGAGAAATCCCTGAAATTTTCATGTTCAATAAAATGACATGACCCCTTCATTATAGTTGCTCTATTGATGATTAAGAACATCTTTTGTGAAGACAAATCCTCCAATTCAACCTTTGAAACATGTGTAGGATTTTATGAATTCTCTATGAAGTTGTGATTTTGACATTTTGTAAAGCATGAATGTTGTTTATAATGAGCTTAGGAATAACTCTTGTGAAGGAATATGTTTCAATTCAAGGTTTAACAAAATCACCGAAACTAGGGTTTGAAACTCGGGATTGTGTTTAAGGCTAGTTTAAGATCATGAACGGCCTAGTTATCGAGTTCTAAATGAAAGGAGAACTTAGGAAAGGGCAATGTAATGCATATATTATCAATGCTCTATTTGGTTGAATTTTAGTAAAACTCACTGGAGTTTAGATTAGGGAGTTATTGAACAATACCGACTCCACATTCAATCCCTACGATGTTTGTAGTGCGTTAGACTAATATATTAGCCTATGTGACTTTGGGATGGATTGAAGGGCATGTTTGATATGAGTGATTATAAGACTCAATCGAGTTCTTATGTGGTTTATGTGATTGTGTGAAGCAAATGCACAATTGAGAGCATGTTGTAGAATGATGTATCTACTTGACAGGTTGAATTCGCTCTTGTCGAATTCCTACATGATTCTTTAATGAGTAAAAACACCTACTTGTTGAATAATGAATTTGAGGACTATTCTATGAGAAGATTTGGATTGGGGCTTTCTTAGTACTCTATACATGGAGTCTACTTGTATAAGTCGCTAGGATGACCATGTTGTTATCTAAGACTCACCGGTATGGTTTGACCTTACGGGTTATTACCGCTCTAGTGTTGCTTAAGTCTTGGACTACCATCGACTTTTGTGTTATTGAATGAGTTACTACTCTAGGAAGAGTTTAGTAAATGGCTTCATGATCCGAGACTAATGGAGTAGTCTTGGATAGTACTTAATCGACTGATGGTTAAGTTGTGACTCTGTTGAATTTCATAGGTGAATATGGAATACTGTGTATATTTTATATTATGACTAAATTCATGATTTCCTATCTTGTCAAAAATTGATTCTTCTATGTGTTTATATGATATGACTTATGAGCATATTGAATGTATTTGCCTTCGTACCTGATCTGTTCTACGGTTAATGAATTGTGGTGAACTTGGATTCTACTATTAAGTTGAATTATGAATCAAAATTGAACTAAGCTTGATTTCACAATAATCAACTTGGGCTTCCCTTATATAACTTACTTGGGACTTGAACTAAGATTCCTAAATGGAATGAGAACCTTGATATGCCTCAAACGAGAACATAGAAAAGAGTCTTGGGACACATATAGTGTTCAAACTCTATTTGGTTGGAATTGTAGTAAAGACTCAACGGAGTCGAGTTAAGGAACAATTGAACCTTACGAGGATCGTGGTGGGATCCTATGACTATTATATTCCAGTTGACTAGATTACTAGCTTTTGGGACTTGAATTGAATAGAGTGAACAACTTGACACTTATGATTTAGAGACTCAAATGAGCTCCTATTATGGTTTTGTGATTATGGTAACAATGTGCATAATCGTATGAGTTTAGTAGATCATTATATCTACTTAAGAATTAGCAAGTAAACATCTACTTGTGCATTGCATATAAGTCCAGCTGGCATTACTTGAGTTTTCTTGATGATGGTGGGACGATGCATTGCCTTCACGAATTATGGGATTCGTGATTGTAATGTATCGCCGTACCGGATTCGGGTTTCACACACACCTCCACTGCTAGCTACAGTGGGGAAGTAGCCCCCTTTGTCGTAACCAATTGAGCACATTGGCTAGTGCTATTTTCCTGAGTAAAGAACTCAGACCCGAGAAGAGAGCTCGGTACTTTGATACCTGAACACGGGTATCATTGGCACGATATGATTAACAGTTGTGATTGCAGGAGCAATACGACGGAAGTGATTTGGTATCTTCTCTATCCTTTATGTGGCTTACTATGGGCACTTATGTAATAACAAAGTGTTAGTTGAACATGAGATCTTATTGACCATGTTTGTATTGGCTGATGATAAATGAGAGATTTGATATGTATATATAGAGATATGCATACTTGTATTTGAGATATATATGAAAGACTTGATGTGTATATATATAGATATGCACACTTATGCATGATGATTTTATGGGAGATTTGATATGTATATTTAGAGATATACATACTGATATAGGTATATATATACAAACATCCACCCTTACACGTGGTAACAGTGTGAATAGCTTGATTCGTATATATAACGATATGTATACTTGCATATGATGTTTTGTGGGAACTACCTTCTAATTCATTTGATTTGTGTGTGAACAGGGAATTACACCCTGGTTCATTTGGACGGTTTAGTAAGTAAGAAGGAGTGGATATCTTGTGGAGTATCGAAACGATACGACGCCTCTTCACGGGTTTTTCTGTCATATATAAAATGACACCATGGTTATGTTTATGTTACATAATTATATGTTGCATATATATTGTAGTAGCGTACTGGGTCATTATGACTCATCCCGTACTTGTTTTTAGTTGCAGTAACTGATCACTACACTGAGGTCGAGTAGATCGTGACTGTAGCATGGCGCAGCTGGTCGATAGACCGAGGTTAGATCGTGTGGTTCGTGGTTGTAGCAGTCGACTTTTCGGAGTAGCAACTTGTGGAGTCTTGTTCCCTTTCTAGCATTGTCTTTGATTCCATGTACTTTGCTATTCTTGCGAGATCGAAATTTTGTAAAGTTATTTAGACTTTACAGTCGGGTAGAATACTTGGGTATTTGTATTGGTTATGTCTTGGGCCGACGTGTTGTGTCGTGCCTTGTTTGTGGTTTTAGTATTTATTTCAGTTGTCTCCCGGGCACGCAGTAGCTTTGGGGGAATTTCCTTATTCTAGTTTTTATAGTTGTTGGTTGACCCCGGTATGCTTTAGCCGTTGGGTAATTGTTATATCAGGTTGGTTCTCTGTTGAAACGCCGGCCTGGAGTGCCGATGGTTTGATTAGCGTCTGCATTGTTGCGGCACGCAAGTTTTGTTTTTCCTCCTTTGAGAGATAATGTCTCTCTTGGTTTCATTGTCGTTGGTTTCGAGCTTCATAGCTTGGGATTTCTTTTCTTATTGCTTCCGCTGATTCGATTTTTGAAATACCGTATTTTAGTGCGGTGTTATGTTCATGTTTAGAGCGAGTTTGCTCGACTGTTTGACTAGCACTACTGTTTATCAAGTGTTTGTCCTCTTATTAAGATAGTTCCAGCGGCACGACCTTGGGATTTCGTGTTGAAATCCGGGTCAGGTCGTTACAACTTTGAGATCAAGAAGGTGTCCAAGGCCATTCAATTCACCAACACCTTCATCACCAGCACCCACAAACTAAGGAATGAACGGCTTGGACAACAAGGGCTTCCCCCTCAACTTCTAGTGCATGCTCTCAATCCTTTTCCTCTAATGGTTCTGAAGATCAATCAAAGACCATAGTGGATGCTTTCATTGCTAAGTAACTTGATCGAAAGCTGAAGAAAGATGTTGCGAAAGAAGGCTGCTCTAGCAAGTCTGCTGAGGAATCTTCTACCCTTCCTCCTCCTCCTTCCAAGCAATCCAAGAGACATCACTCTGCTTCTGAGGTGGAGCATGCTACAAAGAAGAAGAAGAAGACTTCTTCAAGCACTGCTGCCACCGTACCTGCTCCTCCTACATCCGCCATTGTTGCTGCCAAGAAAAAGAAATGTTCTGCTTCAACTACTCCTTCTCCTGCTACCATGCCAGAAGAGACTCAATCTGAGCCAGAATCTGCTCCCCTTTGCCCTCGCCAACATAAGTCCAAACCTGATCAACTCTCTGAAACCTTTCATTCCCTTTGATGGTCGTTCCACTCCTCTTGTTTCTTCTACTTCTCCTCTGACTTCCTCTTCAACAGACCCTGCTGTTGTTGGGGGGAGCCTTCTGAACCCTGCTCTCCCATTTCTTTAACAACCCTTACCGTTGTTGAGGGGAGCCTTCTTCACCCCTTCCTAAGAAGAAGAAATGCCGACTTCACAAGAAGTCTATGGCTGCCAAACCTACTTCTCCTCTCTCATCCTCTACTGAACCAAATTCTTCTCTTCTCCCCGATCACTCTCTCGCCATTGTACATTCCTCCTCTTCTTCCCCATCCTACCACATGCCCGAAGCCTTATCTTCTCTAGACCCTCACCTCTCATCTATCCTTTATCAAACAGCCTTTCTACCAGAACTATACCCACCTATCACTCACTACCTGAAACCCATCTCCATTTCTCGCGACCTTTACCAAATTCTATTCCCATCCATCTCTTCTGCTACCTATAAGTTCCTCTTTGAACTTAGCTCTATCACCGACCTTCTCGACCCTTCTCCTCCAAATTTTATCCTTCTACACGAATCCATATTTTCTACATCTTTCATGGAACCATATTTTCTTCCTTCCTCTCCCTCTTCCGGTGATTCAGACAATGATATGGAACTTGATCCAAAACCTTCTACTCCTTCTCAACAACCAAACCCTACTAGCCCCTCATCTCAAAACACTTCTGAACCCTTCTCCTCCAACCCTGTTGGTCTTTCCGCTTCCACCCCTTCTCATCCTCCTTCTCCTAACCCTGCTAAGGACTTCATCCATATTAACCTTAACCCCAACTTCATCCCCTCCAACTCTGCTAACCCTGCTCTCTTGGACCTCCTTCAAGCCAATCAAGCCCAACTTGAGCGTCTCAATGGCACTGTCTCATCCATGGCCCAACATATTGAAGTCATGAACTATGGCTTAAATGCCACCCATGCCACAATTTTTGATCTTGGTAAGATCGTCAAGCAGCTTGTCAATGACACTGCTCAGGCCTTTACCTCCCACAGATTCCTTGTCCAAGATCAGCAAGAATCCTTGATCAGCATGCTCCACTCCCAGCAAGTCAGCATCCGCCATCTCTTCAATGAGCTCAGAACTTCTCTGGCCCGAGCTGTCATTGCCAATCGTGTCAAAAGTGACTTCACTGCTCTTCGCCATATGGAACGTGCCAACTTGAGAGTTGCTGATGTTGATCAAAGACGAGTTGCTGCCATCAAGGAGGAGAGAGCTACACACCTTTTGAACCAACCACTGATCGAAGAACATAATAAACTAAGAGACAGATTAAATGACCACATCAGAATTTGGGTTGGTGACTACTTGGAACGACGTCGATCACAACCCAACCTATTCTGACTTGGTATAACTCTTTAAACTCTCCTGATCTACTTTATGGTTCAACTCTGCTTTTTTGAAAAACTCTGCTGTTAAACAGCTTGTTTAACTTACGGAAGCTACAAAATTTTTGGATCATGATTGGTTATTATCTATTTATTTAGTTATCATATTCATTTAAACTTCATGATTAAATCCTTAAACCACTAACCATTTGCTATTCTGTGAAGTTTAAACTCTGCTTGATTTTAAACTTGTTATTCACTTCTTATCTTGTATGCACTTAGTTTAACAATTTCTCTACTAACACTACTGTTCTAAGAGGCATGTCTGTTATCATTTATAAAACTCTCTTTTGAGGTATGCCATTATCTCAGTGCATGTTAAAGTCAAATAGTAGTTGAGATGATGTCATCAACCAAATAGGAGGAGATTGTTAACCCTCACAGGTTCTAGATTTGGTTGAGTCATCCTCTAATTCTATTGAACAGTGGCTAAAAGGTCTGCGTACCGATTAGTGTGGCAAGTGTCTTTAGAATCAAGGGTGTAAAAGAATAGTCTAGTGTTAGTTTCTCTAAAAGGCGCGGACCAGCAGACTTCAATAGCAGCCTTGAAAGCACAGCTCACTAGCAGACTTTGATAAGTGTCCATCAGATTTGAATTTCATTTCATCAGATTTCCCTCTTAAAAAGGTCAATTATGTCCTTGCCTGATCACAGACAGATGAATAAACCATATGTCCATCATGTCGTCTGAAAAGTGAAGTCTGAAAATATTACCTCTTTTGGCTAAGAAGACTTTCGAGCTGTAACGCCTACAAGCTGCAAAATTACTATGTTTCGTATGAGGCTCCGCAACACTGCATCTCTGATGATAGTCTCGCCGCACTCATTCCACAAGGCGTCGAATTGCATTTAATAACATTGGACACATCCTCTCCATTTTGAAATCCAACGGTCCTGAAGATCTCTTGGAGTATATATTCAAGACTTGAAGATCTACACAAATACACATCTCTTACGCATTCAATACTCAAGCTTCATCTTCAATACATAAGTATTTAAGAGATCAAAGGACAAGAATTAACACTTCAACAAACTTCCTGAAGCTGCAGATTTACCTATCACGATTCATTATCAGCTTCTGCTAGTTTGCTATTAACTGTTCTTTACTTTAGCACTTGAGAAAACAATTATTCATTGATTGTTTCTCTCATCATTATACAATGGTTAAAAACTATTTTGTACGCGATCCATTAGAGATCTATCCTTTTCACCTAGTGTATAAACAAGTGCACCTTTCAAAATCCAAAGCTAACCACTTTGGTAGTAGATGTAGTACTTTTTACAGTACGAACCACTTCTACATCCTTGCGCATCATTGTGTTTAATTCATCTTCTTTGAAATTATTCTTAACTGCTTTAGCTTATCTATTTAATTCCGCTGCCCTAATTCTTCTTAAGAGTTAGTCATTTTCAAAAGGAGAAAAAGATTTTAAAGCATTTTTAAGCATACTACTAGGCTATTCAACCCCCTCTTCTAGCCTAGATTGAGCCTATTTGGGACCAACACTTTTATACCTTAATTTTTAAAAATGAACTCTTTAAATGAAACATCTCAATGGGATAGTGAACTCTTTGTGCGAAACGGAGGGAGTATTATCTTACAAGTAAATTAATAAATTAAACTTCTTTTCCGTATTACTATAATGGCTCATTATAATCATTTAAATTTTCAACATTACAATTGATTAAATAATATTAGGTCATAATTACTGTCATACTGTCATAACATGCTCTCATCTCATCAAGTACTCTACATCATGTCAAGCATGCTGGCATGGAGACCAAGTTCGTATTTTTGTGGTCATGTGCCAAAGTGAGGAAACGAGCAAGCAATAGAAGTTTTGATGGACTCGCTTAGATGATGATCTCAGAAATGATCGTTAGGAAACTAACTTATATGTGTGTATGTGTCACCTACTATTTAAAATTTCATATTAGTACTCTAGCAAATATCTTTGAATGCCTACAAAAGAAGTACTTGTTTGATATCCTTTAAATTGTGTGTATGTGTCCACTACTTCTTCAAAATGACAACTTTTTAATCCTCCATTTTACCTTTATCATTTTACCATTGATTTGATTCACACTTAAATCGATGAATTCATTCTCACATGGGGAACCTTAGAAACTACACCTTATCATAATATTTATAATATAGACATACAATTAATTTTCTTAATTTTTGTGTGTTTGATCAAACATGACACACTTTTAGAAACAAAGAGAGTAATTAATACACTAAGAAATCATTGGTAATTTACTAATAGAATTGTATACAAAACAAAATAATTGCTTATGTCTAAAACGTTTCTAGTAAATGAAAATTAAAATAATAATTTATTTATCTGTAATAAGGAAATAGTAAGAGGCCACACTGTTTGATCCATATACAAATGCATGTGACTCGGCGAACCGACTATGCTTAATTTTTTTGTTAATTTTTTTATTATAAATTTTTTGAAGCGACCTTGAGAATTTTATATGTATATCATAAATTATTAAAAATAATTTTTATACCCTTTAAAAAAAATACTTATGCATAGATGAGTATTCTATTTTTTGTAATTATGTTGGTGGTTAGATATGTAAATATTAACTATGTAATTAAGATGTATGTGTATATTTTTATATATTGGTTTTAAATATATCTAATATATAATAAATAGGGGGATACCTAATACATCACATATAAAATATTTAATACAACACTTTTTGTTGTAAAAATACGATATTCCCTTAACAAAATTTTAAAAAAAATAATATAAAAATTGAACAACGCCACCGAACCACCACCGTCCGCCCACTGGATCACCACTGACCGCCCAACCGCATGCCCAACCCATCGCCTGCCCTGCCCCCAGACCCTTCCACAACCCTCCCACACCGATGGGCCAAGCCCAATCCTTCCCCCAGCCCCAACCCACTGCATGCCCATCCCCTAGCCCTCCCACACTGACTGGACCAAGCCCAGTCCCTCCCACTACCCCAGCCCACGCCTGCCTGACCCTCCCCAGCCCTCCCACCCGGGCCAAGCCCATCCCTCCCCCCCCTGCCTAGCCCTCAGTCCCTCCCCCACCCTCACCCACCCAACCAGCCCAGTCTCCACCACCTCCACCACCATCTCCACCCAATCCCATTCAGTACTTTTTTTTCATTTAATTATAAAATGAACAAAGGGTAAATTGGTCCAAAAAAAATTAAAAGTGTTGTATTAATTACCTATGCAAATATATTGTTATAAAAATAAGTATTTTTCTATTGAGAAACAATTAGAATAAATTTTTTTGTGTGTGTGTATGTTTATATATATATATATATATATATATAATAGATCACAAAATACCCCAATGATTTCACCAAGGACTTCTTTCATTGGTATTTATTCCTCTACAATTTCCTAAGTGATTATGTCATGAATTTTTCCCTCAATTTTTTTTCATGGTTTTCATAATTGCCTAGGAATGTATTCCTTGGTAATTTTGGAGGGAAATTTAGTGCCAAAAAACAGATTGGATCCACAAAATTTCTCAATGAAAATTATTCATATTTTTTTTAGATGAATTATTTCATGTTTCCTAGCTAAATTTAGCTGGATACATTCTGATAGACGTATTTTATACGTCTTTATTGGGTACTTTTATGACTTAGAAACAACAATTCCACGAGGCTTTTGGCTACTAATATGTGTTTTTGAGTTAAATTGTAAGTTTCAGAGTTTTAAGTGAAATCATGAGATTTATAAAGCTTTTAATAAAGATTTCGAGGAAGGGTGCAAAGTGCAATAATTAAAAAGAAGTCAGAAAGGAATTCTGGACACCTTGCAACCGCATTCCTCCAAGGCCTTGCCCCCTCA
Organism: Codonopsis lanceolata; assembly: GCA_013146195.2. Lineage (NCBI taxonomy): Eukaryota > Viridiplantae > Streptophyta > Magnoliopsida > Asterales > Campanulaceae > Codonopsis > Codonopsis lanceolata. Next base: position 1,705,562 of record CM028377.1, on the reverse strand, counting down.
AGGTATCCAGCGTGCAGCCCCAGCCAGATCAAGACCCTTGCAGACGCAAGGCATTCACATCTTGCGGCCACAAGGTACTCAGAAACCGACTTACGGGTGTTTCATCTCAATTGAACATCCTCCTTCCCCTAAAACACCTTGATATATATAGAAGATGGTAGCAAAAGCCAAAAGGACGTCCAACAAAACTTAAGAACAGTCAGAAACATTAGGATTTAGTTTGTAATACATAATTTAGTAGTTGTAATTATAGTTTGGAAGATCAATTCATGTATTCCATCATCCCACTGTTTGGATCATCTTCAAGGATGAACTAATCTTCCATTAATCTAGGAATTGGGAGGTAACTTGTATCAAATCTATTGCTTAATATATTTTTATTCATTCAATTCTTGTTGATCATGATGTTTATCAACCTCTTTACTGTCTCGCTTTGACCAAATGAATGGAATCGCAAGTGGTAAAGACCTAGAGGTGCGGATAGCTACACGGCCAAATGCATATGTCGTACACTGGCTCACCATCGTGATAAATTGACCTTATCGATTCACGAGAGTGATAAGTTAGGGTCAGGTTCATATATAGGTTCCTAAGTGACTGATAGGAAATTCATATGTTTTTGTTCTTAGGATATAGATTGGATGAATCATTTAGGATGGAGACTGAATTATAATTTGACAATCTATATCTATTTTTTGTGAACGAAGCCAAGGTATTGAATGATATTTTATTTAAAAGAGCAATAGAGCAGATTTACGTGAAACCCCAATCCTAGATTTCCCTCCTCCATAAGATCTTCGTAATTGTGATTGTTGCTTAATTGTTTAATTAAATTTCCTGTTTAGTAGAATAGATTTAATAAAATAAAAACCCCCCTTAGTTTAATTGCTACCGATATACTTGCTATTTGAATTCTTCTTGTCTCTGTGGTTCGACCCTTGCTTCCCAAACTATTCTGCAATAGTCTTGTTCACTTGCAAGGTATTAAAATAAGACACAATCAAGTTTTTGGTGCCGCTGCCGGAGACAAACTAGCTTTCTAACTAGTTTGTTAGTAGTGTTTTTAAATTCAGTTTTTATAAAAAGAAAAATACAAAAAGATTTTTATTACTAGTTTTAATTTTTATTTGTTTTTACTTGCTTTTAATATTTTATGCACGGTCATAGATCTCTAAATCCCAAGCTGACAGATTTAAATCAAAATATAAATAATCTTGGTAAGAATCAGGAAGACCCTGATAATTTGGAAAATCAGTCTGTTAATCAAGAACAATTGAATCGAGAGGATCCTATGGTTGATCCCCCAATGGATATCATCAATAATCAAAATCTTGAAAATCCGGTACCTCCAGTAAATATAAATCAAAGAAGGGAGGAACCCACTGATAAAAATATGGAAGTAATAATCAATCAAAGAACTATAAATGATTATGATCGACCCATGTTGCATGCAACACCATCATGTCTAGTTTTACCAGAAACGATAAAAATCTTTGAACTTAAAAAGTCATTTTTATAACATGTTGCCTTCATTCCATGGATTGTCATCTGAAGATCCAGTAACTTTTGTTAAAGAATATGGTTTTATGACTGATAATTTTCCATTAGGAGGCCTGACGGAAAATCAGATAAAAATGAGATACTTTCAATGTGCATTAAAAGATGTAGCGAGAAGATGATTTATAAATCTAGCACCTAGAAGTGTTTATACATGGGCTCAACTGTATGATTTGTTTATTTGAAAATTTTATCAACGTGCATCTCTTTCGGAATATAGGAAGCAAATAATGGCTTTTCAAACAGAACCAGGAGAGACATTCCATGAAGCACGAGATAGATTTAAAAATTTATTTATCATGTGTCCCCATCATAATTTATCTCAAGATGTATTAGTAACTTAGTTTTATCATGCTCTTTCGCCTGCTTTGTAAACAATGGTTGATAGTGCAGTCGGTGTTTCTATTAATAGAATGACACCAGCTGAGTTAGAAAATTTGTTTGAGATGTTAAGTGCAAATTATCAACCGAAAAGTACAAGAGGTAAAAGTAGAAGTTTGTTTCAAGTTCAAGACAAATCAGATACTCAGGCACAAATAGAACAAATGAAGGCACAAATTGAAGTTTTATATCAAAATAGAGAACAAATTCAAGAAGCATGTACTATTTGTGGATTAAATTCTCATACTACTAAGTTGTGTCCATCTAGTGTTGTGTATCCCGAACAGGCTAATGCGATGAATATATACCCTCCAAGGCAAATGAATTATCCCTTTTCCAACGCATATAATCCAAGTTGGAGGAATCACCCTAACTTTTCATGGGGAAGAAATAAGCCCTTACAACCTCAACAATTTCCTAAGCAAGGACATATACAGATTGAAGAAGCTCCAAAATCAGAAGGATTAAATAGTGGACAAATTTCTCTTAATAAATATTTATTGGAAATAGTAGAAAGTTTGCAGAAAGAACTTGCGAAATTTCAAGGAAGAGAAGAAGGGAAGTTCCCTAGTCAAACAGAACAAGTAAAATCTATCACTACTCTGTGAAGTGGTAGAATCATTGGAGAAGAGGTAAGTAATCCTACGCAATCTACAGATATTTTTGATAATGTAGAAAAATCTGGTAAAAAAGTTCATGAAAAAGAAAAAAAGATAAAGGTGAAGATATCCAAGTAAAAGACAATGAAAGTCAAAATAAAGATAAAGTCACACAAGAAAAAGAGGAAGAGGCATAACTCTTGAGGAATCATATGTTGCTCCTCCACCATATGTTCCTCCAATACCATTTCATGGTAGGTTAATGAAAAACAAGATTGATAAGCAGTTTACAGAAATTTATAATATGTTGTCCAAAGTGAATATTAATCTCCCTTTGCTTAATGTCATTAAAAATATTCCGTCATATGCCAAGTTTTTCAAAGATCTCCATTCTAGGAAACATAAATTCGAAAAGAATGAGAAAATAATTGTTTCTGAAAACGTTAGTGCAATATTACAACCTGAACTCTCCCCTAAATTAAAAGATCAATGTAGTTTTAATATCCAAGTTTCCTTGGGTAGTTCGAAAAAGATGAAAGCTATGCTAGATTTAGGAGCGAGTATCAATTTAATGCCTTTCGCTATCTATAAACAATTAGGATTGGGTGAATTAAAACCCACTACTATGTCTTTGCAGTTAGTCGACCGTTCGGTCAAACATCCTTTAGGAATAGTAAAGGACATTCTAGTGCAAGTAGATAAGTTGATCATCCCAGTCAACTTTGTGGTTCTAGAAATGGAAAGAAATATATGCACTAATAATGAAGTTCCTATTTTGTTAGGAAGACCTTTTATGGCCACGGGCAACACCATGATTAATGTGAAGAATGGTAAGCTATCAATGTCAGTTATGGGAGACACTGTAGAAATTTCAGTTTTTGATGCGATAGATAGACCAAGTGACATGAATACATGTTTCTCAATTGATGAAATTGAAAATCTTACAGCCCAAAGCTTTGAAGCAAATTTAAATGATGATGAGTTAGAGAAAGAAATGTTTGGAGAAGACTATGATGATAGAATCTTCTCCGATGTAAGAACCAACATAGAAGAATTAGAAAGAGAACTCCAAGAGTTGGATGTTAGAAAAGAGAAGGATAGATTAAAAGCTCTTAAAATGACAGTCAAAATAAAGAAGAATTAGAAAGCCCTAAATCAGAAATTGATTTAGATAAAATAGAAATTAATAAAGAAAAAGATGAAATTTCTAAGGAGGATGAAAAAGAAAAAGTTGAACTGGAAATTCCTAAGTTTATCCCATCTATCAAATCCCCTCCTGAATTAAAATTAAAGCCTTTACCATCCCATTTGAAATACGCATTTCTTGGGGAAGGCAAAACTTTGCCCGTTATAATTGCTGCGGATTTAACGGAAGAACAAGAGTCAAGCTTGTTAAAAGTATTATGGACACATAAAGAAGCCATATGTTGGTCCTTAGCAGATATGAATGGTATCAATCTTTTTATGTGTATGCATAGAATTCATTTGGAAGAAGGTAGCAAACCTTCTAGAGAACGTCAAAGAAGACTTAACCTCCATATGGAAGAAGCAGTAAGGAAAGAAGTGCTTAAGCTTTTTAATGCGGGTATAATTTACCCAATATCTTATAGTAAATGAGTTAGTCCAGTTCAAGTAGTTCCAACGAAATCAGGAATTATTGTTGTTAAAAATGATAAAGATGAGTTAAACCCCACAATAACTATAACTGGTTATAGAATGTGCATTGATTTGAGGAAACTAAATGCGGCAACGAAGAAATATCACTTTCATTTGCCCTTCATTGACCAAATCCTTGAAAGATTAGCTGGTCATGATTATTATTGTTTTTTTGACGGTTTTTTCGTTTTAATCAGATTCCACTTGCATCGGAAGATCAAGAGAAAACCACTTTTACTTGTCCCTTTGATACCTTTGCATTTAAAAGGATGCCTTTGGATTATGTAATGCCCCAGTTACGTTTCAAAGATGCATGATTTCTATATTTTCCGATTTAGTTGAAAGATGTGTGGAAGTGTTTATGGATGATTTCTCAGTGTTCGGAAATTCTTTCAATAATTGTCTAGAAAATCTAACATCGGTTCTAAAAAGATGTTGCGAAACTAATTTGACCCTAAGTTGGGAGAAAAGTCATTTCATGGTTAAACATGGGATACTTTTAGGTCATGTTGTGTCTAACAAAGGAATTGAGGTAGATAAAGTGAAAATTGAAGTTATATCACAATTACCTCCCCCAACTACAGTCAAGGGTGTTAGAAATTTTCTAGGATATGCAGGTTTTTACAGAAGATTTATAAAAGACTTTTCAAAAATATGTAAACATTTATGTAATCTTTTGGCGAAAGATACCGAGTTTATTTTTGACCAAGAATGCTTGAATGCATTTAATTTGTTAAAAGAACAATTAACAACAACTCCTATTTTAACCAGCCCTGATTGGTCTCTCCCTTTCGAAATCATGTGCGATGCATCAGATTTTGCAATTGGAGCTGTGTTAGGACAAAGGGTAGACAAGAAACCTCATGTGATTTATTATGCGAGTAGGACATTGAATGATGCACAACTCAATTATACAACCACTGAAAAAGAATTTTTACCAGTTGTGTTTGCACTAGAAAAATTTCGATCTTATTTGTTAGGTTCAAAAGTTATTATATTCTCTGATCATGCAGCCCTAAAATATCTTTTAAGTAAGAAAGAGGCCAAGCCTAGATTCATTAGATGGATGTTAGTATTGTAAGAATTTGACATTACCATTAAAGATAAAAAGGGAACAGAAAACATGTTGCCGAAATACCTTGATATTTTTTACCTTTACTTGAACGTCAATTTCTTGATAATAAAATTCTTATGAATGAAGATTTCCCTGATGAACAATTGCTAGTAGTTAAAATTTTTGAACCTTGGTATGCTGATTTTGTTAATTACCATGTTGCAGATATTATTCATCTTGATTTTGATTTTTTTTCAAAGAAAGAAATTTTTAACAGATGCTAAATATTATTTTTGGGAAGAACCTTATTTATTCAAAATATGTTCAGACTCCATAATTAGAAGATATATTCTAGACCAAGAACAACAAAGTATTTTGGCATTCTGTCATGAGTACTCTTGTGGCGGTCATTTTAGTGGCATTAAAACTACTAGGAAAATCATGCAATCTGGTTTATATTGGTCTACTGTTTTTAGAGATTGTGAAATATTTTGCAAAGCATGTGATAAATGTCAAAGGACTGGTGGGATTAGTAAAAGGAATGAGATACCCTTGCATAATAATTTAGTTGTTGAAATCATTGATGTATAGGGTATTGACTTTATGGGTCCTTTTCTCGTTTTAAATGGGTGTGAATATATTTTAGTTGCTGTTGATTATGTGTCAAAATAGATAGAAGCCATTGCTACCCGAAATAATGATGGCCAAACAGTTTGCAAGTTTTTAGAGGATATATAATTCTCGGTATGGAGTACCGAAGGCAGTAATTAGTGATCAAGGAACGCACTTCACCAATCGTTTGATGAATACGTGCCTTAGAAAACATGGTATGACACAAAAGTTGGCTACACCATATCATCCTCAGACTTCTGACCAAGTAGAAGTAATTAATAGACAGATAAAGGCAGTCCTTGAAAAGACTACTAGACCAAATCGTAAAGATTGGGAACCAAAACTTAAAGATGCTCTTTCGGCATATCGAACTGCGTATAAAACCCCAATAGGAATGAGTCCTTATAGGATGGTGTACGGCAAAGCCTGCCATCTGCCAGTAGAAATTGAACATAAGGCATATTGGGCTATTAAAACCCTTAACCTTGATCTAGCTTTAGCAGGTGAAGAGCGGCTTTACCAGTTAAATGAGTTAGAAGAGCATAGGTCAAATTCATATGAGAATGCAAAATTTTATAAAGAAAAGACCACACGATGCCATGATATAAGAATCTCTCAAAAAGTATTACGTCCTAGTTTAAGGGTGCTTCTATTTAATTCTAGACTTAGATTATTACCAGGAAAACTGAAATCAAAATAGTCAGGTCCTTTCACTATAGTACGAATTTACCCGCATGGAGCAGTTGATATCAAAAACCCAAAGACTGATGAGATATTTAAAGTTAATGGTCATCAACTCAAACCTTATTTTGAACTCATGTTAGTAGAGAGAACAATAGAACACATTCGTCTCTCTGACACTGAGCCCCCGAGAGAATATGTTTGCAGTTAGGTCAAGCCAAAGACATTAAACAAGTGCGATAGGTGGGAGGCAACCCACTTTGATAAAATTTTATTTGTTTTCGTAGTGTAATTTAAATATATTGTTCTCCATCTTATTTGATTATGGGCATTTAAATTAAATGTTTTCCAGTAATGGCATAATTCAAGTTTGGGGAAGAAAGGCATCTTAGTGTTGCATTTATATGTTTTTAATATTTTAGTATAGACGTTTTGTAGAATTTTCAGAGTGCAGGAAAGAAGCGACCTTAACGGAACGTAACGGAAATACATAAATAAAGACTGCTCAAAATTATGAACAAGCTTTCCAAGGAACACATTTTGTGACATGATCGATGTATTTTATACGTCTATTTTATATGCTCCTAGGACTTAAATTATGCTATTTCACGAGGCTTTTGGCTACTGATATATGTTTTTGGTGAGTTTTGTAAGTTTCATGGTTTTTAGTGAAAATATGCAAAATTCCAGGGTTTTATGTGCAAATTCCAAGAAGGGCCAAAGATGAAAATTGAAGAAGAAACAAAGGAAGCCAAATCTGGAGACCTTGCGGTCGCAAGGTACCCAGACCTTGCCCCCGCAAGGTGGACAGCAACTTAAAGAAGTCAGAAATCCAACGCCAGAAGTACTGGAGACCTTGCGGACGCAAGGTACTCAACACCTTGCGACCGCAAGGTGGTCAGAACGCGACTATTTCGTATTTTCATACAAAGATTCGATTGGATTACAACTCCCGGGTATATATTGAAGTCGGATGCCAAGAGCCAAATACGGAAAAACGGTTGGAGACAGTCTTAGATAGTTTTTAGGTTGTATAACATAGTTAGATTGTGTAATTACAAGTATTGAAGATCAAATCATGTTTCCGTTCATCTCCATGTGTTGTTCATTGTCTATGATGAACTAAATCATCCATAATCTAGGAGGTGGGAGGTAACTTGTATCGAATTTATGTTTTGATTCATATATATGTTCATTCAGTTCTTGTTGATTGTGGTGTTTATCAATCCCTCTATTATTTTGCTTTGAACAAACGAATGTAATCGCAAATAATAAAGGCCTAGAGGTGCGGATAACTGCATGACCAATCTGCATATGTCGTACACTGGCTCACCATCATAATAAATTGGACCTATCGATGCACGAGAGTGATAAGTTAGGACCAGGTTCTTACATGATCTAGGTGACAGATAGATCATAATCTAGGTGACAGCTTGATTGAAAGTTCATGTGCTTAGGATATAGAATGGATGAATGTTGCGGGGATGGAGGCTGAACCAATAATTCAACATACTATATCTATCTTTAGTGAACGAACCCAAGAAATTGAATTATACTGATTATGAATTGAACATAAAGGAGATACAAGTGAAACCCAGAATCCTAGATTGCCACCTACCATAAGATCTTCATATCTGTAATTACTGCTAATTAGTTAAACACCTAAGTATCAATAGTAGTTAGAATAAAATAATTATAAAAACCATCTTTAGATTAATAATTTGCTATCAATAAATTGCACTGTTCGTGATCACTTGTCTCGGTGGGTTCCACCCTTGCTTCCAATACTATTCTATAATAGTCTTGTCCACTTGCAAGGAAAAAGATTAAATAAAACATCGATCAAGTTTTTGGCGTCGTTGCCGGGGAACAAGTTAGTTCACGTAGTTAGTTTGTTGGTAGTGTAGTTTTTAATTTAATTTAGTTTTTAGTTTAATTTTCAGTTTTTGTATAAAAAAAATAATATTAGAATAACTAAAAAATATTAGTGTAGTTTTTAATTTTCAGTTTTTAATAGTTAGTTGTTTTTAAATTGCTTTAATTATTTTATGCACGGTCGTAGATCTTTGAATCCTAAATTGGTAGAACTGAATCAAGATATAAATAATATTAGAAGAAATCAAAAAGATCTTGAAAGTCAAGCTTCCCAGCCTGATAATCAAGAACAATTGAATCAAGAGGATCTTCTGGTTGATCCTACAATGGAAGAAAATAATATTAATCGAAATTTTGAAAATCTAGTTAACCCAGTTAACAGGAATCAAAGAAAAGAAGAACCTGCAAGAAGAAATATGGAAGTGGTAGTAAATCAAAGAACTATTAATGACTTTAGTAGACCTTCATTAAATGTTGTTACATCATGTTTAGTCTTGTCAGATGCTGTAAGGAATTTCGAACTAAAAGGTCATTATTTTAATGCTATACCATCTTTTCATGGAATGCCTCATGAAGATCCTGTCAGTTTCTTAAGAGAGTATGAATACATGATGAGTACTTTTCCTTTAGGAGGGTTGACTGAAGATCAAATTAAAATGAAAAATTTTCCCAGTGCATTAAAAGAATTGGCAAAATGATGGTTTATGAACCTAACACCTAATAGTGTTTATACTTGGACTCAATTATATGATTTGTTTATGAGTAAATTTTACAAGCATGCATCTCTTACTGAATATAGAAAACAAATTATGTCATTCCAAAATGAACCGGGTGAAACATTCCATGAGTCATGGGATAGATTTAAAAATCTGCTCATTATGTGTCCTCATCATAATTTGGCTCAACATGTGTTAGTGCTTCAATTTTATCATGGTCTTTCGCCAGGTTTACAAACTATGGTTGATAGTGCAGTTGGTGGTTCTATTAATAGAATGACACCAGAAGCACTAGAGGAATTATTTGAGATGTTAAGTATTTATTCTCAACAGAAAAGTGCTAGAGGTAAAAATAGGAGCCTATATCAAATACAAGATAAATCAGATACTCAAGCTCAATTTGAAAATTGGTAAATTCAAGAAGCATGTGCTTTATGTGGATTATATTCTCATGCTACTAATTTTTTTCCATCAAGTGTGATCGATGTTTTAATTAATCTTTTTCCTTGCAAATGGACAAGACTATTATAGAATAGTATTGGAAGCAAGGGTCGAACCCACAGAGACAAGTGATCACGAGCAGTGATTTATTGATAGCAAATTATTAATCTAAAGGGGGTTTTTATATTTAATTATATCTTAAACTACTATTTATACTTAGATGTTAACTAATCAGCAGTAATTACAGATATGAAGATCTTATGGTAGGTGGCAATCTAGGATTCTGGGTTTCACTTGTATCTCTTTTATGTTCAATTCATAATAATATCATTCAATGTCTTGGGTTCATTCACAAAGATAGATATAAATGTACGTGAACAATTCGGTTCGACCTCCATCCCCTAAAATTCATGCATTCTATATCCTAAGCACAAGAATTGTCAATCTAGTGTCTGTCACCTAGATTTATGATCTATCTGTCACCTAGATCATGTATGAACACTGGTCCTAACTTATCACTCTCGTGCATCGATAGGTCCAATCCAATGTGTTATTGTGTGAGCCGATTGAGCCGATTAAACATATGCACATGGTCATGTAGTTATCCGCACCTCTAAGCCTTTATTATTTGCGATTACATTCATTTGTTCAAAGAAAAATAATATAGGGATTGATAAACAACACAATCAACAAGCATTGAATGAACATATATAAGAATTAAAGCATAAATTCGATACAAGTTACCTCCCACCTCCTAGATTATGGATGATTTAGTTCATCATAAACAATGAACGACACTGGAGATGATGGATACATACATGATTTGATCTTCAATACTTGTAATTACACAAACTAATTATGATATACAATCTAAAAACTACCTAAAAGCTACCTAAGACTGCTTCAGTGGCCGATTTTCTATATGTTGGGCTCGGCATCGACTTCTATATACTCGGGAGTTGTAATTCAATCGAATGACCGTGTGAAAATCACGAAATAGTCGCATTCGACCACCCTTGCGGTCGCAAGTGTTGCTGCGTCATACGTCATGAGTCTCCGGTGTGTGGCCCGTTCTTTCTTGGTTCTTTGCCTTTCTTCGACTTTCTGCCTACCTTGCCACCTAGGTCGCAGTCTGCAGCTAACTGCGAGGCACCTTGCGTCCGCAAGGTGTCCAAATTGACTTTATCTTTTCTTCATTTTTTCCTTTTGGCCCTTCTTGAAATTTGCACTTAAAACCACGGAGTTTCGCATATTTTCACTAATAACCACTGAAACTTACAAACTCACGAAAACATATATTAGTAGCCAAAAGCCTCGTGAAATAGCATAATTTAAGTCATAGAAGCATATAAAATCGGCGTACGTATAAATACATCGATCAAATACAAACTCCAAACTTTGCTCGTCAAACTTTGCTGTCCAATAAACAATAACTTATAAATACAAAAGCATACAAAAGCATAAATAACAAAAATTAAAATCTTTTTGGAGGGTGACACTATTTACACTCCTCTATAAACCCACAAACTCAAGGAGACTCTTTCGAGTGACTCTTCATGGGATGCGAAATACAAAAGCAGATAAATACAAAAAGCAAATAAAATTAAACTATAAATAAAACATAAAATCTTTTTGGCTTCAACCTCAAGTTATAAGTGTATGGTATGCAAAATCTCGGTTTTTTCAACTTCAACCTCAAGATGTGTATGGTATGCAAGTAATCCACGGTATATGATGCTCACACATATATGCAGGGCTATAAAACAATAAAACCAACTAGTCTTTTCTCAATGCTACTATTTTTAATTTCTCCGTGTGTGTGTGATCACCGGTCTTAGAGAATATCTTAACTAAAATGCAGTTTTATTAAGCTAAACACCACATTCATATGAAAATCAAAGTTTAATAGAAAATCATGCATTAAGAATTATGAGATCTACCATCCAAACCCGGTCGATTCTGAGGCACGAGGTCCCAAGGATTTAAAAGACTTATACATCCATCCCATGCACTTCTATGTATGACATACAATGCTCTCCTATCCCAATGACTTGTAATAGCTAAGATTATGCTAACACAGTGAGCTTTAGGATGAATAATAATGAACATGAAGTGTGTGATCAATTTCATATTACTCACTTGACAGTTAAAACAACATAAGCATTGGCAAGAAGATCATTAGGTCTTTATTAGCTTGTAATGTAAGGCCAAGGTGTTGGGGATATGATGGAAAGGGATTAGGAATTCAAAGTGAGAGAGTAAGACTACCCTTTATCCCTCATACTTCCAAGCAAAGGAAGTTTTCCCTATTTAGGCTAGGACCTACAAAGACCACAAGTGGAGGGGTGCTTTTTGTTACTTTTCAGTTTTCTTCTTTCCCCCCAAACTTGTTTTGGGCAATATATTCTTCTAAAAATATCACATCATTCTTATCAAGGCATGATTTTTCTAACATATTTTCTCTTGAAAGCTATGCTTCCATTTGAATCTTTGTTACACTCTTCTTCTTCCAGTTTCATTTTTCGTCGATACATAATTTTTTTTTCTTTTCTATTTTTTTTTTCGACAACGGAAAGAAGAAGTCTTCCAAAAAATAGCTTAACTGAAAAGAAGTGGTCCTCCTAGAATCAATTTCCCCACCCACATCCTACTCTCTCAAAGGGTAGGCTAAAAGTGTATAGGCTTTTAGGGTTAAGTTAATGTGGGTAATAGAAACGATGGCGAATGGGGGTTTAAATAGTGTGCTTAGCACACTCCATTCTTTTTCATTAGGCTCAACGGGGACACTAGGGATATATTTAGTATAGGTCAGGGAATATTTAGGCTCTAACGATCCAAAGATGGCCTAAGTCATTTCTTAATGCCAAATGCTCATGTAGTTTTTAAAGCAAGTAAGACAACACAAAATATCATATCAACTATGGGAATTGGGGTTGAATGTTTAGCATCACTAGATTTCACATAAGCATTCGCTAAGACAGATGGTAGGGACAATTGAGACTAACATGCAGACACGGTTCGAAAGTGTGCTTGAGATATATAAATGAGAAAAATCCAGGGGATCTAACTATCATGCAATTGACCCTAAGTCACAATTTAATGCAACAATTATGTTCGAATGGCTATGCATCATATTCTTGTGCATATCTTGTTGTAATGAAGTAGGTGTTATAAACTTTATAAAACTATTCTAATCAATCCATAATTATAGTGGTGTGGGTGCATGAAGAATTTGGAGAAAAGTAAAAGTTTCGCAAAATTAAGTAAATTCCAGAGGGATCTACGGACTAACTATGCGGTTCATTGCACTAATCTCCTCATTGACTACGACTAGCATTACCACACCTAAAACTTGAGGATGAAAATTTTAAAATATTATTTTTTTTAAATATATTTTTCTAAGAAATTTGGAGGTGATGATGATGACACAATTGATGATGGGTCCCCATAAGAGGAACCCACGAGCATCCAATGTGAGTGTATTCGGGTCAAGGTAACACCTCCGAAAATCAGAAAAAATTAAAAACAGGAAAATAGGGTGAAGAGTTAAATGGTCATCGTATAAAGAAATTAGTCTTCACCCTAGAAACATAGCCCAACTCCATTCCTCATTAGGCTAGGACCTGCTAAGACTTAAAGTTTAAAATCCCCCCCCCAAACTTAATTTCTATTTTGTCCTCAAAATAGAGGAACATATGAGAGGATTGATGGGGTAGGACAAATATAAAAAGGACGTAGCGGGTCCATCCAACGAACGAGGACGGAACTTGGGCCTTGACTCATGGTGAGTCGGGCGGAAATAACGAATGAGGACGAAACTCGGGGATCGTGCCAGGAGGGAATCCATACAGATTGGAGACATTTTGTCCCACAGTATTGACCCAACTAAAAAATTCAGTCTGGGCGGCACGCATTTCTGCCAACTGCTGACTCATCATATCATTTTGGAGGACAGCCTCTTCCAACCTGTTGGAGATCTCCACGAGCGGGTCCTCCTCCTCCTCTTCGGGTTCCTCCTCTTGAGGAACCCTCACTCTCGGCTGCTAGTGATGTTCAAACAAAATGGCCCTCATAATGACCGGACCAGCCTTCAGCCTCTCCATGTGTTTGGGCATTCTCACGCCTGCCCCCTACACAACTCGGTAATCAAATGCGGGAACGCGAACCCCGCATTCGTCTTACCTCTAATAAGGGTCTTGATTTGAACGTTGATCAAACGGCCGACATCAACAGACCCACCGGTCATAATGGTGTAGGTCAAGACAGCCCTCTCCCAAGTCACTGTGTTTTAGTGACTGGAGGGCATGAGACGCCCGCAAACAAATTTATACACGGGCTTGGCCGTGTCTTGGAGGATGGACTCTCCCATGGTGCGTGGTCCAAAACGTGGGTTACGGTTATAGGACCACACTACACCAGGGAGAGCGATGGTCGCATTGACCACCTCGACAGGGATATGGGGGTTGAGGTGTGTGCTAAAGTCATCGGCACCAACCGCAAAGTTGGAGGTGCCGAAATAGGTGTTAATGCTTTGGGACGAAAAATTTACTACTATGTCCCTAACATTAACGGTGTCTAATACACCTCCATCTATGCCAATGTTGCCATTGGCATAGAATTCTCGGACAATGGGCACTACGGCTGCCCTTGCCGGAGAATCTATCAAAAGCCCCCATCTACGAGCTATCAGATTGGGACGGAGGCCAAAGTCTTCAGCCTTGAATCCCCTTTCGGGTACCAAAGACTTAGAGAGTTTGCCCGTGTACCTTTCTGATGCCTCGTAGGACACAAATCGGGTATGGTCAAAATTTGCTCTTCCTCCTAAGCGGGGCCGGAGGATGAAGCACCGGTATTTCTACGCTTGCGGAACATTTTGTTTGATTTTTATAAAATTTAAAAACTAAAGATTAAATAATTAAAATATGTTTTAAAATTTTTAAAATTAAAAATTAATGCAAAAAATTATCTACGTTAAAAATTATCTAGCACCCTAGCATGCAAATATTTTACGTGTAAAATTAAAGAGGGTGATAGTGTTACTTGTTTGCAGCTTAGATGGGGAGAGTGCAGCCGGAGTGTGAGCTTAAACGGTGTCGGCAACAATGGAGGTCTTCTTCTTCTTCTTCAAAAACTTCAGCCTTAATGGGGAGCAATGGTGGATGGATGGATGAGGAAGATGAAGAGTTTGAGAGAGAGAGGGAAGAGAATCTTGAAGTATGAGCCGAAATGTTGAAGGATCTGCCGGATTTTGAGAGAACTGGGCGGCTGCTGCTACTGCTTGAGGGAGAGAGGTAATTTTCGGTGTGAATTTCTGAAGAAAACCCGGCACTATTTATATAGAAGGACCTTGCGGTCGCAAGGTCTGCCATACCTTGCGTCCGCAAGGTGGGCATATCAACCGTATGGTCTTCTGTACATTCCCCATGACTGACAGTACGTGTGTTCACGAGGCCGGCATTTACTGAGGACCTTGCGGTCGCAAGGTCCCTTACACCTTGCGTCCGCAAGGTGTCCAGAACTTCTGTCCACTTGTTTTCCTTCTCAACTTTTCAACAGTTTGCAGATTAGCCCTTTTCTGTTAATTCCGTTATGTTTTATATCTTTCCTGTATGCAAAAACTAAACAAAAACTCTAAACTAAAATTATTAGTAACATATAAATACAACACTAAGATGTTTTTCTCCCCCAAACTTAAATTTTGGCATTTTTAATTAAAAATTAAATGCCCAAAAATTAAATTTTACGGAGAAAAACATATTTAAACTAACTATAAAAGCAAATAACATTCAAAATAGTGGGTTGCCTCCCACTTAGCGCCTTTGTTTAACGTCTTTGGCTAGACCAAACTGCAAGCCTAATCTCGGGGTGGTTCATTGTCAACCAAACGAATTAACTCAATTGTTCGCTCAACTGACATCGGCTCTAAATATGGCTTGAGTCGGTGTCCATTAACTTTGAAAACTTCATTATTTTTAGGGTTTTGAATATCAACAGCTCCATGAGGATAAATTCGTACGATTCTAAAGGGACCAGACCATTTAGATTTTAACTTTCCGGGGAATAACCTTAATCTCGAGTTAAAAAGTAATACTTTCATACCTGGATGAAACATTTTGTTGGCTAACCCCATGTCATGATATTTCTTGGTCTTTTCTTTATATGTCTTTGCATTCTCATACGAATTCAACCTATGTTCTTCTAACTCATTTAACTGAAACAATCTTTCTTCTCCAACCAATGTCAAATCTAAATTTAACTCTTTAACCGCCCAATAGGCTTTATGTTCAATTTCAACTGGTAAATGGCAGGCTTTGCCGTATACCATTCTATATGGACTCATTCCTATGGGTGTCTTAAAAGCAGTTCGGTATGCCCATAAAGCATCTTTTAGTTTAGATTCCCAATCTTTGCGATTAGGCCTAACGGTCTTTTCTAATACTGCTTTTATTTGCCTATTGCTAACTTCTACTTGACCGGATGTTTGAGGATGATAAGGTGTAGCTAACTTGTGAGTTACACCATGCTTTCTAAGGACATTATTTAACAACTTATTGGTAAAATGAGTTCCTTGCTCACTTATTATGGCCTTAGGTACTCCATATCTAGCAAACAAATCTTCAACAAATTTAACTACTGTTTTCCCATCATTAGTCTTGGTTGCCACTGCTTCAATCCATTTAGAGACATAATCAACTGCTACTAGAATATACTCACAATTATTTGACACAGGGAAGGGACCCATAAAATCAATACCCCAAACATCAAAAATTTCAACAACTAAATTAATATGCAAGGGCATCTCGTTTCTCTTTCCTATTCCACCTGTTCTTTGACACTTGTCACATGTTCTATAAAACAGTTCACAATCTCTAAAAACAGTAGGCCAATATAGACCTGATTGCAAAATTTTCCGAGCAGTTTTGTTTCCACTAAAATGACCTCCACAAGAGTATCCATGGCAAAATTCCATAATATCTTGTTGGTCTTTTTATAGAATACATCTTCTTATTAAAGAATCAGAGGAAATTTTGTATAAATGAGGTGCTTCCCAAAAATAATTTTTAGTTTCCGCCAAAAATTTCTTCTTTTCGTGATGATCAAAATTTGGATTAATGATATCAGACACATAGTAGTTGACAAAATCAGCATACCAAGGGTCAGAATCTTTAATGGCTAAAAGTTGTTCATCAGGAAAATTGTCATTTATGGGAACAGGATCATCAAGAAATTGGCGTTCGAGCAAGGGTGAAAATTCCAATCTGGACAAATGGTCGGCTACAACATTCTCGGTTCCCTTTTTATCTTGAATAGTAATGTTAAATTCTTGTAACAATAACATCCATCTAATTAATCTTGGTTTAGCATCTTTCTTACTTAACAGATATTTCAATGCAGAATGATCAGAAAAAATTATCACCTTTGATCCTAGCAGATATGATCTAAATTTTTCTAAAGCATATACTATTGCTAAAAATTCCTTTTCAGTAGTTGTATAATTCAATTGAGCATCATTTAGAGTTCTACTAGCATAATGGATCACATAAGGTTTTCTATCTACCCTTTGTCCTAACACGGCTCCAATCGCAAAATCTGATGCATCATACATGATTTCAAAAGGAAGTGACCAATCAGGGCCGGATAAAATAGGGGCAGTAGTTAATTTTTCTTTTAATAAATTAAAAGCTTCTAAACACTCTTTATCAAAAATAAATTATGTATCTTTTGCTAGCAAATTACATAGAGGTTTACAGATTTTGGAAAAATCTTTTATAAATCTTCGATAAAACCCAGCATAGCCAAGAAAACTTCTAACTCCTTTAACTGAAGTGGGAGGTGGTAGTTGTGAAATAACTTCAATTTTAGCTTTATCAACATCAATGCCTTTATTTGAAACAACATGCCCTAAGACAATTCCATGTTTTACCATGAAGTGACTTTTCTCCCAACTTAAAGTTAAATTAGTTTCACATCATCTTTTCAAGACTGATGTAAGGTTTTCTAAGCAGTGATCAAAAGAATTTCCAAAAACTGAAAAATCGTCCATGAAAACTTCTACGCATCTTTCAACAAAATCTGAGAATATAGAAATCATGCATCTTTGAAAAGTAGCTGGTGCATTACACAATCCAAAAGGCATTCTCCTAAAAGCAAAAGTAGCAAAGGGACATGTGAAAGTTGTTTTCTCTTGGTCTTCGGGTGCAACAGGGATCTGATTGTAACCAGAAAAACCATCAAGAAAGAAATAATATTCATGACCGGCTAATTTTTCAAGAATTTGATCAATAAATGGCAAAGGAAAGTGGTCTTTCCTGGTTGCCGCATTTAATTTCCGCAAATCAATGCACATTCTATAACCAGTTATTGTTCTTGTAGGGACTAATTCATCTTTCTCATTTTTAACAACCGTAATTCCTGACTTCTTAGGAACTACTTGGACAGGACTAACCCATTTACTATCCGATAT
Source organism: Codonopsis lanceolata (assembly GCA_013146195.2). Lineage (NCBI taxonomy): Eukaryota > Viridiplantae > Streptophyta > Magnoliopsida > Asterales > Campanulaceae > Codonopsis > Codonopsis lanceolata. The sequence continues at coordinate 1,687,526 of CM028377.1, read as the reverse complement.
GGGGTAAATTATACCCGCATCTAAGAGCTTAAGAACTTCTTTCCTAACAGCTTCTTCCATGTGTGGGTTAAGTCTTCTTTGCCTTTCTCTTGAAGGTTTACTACCTTCTTCTAAATGTATTTTATGCATGCACATAGATGGACTAATTCCTTTTAAATCAGCTAAGGACCATCCTAAAGCTTCTCTATGTGTCCATAAAACTTTTAACAAACTAGCTTCTTGCTTTTCTGTTAGGTCGGCTGCTATAATAACAGGCAAAGTGTTACCTTCCCCTAAAAATGCATATTTTAGATGGGGTGGTAATGACTTTAATTCTTCAACTTTAGGAGAATTAATGGATGGCATAAATTCAGAATTTTCTACTTTAATAGTTTCTTTTATTTTAGCCTCCTTATTCTCTTCTTTGTCATCTTCTTTATTTTCTTCCTCAACATTATCTATCTCAATTTCTTCAAAGAGAGATTTCAGAATCTCTACTTCATCATCTTTAATTTCATAACTTTCTTCTTTTTCTACTTTTTCAGAACTAATTTCTGATTTTATTTCTCTACTTTCTTTATCTTTCTTTTTACTAACTTCTAACTTTTCTCTTGTCTTTTTTCTTCTTCTATTTCCCTTTCAATTTCCTCAATGTCAATTTTTATAGGAGGGATAGGACTATCATCATAAACTATGAATTTATCTCTCTCATAATCTTCCTCTTCTTCAAAAGTTTCAGTTGTTAACTTTTCAATTTCATCTATTGAAAAACAGGCACTTATGTCACTAGGTCTATTCATAGCATCAAACACAGAAATTTCAACCGATTCACCTAGGACTGACATTGTGAGTTTACCATTCTTCACATTAATCATTGTATTGGCAGTGGCCATAAATGGTCTGCCTAACAATATTGGGACTTCATTATTAGTGCAAATCTTCCTTTCCATCTCTAGAACCACAAAGTCAACTGGAATGATTAGTTTATCAACCTGAACTAGGATGTCTTCCACTATACCCAAAGGATATTTAACTGAGCGATCAGCTAATTGTAATTGCATAGTAGTGGGTTATAGTTCTCCTAACCCTAACTGTTTATAGACCGCAAAAGGCATCAAATTAATACTTGCTCCTAAATCCAGCATTGCCTTCATCTTTTTAGAGCTTCCCAAGGAAACTTGGATATTAAAGCTACCAGGGTCTTTCAACTTAGGTGGTAATTCAGGTTGTAAAACAGAGCTTACGTTTTCAGAAACAACAATCTTTTCATTGTTCTCAAACTTGTGTTTCTTAGAGTGAAGATCTTTGAAAAACTTTGCATAAGCTGGAATATTTTTAATAACATTAAGCAAAGGAAGATTAACATTCACTTTGGATAACATATTATAAATTTCCGTAAATTGTTTGTCCATTCGGTTTTTCATAAGTCTTCTTGGAAACGGAATTGGAGGAACATAGGGTGGTGGAGCCACATAAGGTTCCTCTTCTTCTTGATCCAACTCTTTTTCTTTTTCTTGATCTATTAAATTTTCATTATTTTGAACCTCTTTTTCTTGTTTCTTATTTGGAACTTCAACTTCTACTCCTACTTCTACTTCTTGATTACTTGATTCATTATTATCTTTATTACTATCACTATCCTTTTCGATTTCTTTTTCAGAATTTTCTACTGTAACAGGCACATTAGAAGAAGGATCAGGGTCACTTACCTCTTCACCTATCACCTTACCACTTCGCAAGACGGTGATTGATTTGGCTTGCTCAGTTTGACTAGGGAACTTCCCTTCTTCTCTTTTATCAACTTCTGAATTTGCAATGTGTTTCTTTAGATTTTCAATCTCTTCAAGCATATACTTCATCAATGCTGCTTGACCTTTACTAGCTACTTCTTGCTTGGGAACTTCTTCAATTCTCAACTGATTTTGATTTGGAAACTGTGGAGGTTGTGGTGGTTGAGGTTGTAATTGTTGAGGTTGCAAAGGCTTATTTCCTCCCCAAGAAAAGTTAGGATGATTCCTCCAACCAGGATTATATGTGTTTGAATAGGGATCATTCCTTGGCCTTTGAGGGTACATATTCATAGCATTAGCCTGTTCAGAATACATAGCACTTGACGGACAAAAATTAGTAGCATGAGAATATAATCCACATAAAGCACATGCTTCTTGAATTTGCCAATTTTCAAATTGAGCTGGTGTATTTGAATTATCTTGCAATTGATATAGGCTTCTATTTTTTCCTCTAGCACTTTTCTCTTGGGAATTAATACTTAACATCTCAAATAATTCTTCTAGTGCTTCTGGTGTCATTCTATTAATAGAACCACCAGCTGCACTATCAACCATAGTTTGTAAGCCTGGCGAAAGACCATGATAAAATTGAAGCACTAACACATGTGAGCCAAATTATGACGAGGACACATAATGAGCAGATTTTTAAATCTATCCCATGACTCATGGAATGTTTCACCTGGTTCATTTTGGAATGACATGATTTGTTTTCTATACTCAGTAAGAGATGCATGTTTGTAAAATTTACTCATAAACAAATCATATAATTGAGCCCAAGTATAAACACTATTTGGTGTTAAGTTCATAAACCATCTCTTTGTCAAATCTTTTAATGCACTGGGAAAATATTTCATTTTGATTTGATCTTCAGTTAACCCTCCTAAAGAAAAAGTACTCATCATGTATTCATATTCTCTTAAGAAACTGATAGGATCTTCATGGGGCATCCCATGAAAAGATGGTATGGCATTAAAATAATGACCTTTTAACTCAAAATTCCTAACAGCATCTGGCAAGACTAAACATGATGTCACAACATTTAATGAAGGTCTACTAAAGTCATTAATAGTCCTTTGATTTATCACTACTTCCATATTTCTTCTTGCAGGTTCTTCTTCTCTTTGATTCCTGTTGACTGGGTCAACTGGATTTTCAGGATTACGATTATTGTTATCTTCCATTTGAGGATCAACCAGAGGATCCTCGTGATTCAAATGGTCTTGATTATCAAACTCGGGAGGTAGATTTTCAAGTACTTCTTGATTTCTTCTAACAATATTTATATCTTGATTTAAGTCTACCAATTTAGGATTCAAAGATCTGCGACCGTGCATAAAAAATAATTTAAAGCAATTTAAAAACAACTAACTATTAAAAACAAAATAAAATCTTTTGTATATTTTTTTATTATTATTATTTTTGAAAACTGAAAATTAAACTAACAACTAAATTAAATTAAAAACTACGCTACCAACAAACTAACTACGTGAACAAGCTTGTCCCGGCAACGGCGCCAAAAACTTGATCGATGTTTTAATTAATCTTTTTCCTTGCAAGTGGACAAGACTATTATAGAATAGTATTGGAAGCAAGGGTCGAACCCACAGAGACAAGTGATCACGAACAGCGTGATTTATTGATAGCAAATTATTAATCTAAAGGGGGTTTTTATATTTAATTCTATCTTAAACTACTATTTATACTTAGATGTTAACTAATCAGCAGTAATTACAGATATGAAGATCTTATGGTAGGAGGCAATCTAGGATTCTGGGTTTCACTTGTATCTCTTTTATGTTCAATTCATAATAATATCATTCAATGTCTTGGGTTCATTCACAAAAGATAGATATAGTCTGTTGAACAATTGGTTCAGCCTCCATCCCTGCAAAATTCATCCATTCTATATCCTAAGCACAAGAACTGTCAATCTAGCTGTCACCTAAATTTATGATCTATCTGTCACCTAGATCATGTATGAACCTGGTCCTAACTTATCACTATCGTGCATTAATAGGTCCAATTTATTGTGTTGGTGAGCCAGTGTACGACATATGCACATGGTCATGCAGTTATCCGCACCTCTAAGCCTTTATTATTTGTGATTACATTTATTTGTTCAAAGCAAAATAATATAGGGATTGATAAACAACAAAATCAACAAGCATTGAATGAACATATATAAGAATTAAAACATAAATTCGATACAAGTTACCTCCCACCTCCTAGATTATGGATGATTTAGTTCATCATAAACAATGAACAGCACTCGGAGATGATCAGATACATGATTTGATCTTCAATACTTGTAATTACACAAACTAATTATGATATACAATCTAAAAACTACCTAAAATCTACTAAGAGCCCCCGATTTTCTATATGTTGGGCTCGGCATCTGACTTCTATATATACTCGGGAGTTGTAATTCAATCGAATGACCGTGTGAAAATCCGAAATAGTCGCATTCTGACCACCTTGCGATCGCAAGGTGTTGGGTACCTTGCGTCCGCAAGGTCTCCAGTGTGTGTGGCTGTTTCTTTTCTTGGTTGCTGCCTTTCTAACCTGTACTGCCTACCTTGCGGTCGCAAGGTCTGGGGCACCTTGCGTCCGCAAGGTGTCCAGAATTGACAGCCTTTATCTTTTCTTCATTTTTTCCTTTTTGGCCCTTCTTGAAATTTGCACTTAAAACCCTGGAGTTTCGCATATTTTCACTAATAACCCTGAAACTTACAAAACTCACCAAAAACATATATTAGTAGCCAAAAGCCTCGTGAAATAGCATAATTTAAGTCATAGAAGCATATAAAATCGACGTATAAAATACATCGATCAAAGTGCTATGTATTCTAAACAGGCTAATGCTATGAATATGTACCCTCAAAGGCCTAGGAATGATCCCTATTCAAATACATATAATCCTGGTTGGAGGAATCATCCTAACTTTTCTTGGGGAGGAAATAAGCCTTTACAACCTCAACAATTCCAACCTCAACCACCTCAACCTCCATAATTTTCAAATCAAAACCAGTTGAGAATTGAAGAAGTTCCAAAACAAAATGGAGCAAGTAAAGGTCAAACAGCATTGATGAAATATATGCTTGAAGAGATTGAAAATTTAAAGAAGCACATTGTGACTTCTGAAGCCGAAAAAAGAGAAGAAGGGAAGTTCCCTAGTCAAACCGAGCAAGCTAAGTCAATCACCGTCTTGCGAAGCGGTAAGGTAATAGGTGAAGAGGTAAGTGATCCTGTTCATTCTTCTAATATGCCTGTTACAGAAGAAAATTCCGAAAAGGAAATTGAAAAGGATAGTGATAACGGTAAAGAGAATAATGAATCGATTAATCAAGAACTTGAAATAGAAGTAGAAGTTCCAAATAAGGAACAAGAAAAAGAGGTTCAAAATAAAGAAAATTCAGTAGAAGTTGAAAAAGAGTTAGATCAAGAAGAAGAGGAACCTTATGTGGCTCCACCACCTTATGTTCCTCCAATTCCGTTTCCAAGAAGACTTATGAAAGACCGAATGCACAAACAATTTTCAAAATTTATAATATGTTATCCAAAGTGAATGTTAATCTTCCTTTGCTTAACGTTATTAAAAATATTCCAGCTTATGCAAAGTTTTTCAAAGATCTTCACTCTAAGAAACACAAGTTCGAAAACAATGAAAAAATTATTGTTTCTGAAAACGTAAGTTCTGTTTTACAACCCGAATTACCCCCTAAGTTAAAAGATCCTGGTAGCTTTAATATCCAAGTTTCCTTGGGAAGCTCTAAAAAGATGAAAGCAATGCTAGATTTAGGAGCAAGTATTAACTTGATGCCTTTTGCGGTCTATAAACAGTTAGGGTTAGGAGAACTAAAACCCACTATTGTGCAATTACAATTAGCTGATCGTTCAGTTAAATATCCCTTGGGTATAGTGGAAGACATCCTAGTTCAGGTTGATAAACTAATCATTCCAGTTGACTTTGTGGTTCTAGAGATGGAAAGGAAGATATGCACTAATAATGAAGTCCAAATATTGTTAGGCAGACCATTCATGGCTACTGCCAATACAATGATTAATGTGAAAAATGGTAAACTCACAATGTCAGTCCTAGGTGAAACCGTTGAAATTTCTGTTTTTGATGTTATGAATAGACCTAGTGACATAAATGCATGTTTTTCAATAGATGAAATTGAAAAGTTATCAACGGAAATTTTTGAAGAAGATAATAAAGATGAAGATTATGAGAGAGATAGATTTATAGTTTATGATGATAGTCCTATCCCTCCTATAAAAATTGACATTGATGAGATTGAAAGAGAAATAGAAGAGGAAGAAAGACAAGAGAGAGAGAAATTAGAAGCCCGTAAAAAGAAAGATAAAGAAGATATAGAAAAAGAATCAGAAAATAGTTCTGATAAGATTGAAAAAGTAGAACAAGAAAGTAATGAAATTAAGGAAGATGAAGTAGAGATTTTGAAATCTCTCTTTGAAGAAATTGAGATAGAGAACGTTGAAGTAGAAATTAAAGAAGATGATAAAGTAAAGAATGAGGAGGCTAAAATAAAAGAAACAATTAAAGCAGAAAATTCTGAATTTATGTCATCTATTAAATATCCTCCAATTGAAGAATTAAAGCCATTACCACCCCATTTAAAATATGCATTTTTAGGGGAAGGTAACACTTTGCCTGTTATTATAGCAGCCGACTTAACGGAAGAGCAAGAAGCTAGTTTATTAAAAGTTTTATGGACACATAGAGAAGCTATAGGATTGTCCCTAACTGATTTAAAAGGTATTAGTCTGTCTATGTGCATGCATAAAATACACCTAGAAGAAGGTAGTAAACCTTCAAGAGAAAGGCAAAGGAGACTTAACCTACACATGGAAGAAGACGTAAGAAAAGAAGTTCTTAAGCTCTTAGATGCGGGTATAATTTACCCTATATCAGATAGTAAATGGGTTATTCCTGTTCAAGTAGTTCCTAAAAAGTCAGGAATTACAGTTATTAAAAATGAAAAAGATGAATTAGTCCCTACAAGAACAATAACTGGTTATAGAATGTGCATTGATTTGCGTAAATTAAATGCGGCAACTAGGAAAGACCACTTCCCTTTGCCATTTATTGATCAAATCCTTGAAAGATTAGCCAGTCATGAATACTATTGCTTTCTTGATGGTTTTTCTGGTTACAATCAAATCCCTGTTGCACCTGAAGACCAAAAGAAAACAACTTTTACATGTCCTTTTGGTACTTTTGCTTTTAGGAGAATGCATTTTGGATTGTGTAATGCACCAGCTACTTTTCAAAGATGCATGATTTCTATATTTTCAGATTTAGTTGAAAGATGCGTTGAAGTTTTCATGGACGATTTTTCAGTTTTTGGAAATTCTTTTGATCACTGTTTATAAAATCTTACATCAGTCCTGAAAAGATGCTGTGAAACAAATTTAACTTTAAGTTGGGAGAAAAGTCACTTCATGGTCAAACATGGAATTGTCTTAGGGCATGTTGTTTCAAATAAAGGTAATGAGGTTGATAAAGCAAAAATCGAAGTTATTTCACAACTACCCCCTCCCACTTCTGTTAAAGGTGTTAGAAGTTTTCTAGGGCATGCAATTTTTTATCGGAGATTCATAAAAGATTTTTCCAAAATCTGTAAGCCTCTATATAACTTATTAGCAAAGGACACATAATTTATTTTTGATAAAGAGTGTTTAGAAGCTTTTAATTTATTAAAAGAAAAATTAACTACTGCCCCTATTTTATCCGGCCCTGATTGGTCACTTCCTTTTGAAATCATGTGTGATGCATCAGATTTTGCAATTGGAGCCGTGATAAGACAAAGGGTAGATAGAAAGCCTCATGTGATCCACTATGCTAGTAGAACTCTAAATGATGCACATTTGAATTACACAACTACAGAAAAAGAGTTTTTGGCAGTTGTGTATGCTTTAAAAAAATTTAGATCATATCTGTTAGGATCAAAGGTGATAATATTTTCTGATCATTCTGCATTATAATATTTGTTAAGTAAGAAAGACGCTAAGCCAAGATTAATTAGATAGATGCTATTGTTACAAGAATTTGACATCACAATCAAAGATAAAAAGGGAACTGAAAATGTCGTAGCCGACCATTTGTCTAGATTAGAATTTTCACCCTTACTTGAACATCAATTTATTGATGATCCCGCTCCCATAAATGATGATTTTCCTGATGAGCAACTTTTAGCAATTAAAGACTCAGACCCCTGGTATGCTGATTTTGTCAATTATTATGTGTCTGATATCATTAATCCTGTTTTTGATCATTATGAAAAGAAGAAATTTTTGGCTGAAACGAAAAATTATTTTTGGGAAGCACCTCATTTATATAAAATTTGTTCAGATTCTTTAATAAGGAGATTTATTCCAGAAAAGATCAACAAGGTATTATGGAATTCTGCCATGGATACTCTTGTGGAGGTCATTTTAGTGGAAACAAAACTGCTAGAAAACTTTTACAATCTGGTTTATATTGGCCCACTGTTTTTAGAGATTGTGAACTATTCTATAGAACATGTGATAAGTGTCAAAGAACCGGTGGAATAGGAAAGAAAAACGAAATGCCCTTGCATATTAATTTGGTTGTTGAAATCTTTGATGTTTGGGGTATTGATTTCATGGGTTCTTTCCCAGTGTCAAATAATTGTGAGTATATTTTAGTAGCAGTGGATTATGTATCTAAATGGATTAAATCAGTAGCAACCAAGACAAATGATGGCAAAACAGTGGTTAAATTTGTACAAGATTTATTTGCTAGATATGGAGTACCTAAGGCCATAATAAGTGATCAAGGGACTCACTTCACCAATAAGTTATTGAATAATGTCCTTAAGAAACATGGTGTAACTCACAAGTTAGCTACACCTTATCATCCTCAAACATCCGGCCAAGTAGAGGTAAGTAACAGACAAATTAAAGCAGTGTTAGAAAAGACCGTTAGGACTAATCGTAAAGATTAGGAATCTAACTTAAGGATGCTTTATGGGCATACCGAACTGCTTTTAAAACCCCAATAGGAATGAGTCCATATAGAATGGTATATGGCAAAGCATGCCATTTACCAGTTGAAATTGAGCACAAGGCCTATTGGGCTGTTAAAGAATTAAATTTAGATTTAACTTTGGCTGGAGAGGAAAGATTGTTTCAGTTGAACGAATTAGAAGAACATAGGTTGAATTCATATGAGAATGTGAAAACATATAAAGAGAAGATGAGCACTTTACTAAGTTATGTTACGTTGAGTCCCCTTACACTAAAAATTTCTCTCTCTAGGAAAAACCCTATCACCCGCCGTCCTTCTTTGCCGTTTTGTCCTACCGACTAATTCATGGTTGCGGCCATGAAGGAATCGGAGGCTGATGGCTCTCCGGCCCCCTCCTCCCCTTCTAATCTAAAATCTTTTGCATCCCTCTTCTCTACCAATGCTTCCTCTTCTCAAACTGTTCCTACGCTCATCCCTCCTGCTTCTTACAAAGGTGAACCAGCCCTTTGTTTAACCCCTGAACAAGTTTCAGTTTTTGCTAAGCCGTTCCAACTTTCTTTGGTCGGCAAATTCTCCCATGGCCGGCCTTCTATGGAGGTTATGAGGCGCGAAATTCTCACGTTTGGTCTAAAAGGCTACTATAGGTCACCTAGATTCTAAGCATGTTCTAATTCAGACCAATCACGAAGCCGATTTTCAGCGCTTGTGGATTAAAGATCAGTGGTTTGTTGGCGCTTTTCCTATGCGGGTCTTCAAGTGGACTCCGGATTTTCGAGCAGATGTTGAAAGCCCCATTGTGCCTGTTTGGTTTTCGCTCCCGAGCCTCCCTGTTTACTTGTTCAATAAACAAGCGCTTTTCTCTATCGGCAACTTAATTGGTAAGCCTCTTATTATTGATACTCCCACCGCTACTCTTTCGCAGCCTAGCGTCGCACGAATCTGTATTGAGATTAATCTCACTAAGCACATCCCTTCTCGTATCTGGATTGATAACGGTATTTCCCCGGGGTTTTGGGAAACGATTGAAGCGGAAAAACTCCCGCTTTATTGCACTTCCTGCCATCGGCAAGGCCACGATTGTTTTGACTGTAAGTTTACCAGCGGGAATACGCCCAAAGATCAAACCAAGATCAAGATGATGCCTCCAAGCCCCTCCAAATAAAGCTAAACAGCCGATCTGGAAAGCAAAAGATCCCATGGCCATTCCTGTTGTGCAAAGTGACAATCTCACCGGCTCCAAATCTAATACATGTCCAGAAGTTCAGAATAATTTTTGTTCAGAAACCAACAAGGATTCTGAGGCTGATCAAGCCACCCAAAAGCATGGTTCTCCCTCCCCTCGGCACTCTAATGACAATGATTCTTCTGTAGCTGCTCAAGATTTGCAAGGTTCTCAAAACCATATTCCCGACCCTGCCACTTCTACTGGCATCAAAGAAACTTCTTTGCCAAGGAATATTGAGTCAGACCCTCCTGATGCTGCCCAAAAGACTGGACCATCGAGTAGTACCCAAACTCCAAGTGTTGTTAATCCTGACTTAGTTTCTCACACGGAAGAACCGATAATTGCCTCCCCCAACAAATTTGATGTGCTTCAATCATTTGAGGAGGATGATCCTCCTAGCTCTATCGCTGATCTAGATGCCCTAAATTTGCAGTCTGATGTGCCAAAAAAGAAGGGACGGAAACCCAATAATATTCCCCCTACGGATAGAACCACTCGCTCAAAGTCACTTGATAAAACTCAAAATGGAAACCCCCCCCCACTGTTGCTCATGACGATTAATTTTCTCTGCTGGAACCTTCGGGGAGTAGGTAACGACTCCACAGTCATTCGTTTAAAAAAGCTGATTTCTCTACATCAAGTATCTTTTATTACTATTTCTGAACCCATGCTTGATACCTCCTTTTTACCTTTAATTGCTCGTAAACTGAAGTTCCGCTTTTATTTCCATAACGTGTCTAACAAAATTTGGGTTTTGGCCAAGTCATATTACAACTGTCTTATTACTCATGATTCTATTCAACACATCAATCTTAGTATTTGTCATTACTCTTGGTCCCTTCCAGTTAATGTGACTGCAGTTTATGCTAAATGCACGTCTCAAGAGCGCCAGTCTTTGTGGAATGATATTATCGATTTGGGCTCTGATTTTGGTAACACCCCTTGGCTGGTCTGCGGCGATTTTAACATTATTCTTTCTCCTCAAGAAAAATTGGGTGGTACGGGTTGGGATCGACAAGGTGCATTCGAATTTCAAGCTTGCCTAAATTCTGCCGGCTTATCTGATCTTGGTTTCCATGGTAATAGATTTACTTGGTGTAACAACCACCAAGGCCAAAGAACTATCTTTCAATAAGATAGATCGGGCAGCTTTGTAACTCCAATGGTCAGCAATTTTCCGCACTTCGGACCCATCTTAATCGCACTTGCTCCGACCATGCTCCATTGATCATTACTATTAATTCGGCTAGAATCTCTCGGCCGTATCAGTTCCGATTCCTGAACGTTTGGGCCTCCCACCATTCCTTTATGGATACAGTCAAAATAGCTTGGAGCATTGATGTCCGCGGAAGACCCATGATCCGTTTTGCTAATAAACTGAAGAATGTTCGTTCAAGTCTGAAAAGCTGGAATCGGGATGTGTTTGGTAATCTTTTTCAAGCCATCAAAGAAGCTGAGGATGAGGTGTTAGAGAAAGAACTTTTGTATGAAAATCATAATTCTGATGCCAATAGATCAGCTCTCCATTTGGCTCAAGCTAATCTTAAATTTAAGCTGAAGCGTGAGGAGGATTATTGGAGGCAAAAATCGTACCTGAGGTGGCTCCAAGATGGGGATGGTAATACGAAGCTTTTTCATTCCTCAGTTAAGCAAACCCACCTTAAATTGGCTATTCATCGCATTAAGGACCTTCACGGGACTGTTGCTTCTGATGACTTGGCTATCAAAGTTGCCGCGGTTGAATATTTTAAGGAACAGCTCACGGCCTCACCTTGTTCTTCAGATGACACTCTTCTTGATGTCATTCCCCAATTGATTTCTTGTGACCAGAATAACATATTGTCTGCTCCTCCTTCACTTGATGAGGTTAAAAGCATTGTTTTCTCGCTCAATGGAGATAGCGCGGCAGGTCCAGATGGCTTTTCAGGTCGGTTCTATTCTTTACGCTGGGATATCATAGCTGCAGATCTTCATCTTGCTGTTTCAGAATTTTTTGCTAGTTTTGAGTTGCCTAAATCTTGGACCAGTACCCTCATTATTACTATCCCTAAATCGAGCCAAGTTGAGACGTTTAAAGACCTTCGGCCTATTAGTCTCTGCAATTTCTGCAACAAGATCATCACCAAAATTCTTGCCTCTAGGCTGGCTGTCTTACTTCCTATGATCATCTCGGAAAATCAGAGTGCTTTCACCAAGGGTCGTCTGATTCAGGATAATCTTCTTCTTGCTCATGAATTAACTCATTAGCTTGGTAAAAAAGTCAATGGCTCGAATACTATCATTAAATTGGATATGGCAAAAGCTTTTGACAGGGTTTCCTGGCCCTATCTGATTAAAGTGCTTCGCAAGTTTGGGTTTGGGGAATCTTTTATTGATATGATTTGGAGAGTTATTTCCAATAACTGGTTCTCAGTCTCGATTAATGGGTCTTCGGCTGGCTTCTTCTCCACCTCCCGTGGCCTTAGACAAGGTGATCCGTTATCTCCCAGCCTTTTTATTATTACCGCGGAAGTACTTAGCAGAAATTTAAACAAGCTTCAAGGGGACTCCCCTCGATATGCCTTCTCTTCTTCTACTGGGTGTCCTATTGTTTCGCACTTGGCCTTCGCAGATGACATTGTTATCTTTTGCAACGGAAACAAGCACTCTCTCCTCAAGCACAAGCAGCTTCTTCATAATTATGAGCAACTTTCTGGGCAATTAATTAACCAAAACAAAAGCTGTTTTATGGTCTCCAAAAATTTGTCGGCTTCTAGAATTCTATCTATTGGGAGATTGGTGGGCTTTCCTCATAAGTCTCTTCCTGTCACCTATTAAGGCTGCCCTCTATATGAGGGACGAAAGAAAAAGAATTTATTTGATCTCTTACTAGAGAAGTTACAGCTTCGAATTACTTCCTGGATGGGAGCCTTTCTAAACCAAGCAGGTAAAATAACTCTTATCAATTCTGTTCTGAATTCTATCATCATGTACCAAATTGCGATTTTAGATCCTCCAATTTCGATGATCAATCAGATTAACAGAATGCTTTCTAATTTTTTCTGGGGCTCAATTGATGGTAAGAATAAGGCTCATTGGGTTTCTTGGGACAAGTGCTGTAAACCGGTGGATGAAGGAGGTATCGGTATTCGAGCTGTTAAAGATATTATTCTTGCTTTTTCCATCCGTCTTTGGTGGCGATTTAGATCGTCGAGCAGCCTATGGTGCAGCTTTATGAAGCGTAAATATTGTCCATACTCTCATCCTATTAATTCTACAAGTCTGGGCTCTCATACTTGGCGTCATATGTGCTCCGTTAAACACTTGGCCGAAGATCAAATTGGCTGGGTCATTGGCAAAGGTTTATGTTCCATTACTTCTGATCAGTGGCTGCCAATTGGAAGAATCAATCCTAACAATTGCTCGTACCAGTTTGTTCAAGAGTTGTTTGCGTCTCCTTCTCAGATTTCTATGGCTGCACGAGATGAACTGGGCACCCCCATCTCCTCCCTTATTGATAAACTCGGCATCCAGCTTTCTGAAGATCCTGACATAGCTTACTGTCTCAGCTCGGAAAAGGGGGGTTTTTCTCTTAAAGAAGCCTGGCAGCTTGTTCGCGTCCACCAGCCTGTGATCCTCTCTTCAAAATTCATTTGGCACAAATTCCTTCCTCGACAGATTCGTATCTTTATGTGGCGTCTCTGGTTGAGGAAACTTCCTTTGGATGAGAGTCTAGCTAGCAAAGGCATTCATCTAGCTTCCCGCTGCTCATGTTGCCTTTCGGGTAATATCGAAACTTATCAGCATGTTTTTTATGGAATCCAATTCTGCTCGATTTACTTGGTCTGCTTTCAACCGGCTGGGTGGGATTTCAACTTCTTCTCTCTCTCTAGACCAAGCTTGCTTTGCTTGGTGGTTAAGTAATCCCAATTCCATGCTCTTCTCCATTACTCCTTCGGTTATACTATGGGAGATTTGGAAAGCTAGAAACTCTAATGTTTTTGATGGTAGCCGAACTCCCCCTGATGTTATAATTCATCGTATTCATCAATCTCTCTCGTCTATTGCTCAAGGGGTTGGTTATACCTTCCATCATGCTGGTTCCTCGATCTTTTCATCGCGTCTGGGTATTAGTTTGCCTAAGGTGATTCGAGCTGTTTCTTGGTTGAAACCTCCCTTAGGTTTTGTCAAGCTCAATTCGGATGGGGCTTGTCGCGGTAACCCAGGTCCTAGTGCTGGAGGTGGTATTGTTCGGAATGCCAAAGGCAATATGCTTTTTGCCTTTTCTACTTTCTTTGGGGAAGCCTCCAGTTTCCAGGCAGAATGCATGGCTATGCATCAGGGGTTCTTATGGCTGAAATCTAATCATCACAAACGGGCCATTGTTGAATCAGATTCTAAATTTATCTTGGATTGCATCGAAGGCAAAGCTCAACCACCTTGGAGGAATCTTTACCTAATTCGTGCCATTAAATCGGTCAAGGATTCTCTTCATCTCTCCTTTCATCATGTGTATCGTGAAGCAAACTCGGTTGCTGATGCTCTGGCTAATCATGCGTGGGATCATGGTTCTACTATCACCTTCTTGACTTCTACCTCGCTCCCGCCTCGTGTTCGTGGTCTGATTGCTTTAGATAAACATGCCACTCCTTACATCAGAATTAATTAGTCTTTTCTTTTTGCTTTCTGCTCTTGTATCTCCTTTCGAGGTTAGGCTCCTTTGTCCTCCCACTTATAAGGGCAAGGCTGGTTGTCCCCCTCAAGTTTGTATTTCTTTTTCCTTATTCAATAAAATCTAGCAGGGTGACATCCATGTTTCCCTAAAAATATATATATATATATATATATAAAGAGAAGACCAAGAAATATCATGACATGGGGTTAGCCAACAAGATGTTTCATCCAGGGATGAAAGTGTTACTTTTCAATTCTAGACTTAGGCTATTCTCAGGAAAGTTGAAATCTAAATGGTCTGGTCCTTTTATAATTGTACGAATTTATCCTCATGGAGCTGTTGATATTCAAAACCCTAAAAATAATGAAAATTTCAAAATTAATGGACACCGACTCAAGCCATACTTAGAGCCAATGTCAGTTGAACGAACAATTGAGTTAATTCGTTTGGCTGACAATGAACCACCCCAGGATTAGGCTTGCAGTTTGGTCGAGCCAAAGACGTTAAACAAAGGTGCTAAGTGGGAGGCAACCCACTATTTTGAATGTTATTGCTTTTATAGTTAGTTTAAATATGCTATTCTCTGTTAAATGTATTTTTGGAAATTTAATTTTTAATTAAATATGCCAAAATTCAAGCTTGGGGGAGAAAAGCATCTTAGTGTTGTATTTATTTGTTACTAATATTTTTAGTTTAGAGTTTTTGTTAAGTTTTTGCAATACAGGAAAGTTACAAAACATAACGGAATATAACAGAGGGGCTAAACTACAAAACTGCTAAAAAGAATGAAAAGAAATCAAGATGGACAGTTCTGGAAACCTTGCGGACGCAAGGTGTGGCAGACCTTGCGACCGCAAGGTCCCTTTATATAAGACAGTGTCGGGCCAGTTGCAGAAACACCAGAATTCTTCCTCCTTTCAAACAAGCAGCGAAGCAGCAGCCCCCTCTCTTCCAAATCCGGCGATCTTTGCAATTCTTCCATCAATTTCGACTCCAACCTCAAGAAGTCTCCTCCCTCTTCAAACCCTTCATCTTTTACCTCTCCATCCCTTCTCCATTGTACCCCATTGAAGACTTGAAGGAGCTTGAAGCAAGGAAAGAGACACCATTGTTGCCGAGCCGATCAAACTCAAACTCCAGCTACTCTCTCCATCTAAAGCTGCAAACAAGTAATCCTAACACCTTCTTTAATTTTTACGTCAAATTTTTGCATGCTAGGGTGTTAGATATATTTTTACGTAGATATAATTTTGCATGCTTTAGAATAATTTTTAATTTCAAAATTCTGAAAATTTATTTTTAAATACTTAGATTTTAATCTTTCAAACAAAATGTTCCGTAAGTGTAGAAATACCAGCGCTTCGTCCTCCCGCCCTATTCAGGAGGAGGAACCTAATTATGACCACCGCCGATTCGTGTCCTACGAGGCCTCAGAAAAATATGTGGCCAAACTCTCTAAGTCTTTGGTTCCCGAAAGGGGATTTAAGGCTGAAGAATTTGGCCTCCGTCCCAACTTTACGGCCCGTAGGTGGGGGTTTTTGACTGACTCTCCGGACAAGGCAGTAGTGTCTATTGTCCGCGAGTTCTATGCCAATGGCAGCATTGGCATAGATGGGGGTGTTTTAGACACCGTTAATGTTAGGGACGTTGTAGTAAACTTTTCGTCCCAAAGCATTAACGAATATTACGGCACCTCCCACTTTGCAGTTGGTGCTGATCATTTTAGCACACACCTCCATGCCCCTATCCCCCTCGAGGTGGTCAATGCGACCATCGCCCTCCCTGGTGTTGAGTGGACCCTTAACCGTAATCCACCCTTCGGTCCGCGCACCATGGAAGAGTCATTCCTTCTGAACACGGCCAAGCCCGTGTTCAAATTTATTTGTGGCCGTCTCATGCCCTCCAGTCACCAGCATACGGTGACTTGGGATAGGGCTGTCTTGACCTACACCATTATGACCGGTGGGTCTGTTGATGTTGGCCGTCTGATCAACGGTCAAATCAAGACCCTTATTAGAGGTTCCACGAATGCGGGGTTCGCGTTCCCGCATTTGATCACTGAGTTGTGTAGGAGGGCAGGCGTGAGATGGCCCAGACACGCAGAGAGGCTTAAGGCTGGTCCGGCCATTACTAGGGCCATTTTATTTGAGCACCAGCAGCAGCCGAGAGTGAGGGTTCCTCGCGGAGAGGAACCCAAAGAGGAGGAGGAGGACCCAACTCGTGGAGATCTCCAACAGGTTGGAGGAAGTTGTCATCCAAACTGATATGGTGAGTCAGCAGTTGGCACAAATGCGTGCCGACCAGATGAAATTTTTCGGTTGGGTTAACACCGTAGGACGTAATGTCTCAAATTATTATGGGCTGCCACCTGGCACGATCCCCGAGTTTCGTCCTCATTCGTTATCTCCGCCCGACTCACCGTGAGTCGAGGCCCAAGTTCCATCCTCTTTCGTTAGGTGGGCCTGCTATCTCCTTTTGATATTTGTCCGTCCCCATCAATCCTTTAATATGTTCCTCAATTTTGAGGACAAAATAGAAATTAAGTTTGGGGGGGGGGATTCTAAGCTTAGAGTCTTAGCAGGTCCTAGCCTAAGGAGGAATGGAGTTGAGCTATGTTTCTAGGGTGAAGAAAAATTTCTTTTCTTGATGACCATTTAACTCTTCACCCAATTTTCTTGTTTTTTAATTTTTTTCTTATTTTCGAAGGTGTTGCCTTGACCAGAATACACTCACATTGGATGCTCGTGGGTTCCTCTTGTGGGGACCCATCATCAATTGTGTCATCGTCATCTCCAATTTTCTTTAAAAAAAATTCAAAATCAAAATCAAAAAAATAAAATATTTCAAAATTTTCATCCTCGAGTTTAGGTATGGTAATGCTAGCCGTAGTCCATGAGGAA
Organism: Codonopsis lanceolata; assembly: GCA_013146195.2. Taxonomy (NCBI): domain Eukaryota; kingdom Viridiplantae; phylum Streptophyta; class Magnoliopsida; order Asterales; family Campanulaceae; genus Codonopsis; species Codonopsis lanceolata. The sequence continues at coordinate 1,669,960 of CM028377.1, read as the reverse complement.
TTAATGCAATGAACCGCATAGCTAGTCCGTAGATCCCTCTGGAATTTACTTGATTTTGCGAAACTTTTACTTTTCTCCAAATTCTTCATGCACCCACACCAGTCATAATTATGGATTGATTAGAATAGTTTTATAAAGTCTATAGTACCTACTTCATTACAACAAGATATGCACAAGAATATGATGCATAGCCATTCGAACATAATTGTTGCATTAAATTGTGACTTAGGGTCAATTGCATGTTAGTTAGATCCCTTGGATTTTTCTCATTTATATATCTCAAGCACACTGTCGAATCGTGTCTGCATGTTAGTCTCAATTGTCTATACCACCTGTCTTAGCGAATGCTTATGTGAAATCCAGTGATGCTAAACATTCAACCCCCAATTCCCATAGTTGATATGATATTTTGTGTGTCTTACTTGCTTTAAAAACTACATGAGCATTTGGCATTAAGAAATGACTTAGGCCATCTTTGGATCGTTAGAGCCTAAATATTCTCTGACCTATACTAAAAATATCCCTAGTGTCCCCGTTGAGCCTAATGAAAAAGAATGGAGTATGCTAAGCACACTATTTAAACCCCCATTCGTCATCGTTCCTGTTACCCACATTAACTTAACCTTAAAAGCCTATACACTTTTAGCCTACCCTTTGAGAGAGTAGGATGTGGGTGGGAAATTGATTTTTGAGGACCATCTCTTTTTAGTTAGGCTATTTTTCGGAAGACTTTTTCTTTCCGTCAAAAAAAAAAAAAAAATATATATATATATATATATATATATATATATATATATATATATATATATATATATATATATAGAAAAAGAAAAGAAAAGTATAATATATGTATCGACGAAAAATGAAACGGAAGAAGAAGAGTGTAACAAAGATGCAAATGGAAGCATAGCTTTCAAGAGAAAACATGTTAGAAAAATTATGCTGATAAGAATGATGTGATATTTTTAGAAATATTTATTCCCAAAACAAGTTTGGGGGGAAAGAAGAAAAGTGAAAAGTAACAAAAAGAACCCCCCCACTTGTGGTCTTTGCAGGTCCTAGCCTAAATAGGGAACACTTCCTTTTGCTTGGAAGTATGAGGGATAAAGGGTAGTCTTACTCTCTCACTTTGAATTCCAATCCCTTTCAATCAAATCCCCCATCACCTTGGCCTTACATTACAAGCTAAATAAAGACCTAATGATCTTCTTGCCAATGCTTATGTTGTTTTAACTGTTAAGTGAGTCATATGAAATTGATCAAACACTTCATGTCCATTATTATTCTCCCTAAAGTTCACTGTGTTAGCATAATCTTAGCTATTACAAGTCATTGGGATAGAAGAGCATTGTATGTCATACATAGAAGTGCATGGGATGGATGTATAAGTCTTTAAAAAAAAAAATTTCCTTGGGACCTTTCTTTCGGTAATAGACCGGGTTTGGATGGTAGATCTCATAATTCATAATGCATGGTTTTCTATTAAAATTTGATTTTCATATGAATGTGGTGTTTAGCTTAATAAAACTGTTTTAGATAAGATATTCTCTAAGACTGGTGATCACACACACACAGAGAAATTAAAAGTAATAGCAGTTTTAAGAAAATATCATTTGAGTTTATGTGACTAAGCCTGCATATATGTGGTGAGCATCGAACTGAGACTGCTTTGCATGCCATACTTTCATAACTTGATGTTGAAGCCAAAAAGATTTTTGTTTTGTTTAGTTATTTTTTATATGCTTTTGTATTTATCAGTTTTTGTATTTATCTGCTTAGTCGAGTCACTCGAAAGAGTCTCCTTGAGTTTGTGGGTTTATAGAGGAGTGTAAATAGTGTCACCCTCCAAAAAGATTTTCACTTTTGTTATTATTGTTATTTATGTTTTTGTATTTATATGTATTGTTTACTCGTGGACGAGCAAAGTTTAAGCTTGGGGGTATTTGATCGATGTATTTTAAACGTCGATTTTATATGCTCCTAGCACTTAAATTATGCTATTTCACGAGGCTTTTGGCTACTGATATATGTTTTTGGTGAGTTTTGTAAGTTTCAGGGTTTGTAGTGAAAATATGCAAAACTCCAGGGTTTTATGTGCAAATGCCAAGAAGGGCCAAAGATGAAAATTGAAGAAGAAACAAAGGAAGCCAAATCTGGAGACCTTGCGGTCGCAAGGTACCCAGACCTTGCCCCCGCAAGGTGGACAGCAGCTTAAAGAAGTCAGAAATCCAAGGCCAGAAGTACTGGAGACCTTGCGAACGCAAGGTACTCAACACCTTGCGACCGCAAGGTGGTCCGAACGCGACTATTTCGTATTTTCATACAAAGATTCGATTGGATTACAACTCCCGGGTATATATTGAAGTCGGATGCCAAGAGTCAAATACGGAAAAACGGCTGGAGACAGTCTTAGATAGATTTTAGATAGTTTTTAGGTTGTATAACATAATTAGATTGTGTAATTACAAGTATTGAAGATTAAATCATGTTTCCATTCATCTCCATGTGTTGTTCATTGTCTATGATGAACTAAATCATCCATAATCTAGGAGGTGGGAGGTAACTTGTATCGAATTTATGTTTTGATTCATATATATGTTCATTCAGTTCTTGTTGATTGTGGTGTTTATCAATCCCTCTATTATTTTGCTTTGAACAAATGAATGTAATCGCAAATAATAAAGGCCTAGAGGTGCGGATAACTGCATGACCAATGTGCATATGTCGTACACTGGCTCACCATCACAATAAATTGGACCTATCGATGCACGAGAGTGATAAGTTAGGACCATGTTCTTACATGATCTAGGTGACAGATAGATCATAATCTAGGTGACATCTAGATTGAAAGTTCATGTGCTTAGGATATAGAATGGATGAATGTTGCGGAGATGGAGGCTGAACCAATAGTTCAACAAACTATATCTATCTTTAGTGAACGAACCCAAGAAATTGAATTATACTGATTATGAATTGAACATAAAGGAGATACAAGTGAAACCCAGAATCCTAGATTGCCACCTACCATAAGATCTTCATATCTGTAATTACTGCTAATTAGTTAAACATCTAAGTATCAATAGTAGTTAGAATAAAATAATTATAAAAACCCCTTTAGATTAATAATTTGCTATCAATAAATTGCACTGTTCGTGATCACTTGTCTTTGTGGGTTCGACCCTTGCTTCCAATACTATTCTATAATAGTCTTGTCCACTTGCAAGGAAAAAGATTAAATAAAACATCGATCATGACCCTTGTGGACGCAAGGTCTTAAACACCTTGCGGCCGCAAGGCCTCCTTTAAAAGCTGAATCAGGGCAGTCACCAGAAATTACAAAAATTCAAGCTTTTTCTTCCTTCAATCTTCCGAAAATTAATCTCTCTCTCCCAGCCTTCCGGCAATGCTTCCTAATCCCGGCCAAGACTCAAGATTCAAGTTCTCCCCTCTTTTTCAAGCTCCATCATCATTCCCATCTCCATTCTACTCCATTCAAGACTTGAAGAAGTGAAGCCACCATTGTTGCCGACGTCGAAGCTTTGAAGCACCGGCTAACCCACCATTACAGTTAAAGAATTTTAAACAAAGTATCTTCTATCCCTCTCTATTTAAATTGTGATCCGTCAAACTTCTACATGTAAGGGTGATAGAAATAATTTTAAGTTGTTTACGTGCATGCTTTAGTTGTTTTAGTTAGGTTGTTTTATTTTAATTTTTAGAGAGTAGATTTAATTATTTTTGTTCCTATAATGGCCCCCAAGCGTCGAAACACCGGACCTTCTTTGTCCCACTCCCCAGAGGAGGAGCAAGAATATGACCCGACTAGGTTCATATCTTTCGAGGCTTCGGAGAGCTACACTAGGAAGCTCTCCAAAAGCATAATCCCTGAAAGGGGATTTAAGGCTAAAGACTTTGCTCTCCCTAACCACTTCGCCCAGCGAAGGTGGGGCCCTCTTTGTGCGACACCGGGTATGGCCATCATGGCCATAGTCTACGAATTCTACGCCAACGGGCGTATTTCTATTTCTGGCGAGGTACATGACATCAATTCAGTTAGCGGTAGGGATGTCGACTTTTCACCCTATAGTATTAACCGTTATTTGGGCACCCCTAATTTTGTGATGGGTACTGGCCAGTACAGTATCCATATCACTAATTTGTCCCTCTACCAGTGTTAAATACGGCTATCGCAACACCTGACACGGTTTGGACCTTTCATCAAGGTTCACCGTTTGGCCCCCGCAGCATGGACGAGTGCCATTTGACGAACATGGCCAAAGCCGTGTTCAAATTTATCTGTGCATGTCTTATGCCTTCTAGCCACCAGCACATGGTGTCTTGGCATAAGGCCGTTTTGATCTACACTCTCCTGACCGGTGGGTCTGTTGATGTGGGGCGTCTGATCAACACCTAAATTCAGACCCTCATTAGAGGTATGACAAATTTGAGATTCTTTTTCCTGAGTTTGATTACAGGACTGTGTAGTGGGGCTGGAGTCGTTTGGACTCCAGATTCTGAGAGCGTTCGGGCAGTCCCCAACATTACTGCGACGCTTCTTTTTGATAACCCGCGCCAGCCACGTGAGAGGGGACCACGTGATGAGCCTCGGGAGGAGGCTCATGTTGAAGAAGAGGATCCTTGGAGGCTATCTCCAATAGACATGAAGAGATCTTGTTAGATAACCAGATGATTCATCAGCAGTTGGCACAAATGCGAGTTGACCAGACTGATTTCTTTGGTTGGATTAACCAGGTGGGGCACAATGTCTCCACATATTATGGGATGCCACCTGGCACGATCCTCGAGTTTCGTCCTCCTTCGTTATTTCCTCCGGACTCACCATGAGTCGAAGCCCAAGTTTCTTCTTCTTTCGTTAGGCGGGCCGCTTATTTCCTTTTGATATTTCTTCTCCATCAACCCTCTTATAGGACATTCCTCAATTTTGAGGACAAAATAAAATTTAAGTTTAGGGGGCGGGGGAATTCTAAGCCCAGGGCCTTTGCAGGTCCCAGTCTAAGGAGGAGTGGAGTTGGGCCACATTTTTTAGGGTGAGGGAAATTTTTTGCCCCTTTATCGTCTCTTCTACTCACTCTATTTTCTTGTTTTTTATATTTTCTTATTTTTGGAGATGTTGTCTTGACCAGAATACTATAATATTTGGTTTCTTCGGGGACCATCAAAAGAGTCATCGTCATCGCCCATCTCCATTTTCTTTATATAAAAAATTTCAAAAAATAAAAAAAATAAAAAAAAATTTTAATTCAAAATTTTCATTCTCGAGCCCTGGTGTGGTCACTTCGGTCGATGAGGAGTTAATGAAATGAACCACATAACTTTTCCATAGATCATTCTGGAATTTACTTGATTCTGCAAAATTCTTGATTTTCTCCAAATCTCTGTGCGCCTACACCAATCATGATTATTGATTAATTTGAATATTTTTATTGAGTTTATAGAACACATTTCATTTTAGCAACAAGATATGCACAAGAATATGATGAATAGCTGTGCTAACATGATTGTTGAATTAAATTGTAATTTAGGGTCAATTGCATGATAGTTAGATCCCTTGGATTTTTCTTGCTAATATATCTCAAGCACATTTTTGAATCGTGTCTGCATGTTAGTCTTGATTGTCCCTACATCTTTTCTAGCAAATGCTTATGTGAAATCCAGTGATGCTAAATCTTCAATTTCACAACCTTCATGATGGATATGATGGTTTATGTGTTTTACTTTCTTAAAACATGCATAAGTATTTTGACATTAAGATATGATATAGGTCATCTTTGGATCGTTTAAGCCTAAATATTTCTCGACCTTACTAAAAATATCCCTACTGTCCCCTTTGAGCTTTATTAAAAAGAATGGAGTGTGCTAAGCACACATTGAACCCCCATTCGACTTCGTTTCTTTAACCCACATTAACTTAACCCTAAAGCTTATACACTTTAGCCTACCCTTTGAAAGAGTAGGATGTGGGTGGGGAATTAATATTATGGGACCAATTTTCAGTTAGAAAAAATTTCCGAAGACTTCTTCTTCCCCGTCGTAATTCAAAAAAAAGAAGAATAAAAATGATTCGACGAAAAATAAAATTGAAGAAGAGTGCAAGAAGATAGCTTTCATTAGGAAAATACGATAGAAAAGTTCTTCTGAAAATGGAACGCTAGTTATTTTTAGCTTCTTATATTGTACAAAACAAGTTTGGGGGGAAAAGTCCCCATTTGTGATCTTTGCTGGTCCTAGTCTAATTGGGAAAAACTTCCTTTTGCTTGGAAGTATTTGGGATAAAGGGTAGTCTTGCTCTCTCACTTTGTATTATATTCCCTTTCCATCATATCCCCCAACACCATTATATTCCCTTTCCATCATATCCCCCAACACCAAGGCCTTACATTACAAGCTATTAAAGACCTATTGATCTTCTTGCCAATGCTTGTGTTTGTTGATTTGATTGCAAAAATTGATCCCCACTTCATATATTCATACTATTCGCAAGCTCACTGTGTTAGCATAATCTTAGCGATTGCAAGTAATTGGGTATGAAAGTATTGTATGTCATACATAGGAAGTGTGTTTATTATTGGAATATGCTTCTTGATAATTTAATTATCACGTTGCATATTCTATATATGTTGATTTGTTTGCCCCCATTACAAGTGAATCATCACAAGTGGCTAAAAGGTCTGCGTACCGGTTAGTGTGGCAACTTGTATGATTTCACATAGGTCTTAGATTAGGTGTGACCTGATCTAGTCCTACCTTCCTATATGATGATGAAAACAGACCATCACTTCAGAATGCACTCAGCACCGGAAGACCTGCAGCTATGTCAACAGCCTTCAGTGATAACAAATCAAAATACTCTTAAGACTCATCACCGGCAGACATTCTACAAGTTAAAATGCTCTCACCGATAGACATCAGTTCTCCTAAATCGGAAGACTTGTTTCCACTGGCTCGAAGCATTCCACCGGCAAACTTTAAAATCTGCACGTGCTACAGAGAAAAGTCAAGAAGTTGCTTGAATCAAGATAAATACGTCCGTGCCTCAAAAAGCCTGACATACTTAAAGCTACAAGACTTTCTCTCACTCAAGTAGTCTGTTAAAGTCAAAAAGCAATTACTTTATTGAACAGACCACCTGACACTGCAACAGACATCAGACCTACTCTTCAGAGATTTATCAACCTAGTCTGACAGACAACGAGTTCCAAGATCTACAAGACTAAATCTCTGCTCCAAACAGTCAAAGATCTTATGAACAAAAGATCTTTATCCGATAGTCTTCAACCTCTACATCCCCAACGGATAGAAATCTTCGAAGTCCTCATCTCTCAACGATCATATTGATTCTCGCCTATATAAACCCTCTCTCTTGCTCAAATAAACAGAGCGTGTCAAAAGGAAATGAGACATAGTGACAATGTAAGCTACATCTAAGATTATCAGATGATACACTGTGAGCAACGAGTAACTCAATCTACTCAAGAACTTCATAGAAAAGAAATCTTCAAAGAGATCGTCTTCACCAACGTATCTCTGATTTCTACAACAGATTGCAGTGAACTCATCCAGCTTTTAGCTAGACACCTTCAGTGGATTGCTAGGAAGAAAAGCTTGGAAAAGAGTAGAGAATGATCAGAAACTTCAATAGGCAGAGATCAAGATCTAAAGATTGATGTTAGACAATGTCTGAAGAAAATGAAGAGTTGTCTGTAGATATTGCATTCATATCTTCATATTTGTATTCCTATACAAATGCTGTTTATTGTGCAATTATCAATCATCATGGGAGGATGAGTGCATTGCACTCAAATCGTTCAGATATATTTTTATATCTGAACGACCTTGAAAATCATCTTCTCATAACAGTTTCTTGGTTTCGTCTCCTAATGTCCTTTGCAAGCTTAAAGATCCATGAATGGATAATTAAGTAAGGATTGAGACTTAGGAAGACAAAGCTAGAAACTGTACATAGATTATTTAGACTGATGTAATATGTAATTTATCTTTGAATAAATTCATATGTTCTTAAATACTTTATCTCTCAGTCCTTATATATCTATGAGGTTTTTATAAATGATTTATCATTAGAAAAACCATTCTCTACTTGATCTCATAAACCTGCATTTGAAAGAAGAAATAAGTGTGATGTTGTTCTGAACATATATTCGTGTACAGCCACTTCTGACTTCCCCAAATCATAGCCTCTTTACCTTCCGCTATACAAATCTTTTATCAGGCTTTTGATTTGATTAAACAGTTCATCGGCAGAGTTACTACTTCTGCTTTGAGTAAGTCTATCGATAGTCTCTACCGGCAGACATACTCAACTTGATAAATTGCATTTGCCAACCAAACCACGCTTTATGTATATCCAAAAGAAAAGTTTTTAAATTGGCATTATAGGCTATTCACCCCCCGCCCTCTAGCCTATTTGAGCATTATTGTGGACCAACAAAGTGCATGGGATGGATGTATAAGTATTTGAAATCCTTGGTGTTCTCTCTGTCTGTGATAGACCGAGTTCGGATGGTAGATCACATACTCTGTGTTGCATTGGTTTATTAAAAATCCAGATTTTTTTTAAATGAATGTTGTGCTTTGCTAAGTAAAACTGTTTAAGTTAAGATATTCTCGATGACTGGTTATCACACACACACAGAGAAATTAAGATCGGTAGAAGTTTGAGTATAAGTCAATTTGTTCTGTGAATTAGTCTGCACATATGTGGTGAGCATCTTTCTGAGACAACTGTGATATGCCATGCCTTTGTGACTTGAGATTGAAACCAAAAAGATTTTTTATTTTTGTGTTTATTGCTTTTCGAGTAATTTTTACTTGCTTTTGTATTTATTAGTTTTTGTATGTATCTACATAATTGAGTTACTTGTTAGAGTCTCCTTGAGTTTGTGAGTTTCTAGAGGAGTGTAAATAGTGTCACTCTCAAAAAAGATTTTTATTTATTTTTTTAGCTTTTGTATTTATAAGTATTGTTTACTTGTGGACGAGCAAAATCTAAGTTTGGGGGTATTTGATAGACGTATTTATACATCTTTCTTGGGTACTTTTATGACTTAGAAATAGCAATTCCACGAGGCTTTTGGCTACTAATATGTGTTTTTGAATTATATTGTGAGTTTTAGGGTTTTAGGTGAAATCATGGGATTTATAAAGCTTTTAATAAAGATTTCGAGAAAGGGTGCAAAGTGCAATAATTAAAAAGAAGTCAGAAAGGAATTCTGGACACCTTGTGGCCGCATTCCTCCATGACCTTTCCCCCGCAAGGTATCTAGCGTGCAGCCCCAACCAAATCAAGACCCTTGTGAACGCAAGGCATTCACATCTTGCGGCCGCAAGGTACTCAGAAACCGACTTACATGTGTTTCACTTGGATTGAACCTCCTCCTTCCCCTAAAACACCTTGATATATATAGAAGACATTAGCCAAAGCCAAAAGGACGTCCAACAACACTGAAGAACAGTGGGAAACGTTAGGATTTAGTTTGTAATACATAGTTTAGTAGTTGTAATTATAGTTTGAAATATCGATTCATGTATTCCTTCATCCCACTGTTTGGTTCATCTTCAAGGATGAACTAATCGTCCATTAATATAGGAATTGGGAGGTAACTTGTTTCGAATCTATTGCTTAATATATTTTTATTCATTCAATTCTTGTTGATCATGATATTTATAAACCTCTTTACTGTTTCACTTTGACCAAATGAATGGAATCACAAGTAGTAAAGATTTAGAGGTACGGATAGATGCACGGCCAAATGCATATGTCGTACACTGGCTCACCATCGTGATAAATTGACCTTATCGATGCACGAGAGTGATAAGTTAGGGTCAGGTTCATATATATGTTCCTAAGTGACAGATAGGAAATTCATATGTTCTTGTTCTTAGGATATAGATTGGATGAATTATTTAGGATGGAGACTGAATTATAATTTGACAATCTATATCTATCTTTTGTGAACGAACCCAAGGTATTGAATGATATTTTATTTAAAAGAGAAATAAAGTAGATGCAAGTGAAACCACAATCCTAGATTTCCCTCCTCCATAAGATCTTCATAATTGTGATTGTTGCTTAATTGTTTAATTAAATTTCATGTTTAGTAGAATATATTTAATAAAATAAAAACCCCCCTTAGTTTAATTGCTACCGATATACTTGTTATTTGAATTCTTCTTGTCTATGTGGTTCGACCCTTGATTCCCAAACTATTCTGCAATAGTCTTGTGCACTTGCAAGATATTAAAATAAGACACGATCACATTCCAAGGAACTTCAAATGGATTTGTCCCTAGGAAAAATACATTCCTTGGTAAATTCCCGTATGAATTATTTTCCTCACGAAATTTGTTAGTATTTCTCATGGAATTTAGGTTTCTTGGCCAAATCCTTGGAAATTTCCCTATGAACATAACTCCTCTTTGAAATCCTTAGCAATCACCATGGAAAATATTTTCCTTGGAAATTTCCTCAGCTTATTTGGGTAATAGATCTCCTAGGTAAATTGACTAAATTCCACGGGAAAAGGTAGGCGGCGAGTATCGATCATCGAGAGAATAGAGTAAAAACCTTTGGAGATTTGGTTGATCTAATGTGACCCCACAAGAAAAAGTAAATTAAATATGATTTAGAAAGAGAGAGAGAAAGTTAGAGAAGAGAGATAAATTTGTACCGGTTGATTTGGTAGATCTAACATGTACTTCTTTTTATTAATGGTATATCTATGCATTGCGATGCCCAATTTTTACATTGCGATGCTCAAATTTTGGCCAAGATTTTTGCAATGTGATGCTCAAATTTGGACAGATTTCAATTTGTGTATTGCAATACTCAAATTTGGGCAATGATTTTTGCAATGTGATGCCTAAATTTAGACAGACTTCAATTGTGCATTGCGATGCCCAAATTTGGACATGAGCTATGTCCGAGCGTCTTTTCTTCATTAAAGGTAACTTTGACATTTTTTTCTCCAAAAGTGTATTTTAGTGGTTTAAAACAAATATAGTGGACCTACGTGGTTATAATTTCACCAAAAGGGACCGGTTTGATTATCACCCAAACTATTTTTTAGGAATGCACTTACGAATTTAACCTAACTTTTTTTCTTTTTTTCTGAACAGAGGACAATTATTTTTAAATGAGGGAGTATAAAGAAAGAAACAAGGCTTGGAGGTGGGTGTGGGTAAAAGTTAAAACAGTTAAGGGCCTCTTTGATTTGAATTATCTGAATGTGCTTATGACTTATGACTTATCATAAATTGTTTTGAAACGCTTGATTTCACTTGTGGTAAGATAAGTCATAAGTCATGTACAAGCGCACTTAAAACACATATAAGGTCATAAGTTGTAAGTACTAAGCATATTGCTTATTTCTACTTTTCAAAAACATGTAAGTCTTCTTCTTCATTGAAATCTTATATATTCCAATATTAACCATTTTAATAATAGTTATAATAACAAAAAGTAATATTAATAATAATTATTATACAATAATAATAATAATAATAAAAGGAATAATGATAATATTAATAAATAATATTATATGAATAATGATAATAGTAATAATAATAAGAATAAAAAAATTAATAATAATAATTACTCCCTCCGTCCTTTAATAATCGTCCTGGTTGACCCGGCGCACAGTTTAAGAAAAAACAATTGACTTGATTATTTATATTGGTTTAATGTGTAGTTTCCTTTAAAGCCCATGTGTATCTGGCCCATAATTAAAGTAGAGTGAAAAAGTAAGGGTAAAGTGGTAAAAATGATGTTCTAAAAAGGTAAGTTTCAAACTGGACAATTATTTTGGGACGGACGAAAAAAGAAAAGAAGACGATAATTTAGGGACGGAGGGAGTATTATTATTAGTAATGATCTTAATAATAATAATAATATTAATAATAATATTGTAAAAATAATCGTAATAATAATAATAAGTAATTATAAAATTAAAATTAATATTCATAAAATAAATAAAATAATAATAATAAAGGTAATATAAATATTGTTCAAATCAATAATAATAAGTAATAATACTATAAATAGAAGTATTATTAATAATAATAAAATAATGATAATAATATTAATTAATAATAATAATAATACTCCCTCCGTCCCTTATTTATTGTCCTGGTTGACCCGGCGCACCGTTTAAGAAAACATATTTGACTGGATTATTAATATTGGTTTAATGTGTAGTTTCCTTTAAAGCCCATGTGTATGTGGCCCATAATTAAAGTAGGGTGAAAAAGTAAGGGTAAAGTGGTAAAAGTGATGTTCTAAAAAGGTAAGTTTCAAAGTGGACAATTATTTTGGGACGGACGAAAAAGTAAAGGAGGACGATAATTTAGGGACGGAGGGAGTAATAAATTTACTATTAATATTAATAAAATAATAAAAAAACTAATAATGATAATAATAATTATTATTTAAATTAGGAATAAGAATAAAAGTAATTATATTAAAATAATAATGTAAATCACATTTTGTAATGAGGTTATTTGTGTCTTTATATTTTAAATTCAACACATTTTCAACTTATTAATCAGACACACACTAACTTATGAAAGATAACCAGCACTTTCAAAAAGTTAAATCAAACAACACTAGTTATTAGGGGTGACAAAATTTTATCCAGCCCATTGGGCTATCCAATATATCCCTTATAAATGACTATATCTACTTACTTTATACCAAAGTTTGCTACCACTAGGCTAGACCACTAATTGATATTTATTTAAAAGTTTAATATAAATATATTCAAGTAGTCATAAAAATTGTTGATTATTATGAACGTATTTATTATTTTATTTTCGATTAAGAATATGGTTGTTACTTATAATTATAATGAATATAAGTATTTAATTTTTTAGTAAGGAATTTGACATTTTTCTTTTTTATTACTTTTGCATAATCATTTATTAGTGTCAAATCAATAAGCACATATATTTTATATCTCACAACTATGAAGATTATTATAGACTTTTGGAAACTTTATATATGTTTTTTTAGAGGAAAACAAGTTGAAAAACTAATCATGACTTTAGCCTATATATATATATATATATATATATATATAGGTGATAAAAATAGTGTAACATTGCAAATGCCACTTTTTATTTGAAGAGTAAAAAAAAGGAAAAAAAGATAAAAGTCAAAATTAGGAGTGTAACTCGTCGTTGTTGAAATTGAAACCCACGAATTTTTATTAAAGGTGAAAAGTTGGTAAAATAATATTGTGAACATTAAGTTATTAACTTATCATTGTGTGTGTGTGTGTGTGTGTGTGTGTTTGCCTGTGTGTTTGTGGTGTGTGTGTGTTTGGGTGGGTTAGTGTGTGTTAGTGTGTGTATGTTATGGTTAGTGAATAATAATATATGTAAGACAGTAATACTTAAAATAATAAATAACAAGGAGTATCCCCTTACCTTAAAAGAAGATTATATACATCAATCCGTGTATATAATACATAGTCAGAATAATTGTTTTTGGCTTAAATTTACAAACACACATGCACACACCTCACGGTCTATCTCACTCATTTACAAACTCTCTCCCTCGGCTGGAAAGGAAAATCAAAAGGAAGAGATAATGACTCACAAATAGAATGGTTAGTCAACAATTTATATTTCTCTTCTCCAAATCACGTGCCCGACCAAGGAATGTCATGAGCGTTGCTTAGTGGCAATAGAACGAATCGAAACATGTGTTAAACATTTTAGTTGATAGATAATATATACTCATTTCATTTGGGACCCACACAATAATATCAATCCTTTCACTCCTAACTTCCCGTACAAAACAAATTATACATAGATATTAGTATACTTGTATGTGCCATAGGCACGGTGTTGGTATGTGATCAATTCAATGAATGATCGGAATAAACAAAACTTATAACTCACTGGGTAATTCAAACAAAACCCACAACTGAAGGTTTTATATGTAATTGTAGAGGGGTAATTCAAGCATAACTTATAATTGAGGGGTTCATTTATAACTCATGTACTTACGAATCAATCTGGACCGTCAGTTGTGTTTAACACAATTCGATCAAGGCCACCATATAGACTATGAGCTCTTTTATAATATAGATGTTACTTATTGGGTATTATTCGGATAATATCAATTTATTAATGGATATAATTTGATATTATCCAATAACACCCGTTAAGGTTAATGGGTGTTATTGGATAATATACAAAACTACTCACCAACTATATTGGGTAGACAAGTAAGTGCAGTTTAGTGGTAAGACACTTCACTCATACCTAATAGGTCGTGTGTTCGAGTCACCTAGGGGGTAAGTGGGGAACCACTATTGATCCTCTTTAAAAAATAAAAAAAAATAAAAATAAAAACTATATTGGGTAGATAATGACTTTATCCAAACTTAATGTTCACAAAACTACCCCATTAACTATATTGGGTAGATAATTATTTTATCCAAACTTAATTGTGTGTGTTTTCTTGTGTATTTTCGGTGTGTGTGCGTGTGTGTATATGTTTGGGTGGGTTATTGTGTGTTTGTGTGTGTTTGTTATGATTAGTGAGATCCCGCCAAAATGCATTTGCTAAAAAAATAAAGTCATCTTTGAGTATTATTATATAGTAGTTAGCATGCATTGAGAACACAAATATGGTTAATTGTAACACCCCGCTCCTTCGTTAGCTCGGTTTGCGTGCTATACTTGCACTTCTTCCTTTGTCGACTGTATGTTTGGTTTGCGAGAGGGTCTAGATGTGTATGAGAGACCACATTAAGACCAAAGCACTATTAAGAGACTCCATATAGTTGTTGACTTGCTAAAGTCACAAGTCGTGACTCGACGATAGTCGGAATGCGACGCGATTGAGGGTTTGCTTGCGTTTTGTGTTCGTGACCTTGGTTTGGTCCTAGACCTCTATATGATGGTTTAGTAACATGTTTAGATGTGTTAGACTTCAAGTTGGAGGTGTTCCTTAAGCCTATCGATGATTTGGAAGCTTTGGAGATAGCGTTTGTCTCTATCGCGTAGTTCGGGATTGAGTCGTGTAATCGTCTCTCCTTTGGGATTCTTATTTCCCTAGTTGTTATTCAACTTTCTAGAAGTATTTAAGCTTCTTCATTAGCCCTTAGACTTGCCTTAAAAGTCTCCTTTCATTGCTCGTTCAATTGCTAGTTCATTCGTCGTTCGGTTGCACGTTGTCGCACCTGCACCTCTTCCCTGCCTTCCCGAGTTGTTTCGGGAGTTGTTCGGGTGTGTTTACGACTTGTTTTGAGTTGGGTTAGATCTTAGAATGGTTGCCCATAAGTTTGGGACCATTTAGGACATGTTTAGACCAAGTTCAAGGGCTAGACGAGGCGCTCGCATCGAATTTTGATCACTAGCCCGCCTCAAGAACTGAGAGCATTGCAAAATCAACCCAAGGCTCAGAAGCCCAGGCGCCCACCTGGCCTAGAGTGAGGCGCCCGCCTCAACATCAGGTTGCACATACGGAATTTTTCCCCTGTTTTGCTGTTGTACGACTTATACACCCAAACCCCTATCCAAACCTTTTCTAAACCCCACTTAAACCTCCCTAACCCTCCTTACTTATACCCTAACATCTTTAACAAGTTTTATGAGTGGATTAGTGAGTGATTGAGTGGATTAATCAAGCCAAAATCAGATTTAAAAGGGACCACATTGTTGTGACACTTGTCCCACTCAGATTTTAGCCAAATATAAACCACAATCTGATGTTTTGACCCTCATTTCTCTCCCTCACTCTCCAAGAACGAAATTCATCTTCTCTCAAGCTCTCCCATGGCTTCTTGAAGCTAACCTCTTGGTCCTCCATGATCCTTCCCTCATTTGCTCAAGCCACCTTCACACGAAGTGTAGAACTTGAAGAGTAGATCATTTCCTTCCGAACAGTTTTCTCATTTGCTTTCTTTGGTGTAGAATACATGTAAGTTACTTCTTCTCTATTTGATTTTGTACTCATTGATCCTAAGGAAAACAAACTCTATGCTATTTGAGGTCAATGAGTACACATACTTGCTTTGTGTGATTTTAACTTGTGATTTGAGCATGTGAACTTGTTAAAAGCATAGGTAGGATGACTTCCATGATTGTTGAAGTATATTGTTACTCTTCATCTTGTATTTCTAGGATTGTGAGCATGCTAGAAATCATGTTTACATCTCATTTGGGTTTATTATGAAAGTATACATAAGTTTGGGAATTTGGATGTGTGATCTCACTAGGTAATATGAGTATGACCATTTAATTGAGATTATGTGATTTATAAAATGAGTATATGATTTATGTAGAGTTTTATGAATTTTAGGGCTTGAGAATCAAGCCCGAATTATTGGAGGAATTGTTGTTAATTAAAGTGGGTATTAGTGTGTAGGATGATTTGAATGATGTTGTGTGTTGGGAGGAATGGGTTATCCCTTTGTTAAGGTTTTTATGAATTTTGGGGCTTGGGAATCAAGCCCGAATAAATTTAGTGTTTTGATATATAATTGAATGGAGTGTTAATTTGGGGATTTATGATATATATAATAATGAGATGTAGTTCTAAGACTCAACGGAGTCGTTGTAAGGTCAATAATATAATAATGAGTTTTGGGTTGAAACCCTACGATGTTCGGGTCTTGCTTAGTTATGTTTGTGCGAACCCGAGTATCTCATTCGATGCCCAATTGAGACACTCATGTTATAGAGACCTATTGGGAGTGTGTTTAGAACGTGCTCGTTAGAGCACAGAGCATTAGAGACCAACCTATGACCTCGTATGCCTTTAAGAAATGATTATTTGAACGAGTTCTCTTTTAGAGAATTTGGTCGCGTGCACATGAAAGCACTTACGGAGTTTTGACTACGGGTTAGTTTTAGTACCCTTGAGATTGGCTTTAAGGAAGTCGAATATATATGACGGTTGGGACTATGGTTGAGTCCGGTGTACCTTTAAGTGAAGCTAAAATGCTAAGTCTTGATTTATGATTGTTCTTAGACTAAATAATAGTCTTTGATTTAATCTTGAGTAGAGGACTATAGTAGACCTCACGTTGTGATTTATTGAGCTATAAACTATTCTTGAATTGGTGATGACTTGAGGATTATGAATACCTCAATATGTGGTTTTTGAACTAAACTTACAAGTTAGTTGAACATGTTAAGTGTGTACAATTATGTGCATTGTTTATTGGGTTTTGTAGAGCATTATGACCTACTTGATTTGGTGAGTCCTCTTGTGAAGGACTTGGTCCTTATTGGTTTATCCAAGTAAATATCTACTTGAGCATCTTGATTTGAGTCCAGCTGGCGTCTTGATCGTTTTGTCGGCAATGGGACGATTCATAGCCTTTGGAAACATTCGCTATGAATCGCCGCATTGGTACCCTTTCTCCTCACTATATGGCCAATAGTGGGATGTGGTCTCGTATTAGCGCCCCCTAGCCTGATATCGAGCTCCCATTTCTCATCCCAGGGTTGGATGAATGTAACGAGGTACTCATTAAGAAAACTGATGAGTTATGATCATTTGAGGATTGAAACCCAGATTATGATCATTTGAGGGTTGTACCCATGGTTTGAATATTGAGGGCTAGGCCCAGATCTTGGTTTTACGTGTTTATGTATAAGCACTTATATGAAAGATACGTGCTATGTGGTTTATGAAGTTTATGTTACATGATGACTTAATACAAGTTTATTGTTGGTATACGATTAAGATGCCATGATTTTGTACATGCTTGTGCATTATGCCATGCCACGTCATGCTATGCCATACATTTGCATTTAGTAACTTACTGGGTCATTATGACTCACTCCGTGTGTTTGTTTTCCTTAGTTTTTGCAATAAGCTCGTTAGTGCGCGTTGCAGTTTCGGGTGCTTGTTGGTTAGCAGGTGGTCTTCCGGGCAATAGCTTGGAGTTATTATTATTATTATTATTGTATTTATTATCTTATGAGACACGGATGTAAAGTTATGTAAACTTTACTTGGGTAGTTATGTTAGTATTTTATTGTCGTTTATTTTGGGAGCCGACTTGTTGGGTCGAGCTATTGTATTTAATTAGAGGTTATTCTGTTGTCTTTCCGAGCAAGGTTTTAGCTCGCAAGTTCTAGTATTATGTTATTGTTATTTCTCTCTCCGACAACTTTAGTCGAGAGACATTGGTTTAGTTGTTAGTATTTAATATCTTATTCGTTTAGTTGATTTGTCCCTCCGGCATGTTGTAGCCGTTGAGTGGTTGTTTATCAGGTTGGTATTCTGTTGATTCGCCGGCCTTAGGTTTGCCGATGGTTTGTTGTCCGTGCGCAATGTTGCGTCACGCGAGTCGTAGATTTGTCGAGAGATAGTTATCTCTCAGCCTTGCGTTCCTTTGTTTAGGATTAAAGGCTTGGGTTCCACTTATGATTTGCTTCCGCAGATTTTAGTTTTTAGTTGTTCCGTATTGCCGTTATGGCTTTACCTTCCTATTAGAGTTCGATGGCTCATCTTTTAACTTGTACCATTATACTTAGCAGGTGCTTGTCCGTCTTTTAGTCTGTCTTAACGGCACGACCTTGGGATTTTGCATTGGAGTCCGGGTCGGGTCGTTACATTAATTGATTATAAAACTTTTAAGATTTATTGAAAATAAGCCACTTAATTTACTGATTAATTAAAATGAGCAAATAACATTGGAATAAGAACACATTTGCTATAAAAATTATGTTCATTGAATACATGTGATTACAAAATAAAATATAACCACAATTAATTATAAAAAACATGCTATGGAAATCTTCATATATGACTTGTCTGTATTTGAAACTTTTCTGTCTATTTCATCATATTCGAAATTATAATATCAAAGCAAAATTTATTTTTGCAAATAACCACAATTAATTATAACTTATTGGTAAATCACATGAATATATACAATTAAATTGTAGTAGTAGATACCAACCACAAATTATAAATATTTAATAAATCTATATGTTATATAGAAAAGAATATACATCTGAATTACTATTTATGCTACTTAAGATCCTAAATTTTAATAACAAAAACTATCAATTATTAAACTCCAGAAAATTATGAACGAGAAAATGACTTAAACAATTCATAAAATAATTGATTAAATAATATCAATTATATGCTGACGATTGGGTGAGTTAGGTCGAAACGAATCGTGACCCATTATAATCCAAAATTAAATGAGTTGACCCGTTTTAACCCATATTTTCCGACAAGAAACCTATACACTTATATAGCAAAAATATGGGTAACGGGTCGAACAAGCTAAATTTTTTGGTCGAAATGGGTAACCGGTTTCGACCTAAAAAAATTAACGTGTCGGGTTGAGTCTGGTAATTTTCAAGCCAGATTGGGTGGGTTAACGAGTTTTGAGTTGTAATTATCAGACCTAATTATATCGATATAATTTGTTCCCTTTATCATTTTTTTCTTTTTTTTTCAATTTTATTTATAATCTTTATTTTATTTGAGTATAATTTAATTAAAAGAGATATATGCACGTGTGTTTATCGCACGGGTGTAAAACTAGTTATGTAATAACATTCATTAAGGTTAATGAGTGTTATTGGATAATATAAAAAACTATCCATTTATATCCCTCCGTCCCTAAATTATCGTCCTAGTTGACCCGGCACACGGATTAAGAAAAAACAATTGACTTGATTATTTATATTGGTTTAATGTTTAGTTTCCTTTAAAGCCTATGTGTATGTGACCCATAATTAAAGTGAAAAAGTAAGAGTAAAGTTATCAGGCCCCAAAATCAAACCCTCAAACCGGAGTCTAAAATCAGGCATGATGGGTTTGCTATTAATACTAAACCACTTGTAAACAGAAAAAAACCAACAATATACTGGAAGAGCAGCATCAACCAGGCTGCGCTACTATATACAGCAAACCCAAAAAAAGTACTATTCAAAGTTATACAAACTCCAACGAAACTTTACACAACAGGAAGACATCTAATCTTCCACCAAAAGAAGGTTACAACATCTAAGAGTTCTATACAAAGGTAGGTCGACAAGACCCACAACTACCCAAAATAATAACCATCTGTTCTCCGGCACTCCTAAACAGCTCACGATCACTTTCTTGTCTGGCTGTGATCTAAGGAAAACAAATAAGCAAACAATGAGATTTAAATCAATAAGGTTCCACTATACTTATGCATGCTATGAATGGATGCAACATATCAAGCATGCCATGATGACAGTTCATATATAGAATTTATAACATGTTATTTAACATTTAATCAATAAACTATGACATAGATATAAAAATACACAATTAAGGATATAAGATTGAGATATATCTCAAATCATTCACTTCCGACCTTATAACCTATTGTTGTTGTAGTTCTCATCATTCAATCACTTTTAAGAGTATTAGGCTCCGTTTGTTTCACGGAAAATGACTTCCGGAAAACGTTTTCCTCATTTTCTGGTGTTTGGTAGCCTTAGGAAAATGCAGTCAACGTAAAAGGTTTTCCGAGTCAACGGAAAATGAAGGCTTCTTTTCCGGAAAATGACTTACGGATTCATTTTTCGTAAATCATTTTCCAAATGTTCGGGCACCCTCCATCCCCTTTCATAATTGCACATATTTACTTACACACAATATTTCACTCAACAAATAAATTGTTTAGAAACATAAATAAAGTTTGTGCATACTAAAGAAAAATTGTTTAAAGTTCAACACTATTTTATATTCAATATGTGCATTAATATTAGAATATATTTTTTGTATTTATTCATATATAGTTTTCCGTAACATTTTCTTGGGACATCCTAAACATTGTCTATTTTCTATTTTAAAATGTTTTTTTTTTCATATCAATTATAAAAAAAATTATGTGTAATTGTGAGATTAAAAAAATATAGACTTTATTAAAAAAAAGATGGTCCTTATTGATTTTCTAGGGACATCTTAAGCATTGTTTATTTTATATTTTTATTTTTGTATTTATTCATATATTGTTTTCCGTGACATTTTTCGTGTGTTTGCCAAACACCCGTAAATGTTTTCTGACATATTTTCAAAAGATTTACCAAACACCTGAAAATGAAATCTTTTGATTTTCCGGAAATCATTTTCCAGAAATCATTTTCTGGAAATCATTTTCCGTGAAACAAACGGAGCCTTAGATTATTAACAACCCGGGTACCAAGTCGATACGAGACCAAGTCCCTACAACCTCGGCAGTCGTGTCACTAAAGAGTATTACCTCCGCTATGGCCATTAGCGAAGGGCAGTGGCGGATCCAGGAATAATGTTGACCGGTGTCCAAAATTTTAACTACTCTTTCCGTCCCAAAATATATGATGTTTTCGGGCTTTTCACACAAACCAGAGAAACATATTGTAAATATTAAACTGCCCTTATCCAAACATTAATAAGGTGTCTTAATAATCTTGTCAAAAGAGCAAAACACGAGTTACAAGATCAATAAATATGGGTAAAATTGGAAAAAAAGGGAAAATATTTCTTGAAAATTACAAAATGTCATCTATTTTGGAACAAAAAAACTCTCTCAAAACGTCATATATTTTGGGACGGAGGGAGTATTATATAAAAAAAAATTTAGAAATTACAATTTTTCCTTTATGCATTTTCATACGTTGAAAATGCGTAATTAATCATCATCACCAACATTCATTAACATTTCTTTTTCGATATAACATACAAAAGAATCATTTAAAAATTGATCGAACATTCAATTTTATAAATCCGTCTTGACAATATTTTTTACAAAGAATTTGGGAGGGGTCCAATGAAAACTTTTGGAGGGGTCCAATTGTCATATATCACAAACCCACTCCCAATTTTTTTTTCTTGAGCGATGTCCATGGATACCCCAACCTCTCATGTGGATCCGCCACTAGCGAAGGGTTAGGTTACATAGAACTCCACACTTGACTCACACTGCCCTTCACCCCATGTCAAGTCCGGGGTTGCCCTACACTTCCCTAAAAGATTATTGTCACATAACAAACACCACCAGGTGTTCCAAGTATTGTGCATAAAGATTATTCTTTTATTGACTATTCAACATTGTAACAAATATGACGAGCTATAAAGTAAACTCGTTAACCACTTAAAATCGACAATTCACGTATTTCACATAAGCTTGTTAATCATAACTCAGTCATAATCACAATTTGTAAACATATTCAAAAGCATGACTTATTTATCAACAAACCAACAATATAACCAATTAATCACAAATTAACCACAAGTAATAAATTAATTCCACGTATAACGAATATTAACCACGATAAATAGGCTATTGACCGTGCAACAATGAACATACATAAACAAATAGTTTCTTACCAAAAAAGTAGAAATTTGTCCGATTAAATTACGTCAAAAAAGCTTTAAAGTAACCCACGAGCTAATCTATAAGCTTTCCCGATGTTGAATTGAAATAAGTTATATTTGAGAATTATATAATAAACCCTCGGTGTACTCTGGTTCTCGCACTGCTTCGTTCTCAGAATGAAGAAGACAGGAGAATAAACAAGCAATTTACATATTATACAAAATATAAAATAGGTGAAGATGTTTAGTCAACAATTCCAGCCGAGTCAATCACGGCACAATGAAGGAAATCATTTGTTGCAAAACCACTTTCTCTTAACTAAGCAACCAAATACTAATGAATAGTATAATAATAATATAATATATTATACTAGCATAATGTATTTGTTAGTAAAATAATGTATTATTTTAATATAAACAAACATTTGACTAGTCACCATACCAATTAATATAAAATTATTTCTTAAATGTTAACAATTCAGATATTATAATTATAGCATTTCGGTCAATATATCATTTTAATATTATAAAATAGTCAGCGTAATTTAATTAACTTAATTATAATATTATTATTTGATATAATATAATTAAGGAAAGTCAACAAAATGCTCAGTCAATTATAAGATGCACCAAAGTAGATAATTATGTGATAATTAAACTTACTAAAAACTCGGGTGTTGCAAAAGTGGTAAAAGTGATTCTAAAAATGTAAGTTTCAAACTGTATAATTATTTTGGGACGAACGAAAAAGGAAAGAAGGACGATAATTATATATATATATATATATATATATATATATATATATATATATATATATATATATATATATATTCCTAAATTATCGTCCTCCTTTCTCGTTCGTCCCAAAATAATTGTCCAGTTTGAAACTTACATTTTTAGAACATCACTTTTACCACTTTTGTAACACCCGAGTTTTTAGTAAGTTTAATTATCACATAATTATTTACCTTGGCGCATGTTATAATTGACTGAGCAATATTTTGTTGAGTTTTTAGTAAGTTTAATTATCATATAATTATCTACTTTTCACACTAATTTAATGATAATCCCACAAGCCCTTAAAATTTTAAAAAATTACAAATTATATTAATATTTATAATAAAATCAATTAATTTTTTCTTTCATTTATAATAAAATCAATTAATTTTTTCTTTCATACGTGACACACGTGTGTCAAGTGTCAAGTCAAACATAAAAATTATTTATGAAATGAAGAGAGTATTTTGTAGTGGTGCATGCGCGTGCACACACACATATATATATATATATATATATATATATATATATATATATATATATACTTTTATTATTCACTTTATAGAACATCAAGTACATAATAGAACATGATAATTGACAAATGTTCTTTTAATAATTCTATCACAAAATAAACACTTATTTTGAAACAAGACTTTAAAGAAAATAAAAACTTTATCTTCAAACAGTAGTAAATAAAATTAATCTTGCCACAATTGATCTTAACCGGTAACTAAATGAAGCATTTCCTTAAACTGGGGTTGACTTTGTTGATATTATAAAGTGGTCCAGTAAAGGGCTGGTCCAATCCCATCGTCATTTCATCGGCTAACAGTCAGTCTATAGGCCTACTTTTATATTCGCAAATAGTAGTAAAGAGTAAAGAGCTCTAAAGCTGCAAGTTTTTTCTTTTTTGAGCTAATTTCCCAAATTGAGATCACTTATATACAGCAGGACGGTGATGATGATGATGATAATTAATTAATACTCCCTTCTTTTCTAAATTATCGTTTTTTTCGTTTTAAAATAATTATTTACAATAATATAATAAATAACTGAAAAATAAGATATTAGAAATAATAATCATACAATAACATAATTTATAAGTCTTAAAAATTATAAATATCAAAACACACAAAAATTTAATAATTAAAAATCAACAAAAAAATAAAAAAAATAATAAATCACTTTTAAAAAATGATTAACATCACGTATAACAAACGGAAATATTACTGATAAGTGATCGATACACATTAAGCCAGCTAAATCAAACAGGTTGTTAGTAGGTACGGACAGCTGCGCTAATGCTGACAGCTCATCAATCTATTCCCTATTCCCTCTCCCCCGTTGTATAAGTTTTAGGCGGACCACCATAGCTCCAGCTAGAAGAAGAACTGCTGCTTTACGATAACATACCGAATT
This sequence comes from Codonopsis lanceolata, assembly GCA_013146195.2. Classification (NCBI taxonomy): domain Eukaryota; kingdom Viridiplantae; phylum Streptophyta; class Magnoliopsida; order Asterales; family Campanulaceae; genus Codonopsis; species Codonopsis lanceolata. The sequence goes on along the minus strand of CM028377.1, from coordinate 1,645,410 downwards.
AAGTGATGTATAGATCGGATCGGATTATTATGGACTGGAATCTGTTTCTCACTCTTTTCCTTCTTGCCGCTCTCTCTGTCTCCTCCTCCACTGCCGCCGTTTCACTTTCAGGTTTGTGTTTTTACCCTACTCTGTTCAAACTCAACTCCGAATTATTAGATACGGTCTCTTGCTGTTACTCTCGAATTCATCAATTTTGTTTTCTATGCCGCAGATAATATCTTCGGTTCGGATGCTTCGATCGGCCGGAACCTCCTTCAGGCTAAAACTCGTAATATTTCTCTCTCCTTTTCCTTTTAATTTTAATAATATTTGTACAATTGTACAGGCATTTCACTCGTAATATTTGTTTGCTACTCCAGTTCGGTCTCATTTCTTAATTTGATCTTCATATAAACCATGGAAATCGCAGGATTTAGTTAACTTCGTCTATACATTAATGGAGAGATCATCATCTTGTTTTTCCTTTTCATTCTTTTTTCTGGAGCCGGCGATTTGACCTGTTTCATTATCCATGTTAATGTATGGAACTAAAATTCTGTTCATTGATTATTGAGAAATATGAAGAAGAGTAAGAGGGCATCTTACTAGGATGAAGCTGAGCCTGAGCCTAAGCCTGAGGCTTAGAACCTGAATTGCTGCCCTTTTTTATCTCTTTCTTTTTTGTACGTCTTTCTAATGAAATCCATCTATCCTGCCGGAAATTTAAAAATGGTGAAGAAGATTTCTGCAGGCCGGTGCTGCTTTTGGTTGACTATAGTTTCTGTATTATGCTGACCTTTAGGTGGCATTTAATTGCAGCTGGAGCCAACTGGAATTTTCAAAATCTGATACTAGAGTAGAGGCAATGAGGCATGACCCTGTGCACTATCCCATACCTTGCGACTATTTGAGTCATTACAAGTTCATTATTGTAGCATACTCCAATTCAGTTTTTCAGTTTAATACTTTAATTAGCCTAACAAATCGTTGGAGTAAAACTTAGGAAATTTTTTTTTTTTTGAATATTTCTTATATTATACACTAAAACAAGTACTCACCATATTAGCTATTGATGCTAGGTTATTTGTTAGAAATAACTTCCATAATATTGTTTTTGTCTTTTTCAATGAATTGACAATAGAGCTGTCAAAATCGAACTCACCCGACTTTTCAAGGGCCTGGGCATCAATTTAGAAGGCACGAAAAAACCGGGCCTCTTTGGCCTAGCGACCCGACCTTAAAAAGCCCAAAAGTCCGACCCAATCATAAAGTTAAACACTTAAACTTAATTACAAAATTAAAAACTAAAACATAAATCTAAAAAGAAAAAAACTATCAGACATTCATTTAAATCTCTTTTTTTTCTTTTGGTTAGATAAATTTATGACACAATATGATTTATTTCCAAATCATTGTTCTCTTTTTGGTTGAAACTCATATTCTAAATTGATGGAAGTGACACTTACAAAGAGGAAATAATGTTGATCTTCAAAGTTCTAATCTAGTTTAGTATGGTTGTGGTTAGTAATTTTATCGAAACTGGTCTATTTAATTGAGTATATCTATCTGATATTAGCTAATAAAAAGCCTCAATAGTATAAACTTGATAAAAAATAAAATTTAAATGCTAGATTGTGTCGGACGAATCAAAAAATTAACATTTGCTAGTTAGCATGGTTTTGCAAATTAGAACCCGAAAATCTTTGTCTATCCTTAGAAAACACATATTAAAAAATTGGGGATAGTATGATGAACTTCAATTTGGTTATAATTTTTTTTAAAAAACTACCCTTCAAGTAGCACATGTATTTTATCTTTGGTCTGTAACATTATAGTTTTTCTAGTTTCTGTTTCGTTCAATAGTTGAAGTTACTATCTTTGTTTATATTTGCTTTGGTTGCAATTTTGCTTTGTAATTGTGTAAGTTAGACTAGTAAGTATGTGTGTTTTGAATTTTTGATGTGTTATATAATTTTTATTAGCTAATTTGTGAGTTTTTTTAATAAAAAAAATAGTTATTTTTTTGGCTCATAGGTCCGAAATGCGCATGGGCTGAGCTTGAGTTCTATGAGGCCCGACACTATTTTAGATCGGACCGTCGTTAAGTAAGGCCCGGTGGGTTTGGACTGGGCCGGGTCGTTTGACAGCTCTAATTGACAATAATCTTCCAATAAAATAAAAGCCTTATTATTAGCTGAACAATTTATCAATTCCAGGATGGTAAGTCACTTACTAAGAGATAACCCCTGATTTAACCGAAAAGACTATACATACATATATATATATATATAGAGAGAGAGAGAGAGTATCTGATTGCAGCTAGATGGTGATGGTGATGGTAATGGCAGGGCATCGCCTCATCGGTGATGATAATGGAGAGAGACGATCTGGTGTTGGGTTCTTGCGAATTTTTGGACCTAAAATAAAAGTGCCATAAATTTAAAAGGAGAAATTGCTGGCCGGTGGTACATTTTTCTGCTATAGTCCCCGTTTTATTTTTTCAATTGTTAAAGTTTATTTTCGAAATATTGTTCCTAAAATATCTGGATTGTTTTCTTTCATAGCTCCGATTAACACATTGAAGTTCGAAAATCATGATTATTGCACAACAAAACGGGTATTGAAGGGGCAGTGCCCCTTCCTAGGGCAAGGGGTTCGGGGCAATGCTATCAAAAGGTAAATGATTTTTTAATGCGATGCATAGGATTGAATGATTCGTAGCGCGTCTCAGGCTTATTAAAGATATCGTAGTCATTTTGTCTCTAAAAAAGACTTTTCCCGATGAAATATATATATATATATATATATATATATATAATATATATATTGTAATGATTGGAAATTTAACAAAGTGGATCGGCCGAATTTACCCTCAATTTAAAAAATCGACATGGCTCTCACCCCGTCTCTCTCTCCCTCCTCATGACAACATAGATATTTTGAGCATGTGGGCCACAACCGTTGATTGTGGTGTTTCTAGTTTAAAGTTTAGTTGTTTCATGGAAAATGTTTTTGGGGAATTTAGGGAAATACAATCAATGCAGAATATTTTACAGGTGTGTCTTCCAAAAGTCATTTTCCGAAATGACGTCCCCCAAAACCCCTAGATCTCCAAAGTGTTTGAAACAATATATTTCATCTCAACTGTTGACATCCTTTCACGTGTCACTGCCACCCCCAATCCCCACTCCTAACCCACCCATACCCCAACATGATTGCCACAACATAATCCTCCGGCGTAAGGCATGAGGCAAAGAGGGCTCGAGGAAAGAGCTTTCCGAGGACCTTGTATGTGTTATCGGCCTATTCTCAAATCATTTCGACATCTCGCGATTTTCCTGGTAGTAGCAATGAGGGACCGGAACTACTACCCCAGGATTCAACCTGGTTAAAAAAAAAAAAAAGATTGCCACAACATAGCCTTTCCCTCTTCTCTCTCACGAACACACTTCCAACATTTAAAAAAATAATAATATTATAAGTGAATAAAGTGCACATTATATTGTTTGTTTATTAAATCTGGTATGCATAATATTTATAATTTATATAAAGTAGTAACTTTTTAACAAAAATAATTGTAAGATCAATAAAAGTTAGGATTCACAAAATCTATCAATCCAGTTCGCAATGTAGCTTGTTACTGTAGCTACACTGGGAGGTGTATTAGTTAGAAATTCAAACAGCGGAAGACTTAATAATTTAAAGCAAAAATAACACAAATGTTTACCAAACAATCTACAAGCTTATGCTTATAGATCCAGCCTTATGACCAAAAAAATTTCATTAAAAAGATGAAGTGTTTTACAAACCAATATATGAAATCACCAAACCAAAGATTCTCACAAGACAACAAGTCTTGGAGAGCAAAACCCACAGAAACTAAGATATAGAAAACGTGAGATTAAAAAATCAACTTCCTAGAAATTCTAGGAAGACAAACAGTCACAGCAGCCGATGTAGTTCCCAATGAAGCTACACTTGGAGCTTCATTTAGATTTAGGCAGCAACACTTCTTCTTTGAATTTTCAGTTCTGCTCTGTATGCTTTTCTCTCTTATATTCTGCTCTCTCTTGGTGTCTCTACCTCTTTGTCGTGCTCCTTATTTATACAATGAAGGAGACCTACAATACCATAACAAAAGATTCCAAGTATCTAAACAATTAGGAGTTAGATTCTATAATCAAATAATATATTTTTATTACCTAGATTTTGTTACCAATTATACAAGGACTCTTATTGAAGTTTTAGGAAGGGATTATTACCAATATTTTGTTTCCACATATACACCTAAACTTTAGGACCAAGAAAATCAAAATATTATCAAGATTTTGTTTCCAAAAATACACATAAACTTTAGGACCAAGAAATGTTAGAACAAGACCAAAATAGGACATGTCTATTTTGCCCTTACAATCTCCTCCTTTGTTGAACCTTTCTGATCGAAGTATATGAGAAGTGTTTTTCCAAACACAAAACAGTTTTCCCAAACCTGCATTGTTAGTATAACTCCCCCTGAATTATGCAATCAGTTAAGAAATGTAAAGCATTATGGCAATCACAGAATATCCAAAGACAGAGCACAAAGCACAGTTACAGACCAAAAATCCAGAATGTTTGATATCCCAAACCAATTACATACTACAACAGAAACAGTCAGATTCTGTTTCTTCTTCAATCAGTTTCACTCAGCATCCTCATCCCCTATCCTTTGAGCAGTAGCATCAGAGGCTTCAGCTACAGCAGCAACATTAACACTTGTCCCATCTCCCTCTGTTTGACTAGAAGAGGGGACATAATGCATAGCAATCCATGCAGAGAACTGGGTTTCCAAAGTTTGAAGATGTGCAATCTGAGACCTAATATGCACTAGCTCTTTTGTGATGAAGGACAAGGCTATAGGAGCAGTAACCCCAGTAGATAAGGGAGCAGAGGCTGATGTAGTTCCAGATGCAGCTGCAATGCCAGCTGGATTTGTCAAATCTTGAACAGGAGTAGGAACTTCTGGATGTGAGACAGTAGGAGGAACATGAGCAGACATTGCAGACTGTGTCCCAGAAGTGGATGGGTAGGGATAAACAAGGGGCATATTCAAAATTCTATCCCCTTCAACAGTTTGGAGGAAATATGAAGGGGATCAAGGATAGGAGTCATCCTTTCAGTTTCTTTTGGAACAATGTCCTGAGCCACTAGTAGACTGTAAATTAGAGAAGGATAAGGGATGGCTCTCTTGTCCCCTTCAGTTTCTGCAAGAGAAACTACTTTCCTAAACACAAAGTCACCAAAGTCAAAGGGCAGCCCTAGACCTATCTTATACATTATTTTGGCATGTTCTTCAGTAAATGCATTTGAATTGGATGTAGGAGCCTAGTTGGCATAACAGACTTTGTGCATAACAACATAAAAGGAGGTTAGTTTTGATGTACTAACCTTGGCCCCTTTTCCTGGCCATTTTGTAATCAAACCACCAGTCAGTTCTTTCACACATGTGTTCAGATCAGAGGTAAACCTACTCACACCTACATTAGGTGTCCCACAATGTCTATTGATGAGAGATGGAGAGGATTCTAGCATATGATTCCTAACAAAGACTTTTCCAAAAAAATGCATCACTAACTGACATGACCCTCTTTTGAAGGTTGGCATAAAATTCTAAAATTATCTCCCTAACATAGGGTGCAGCACAGGACAGGGTTGCAAGCAAACTTCTTTCAAAATAAAACTTGACCAGGTTTTGAGCATTTAGGTCCTCCATAGGAATGACTCGTTCATCTACCACTCTTCTAGCAGTGTTGTATCTAAGAGAAGCAACAGAAGAAAGGATGGTTTTAAAGAATGGAGTACCTACATCTTGCCCGGATGATGCACATTGAATGTAGCTTCACCAGAAGTTTCATTAGGAGCTACATTGGTCACAGGAGCTGCTCTTCTTCTAGTAAACCTAACTGGAACAACATCACTCTCTTCAGAGGCTTTCTTTTCCTCAAAATCCTAGTATGAGCTTTCATCAAACTCAGAGGAACTGGAAAAGTTGGCAGGACTTGGCGTTGGTGAAGACATAGAAGAAGCATTCTTCAAGTTAACCAAATATTCTGCCAATGTTCTCTGTTCATCAGAAAAGCTCATGTATGATACATTTATCTCTTGCTCAGCAGGGGGAACAACATGAGAGGCTTCATCATGCTTACGAGATTCAGGCTGAAAAACGACCTTTGGAGATGGAATGGGGTAGTCTTCATCAACAGCCTCAAGGGATGCAGGTTCAACTCATGAGCTGCTTCCAATGTTGTGAGGGGATACATGAGGTTCTACAACAAAATGAGCCGCATCTCCATATGCTATGAAATCCTCATCATCGCTATCACTTTCTATCAGGATGTCCTCTACAAATTGTCCTAGAGTAATCTTGTTCTTTTTGGCCTTCGTAACCTCAAAATCACTGGGATTATCATAATTGCAAGGAATCCCTCTCAGCCTTTTGGATTTTCGAACGCTAGGGTTTCCAATTTTGGGGATAATTGTTAAATCCCCGTGGTCTTCAACATCTATCGAATTGCCCTTTTCTCCAGGTAAGATGCATGAAAGAGGTTCAGGAAGAGGGGTGGCTATCACAATTTCACTGCCAGGCTGAATTTCATACATTGCAATTTATGGGGATGTAGCTTTGGAAGAAGGTGCACTGGGATCTACATCAGTTGCAGGGTTTGTTTTCTGAGGCTTACAAGGGCTAGAAGGTACGGATGCCATGGAGAATTGAGGGATTACAGAGTGGAGAGATGAAGAGAAGAGAAGGTCACGAAATCTTCAGCCAATTTTGGGAATGAACGTATGTGAAGAAAAAATATGTGAGTGAAAGAGTGAATTTCTTCAACCTGGCCGAATCACTTAAAAACCACAATTAAGGGATTAGCCATTAGGTACATAAATCCATGGAATATGAGGGGGCATTTGTGAAAAACCCAATTTTTTTGATTTTGAATGTAATAAAGGTTGACCAAATCATTTACAATATTAACTAAGAAATCTGATAATGACTTGCAGATAGTGAGAGATAAATAAGGAGTACTGGATATATGAATAACAATAATCTCTTTTCAAAATTTGCGTTTTTGAATTTCAAATAATAGCATGGATTTATAACAAACACAATAAATGATATACCAAAATTGTACAACCCCAATCTGTAATATATCAACACATATCTATTATTCAAAATCTCTTAATACTTTACAAATATTAGACTCCTGCTTAATATTTTTCAACATGTAATATTTTGGTAATTATTTTGCAATTTTTGAGATAAGGACTAAATTTCAATAGACTGATACTATCAATAACAGAACATGTCCTAAATTTTATGCCTACCAAATGATGAAAACAGATCAGGTAGCTTCTAGTCTAATGCAGTCACACACATGTGAAGAATGTCTAGATCATCTTGATGTAGTTCCGGATGAAGCTGCTTTGGGAGATGCATTCGCCAAAATTGTGATTTTATGTTTACTTTTTCAATTTTTGCTTATAGCAAGCAACTATACTCATCTCCCACAAATTCCATAGGTACTTTATTTCCATAGGAGTATAGCTCTACTTTATTTCAAGCATAAACACAACATGCCACTTGGAACCTTTCACACTATTTACCAAGGGAGGCCATTTTGCTTTTGATCCACCCATTAAATCCGAAGATTCATAGTCCCAAAAGAAAATTACCACAAACTTTGTTTATAGGTAGCTCTTTTTCGTTAGATAGTTTTCACACTTTTTTTCAAGGTAATCCATTTTTCTCAAGATTAACCTATGAGAACCTAAGTTCCATAGTACAGAGATAAAGTGCTACAACCCTTGTTTTTAAAGGGTAGCTCTTTCCTTTGTGGACTTTAATCTTGCAAAACAAACCATTGAGAGAGAGCAGAGAATCAAAACAAGGAAGTCACAATTGATTTTGAATGCAAATCCCAGGCACCAAAAGGTACAAACATGTGTGATTAATCCAGTGTGCCCCCTAAATACACAATGCAAGGATGCTTATTTTTTTTTAATAGCAAGTGTAAGGTCACATGACACACATACCAAGAGATTTCTTAAGATTAATAAATCTCTCAAAATCTAGACTCTTAGTGAAAATATCAGCCAGTTGATTTTCAGTCCCAACATGTTCTATGCAAATAACACATTGTTCAACTAAGTCTCTAACAAAGTGGTGTCTTATATCAATGTGTTTTGTTCTAGAGTGTTGAACATGATTTTTTGCTATACTTAGTGAACTGGTGTTGTCACAATACATGGTTAATACATTACTGTGTATGTCATAATCCTTGATCATTTGATTCATCCATAAAAGTTGTGTGCACCCACTACCAGCAACAATGTATTCAGATTCAGCTGTGGAGAGGGCAACACAATTTTGTTTTTTACTAAACTAAGAAATCAAGTTATTACCCAAATAAAAACATCCACCAGATGTACTTCTCATGTCATCAACACTAGTTGCCAATCAACATCATTGAAATCAACAAGGTTGGTATTAGTGTATTTTGTGAACCACAAACTCATAGTAGAAGTCTCACCAACATATCTAATTATACGTTTGACAGCTTTCAAATGAGAGACTTTAGGGTTTGCTTGATATCTAGCACACAAACACACACTATACATGATGTGTGGTGTGGTCGTGTGGCAGTCAAATATAACAGACATCATATCATGCTTCTATACAGAGTATGGTCAACACTTTCAGACTTCTCATCTTTGCATAGTTTGTTGGATATACCTATAGGGGTTTTCTTTTTCTTTCCATTCTCAAGATTGAATTTCTTCAACAAGTTGAATGCATACTTAGCTTGAGAAATGAACATTCTTCATGCATTTGTTTTATTTGAATCCCAAGGAAAAAAGTTAATTCTCCTACCATACTCATTTCAAATGAAGATGTCGTGCAATGCATAAATTCCTTTTCTAAGGACTTAGAAGTGAACCAAAACACAATGTCATCTATATAAATTTGAGGAATCAAAATCAGTTTGTCTTTTCTTTGAATAAAAAGTGTCTTGTCTACTTCATCCCTTTTAAAACCACTTTTCTCAAGATGGTCTGCAAGTCTCTCATACCAAGCTCTAGGAGCTTGCTTGAGACCATACAAGACTTTTTTCAATTAAAAAACATGGTTAGGTTTATAGGGGTCCTAAAAACCCTTTTGTTGTTCTACAAAAATTTCTTCTTCAAGAATACCATTTAAAAAAGCACTCTTCACATCCATTTGTTGAAGAGTAATATCAAGAAAACATGCAATGACAAGAAGAAGACATATGGATTCAATGCGGGCAACATGAGTAAATGTTTTATCAAAATCCACCCCCTCAACCTGTGTGTACTCTTGAGCCATAAGTCTTGCTTTATTTCTCATTATCTCTCACACCTCATTTGATTTGTTTTTGAAAATCCACTTAGTTCCAATAACATTCACAGAGGTGGGTCTAGGTACAAGGAACCAAACATAATTTTTTGGAAAATTGATCAAGCTCATCTTACATGTCATTAATCCAACATTCATCTTTTAAGGCTTTATGCACATTTTTTGGTTCAATGGTAAACACATAACATGATGCATGAAACTCTTCACACTCAAGTGTAGATAAGCAAACTAGTTTTTTGTAGTCCACCTTACCTTTCTTCCTAGTTGACATTCCATCATGTACATTACCTATGACTTGTGAAGAGGGATGGACTTTCTGAATGCGACTGGGAATGTCTTGGCTACGATCAGTCAGACTGGATTGAGTTTCAGGTTGCTCAGGTTCTGTTTCTGCATCTGGAAAATTTACGACCAATGTAGCTTCCGTGCAGCTTGTCATACAGCTGCATCCGGAACTAAGCAGCCGGAACTACATCCTGAACAGTATCTTGAGTAGCATCCACTAAATTTCCAGAATTTGCAGAGTCTGTTTCTTCTGGGGCTGGAACACTGTTTGTAGATGCAGGATCTGAAGTTTGCGCAATTGTCTCGTGATCTCCAAAATCTAGCAAACCTGAAATATCATCCTTAATTGTTTTGTGGTCAAGATCAGTTAGATCATCAAATAAAATATTCATAGACTCCATAATAGTTTTTGTCCTAAGATTAAATACTCTATAAACATGACTATTAGTGGAGTATCTTATGAAAACACACTTGTTACTTTTTGAGTCAAATTTTGATAGATGGTCCCTATCATTAAGCAGATAACACACACACACCAAAAAACATTAAAATATTTCAAAGTAGATTTCTTCCCTAGTAAAATTTCATAGGGTGTCATGGTACTTCTTGGTCTCAAGAAAACCCTATTTCCTATATGACAAGTTGTGTTTAGGCTTCTGCCCAAAATCTTTTTGACAAATTCTTGGAGCTCAACATAACCCTAGTCATTTCTTGTAATGTCCTATTCTTTCTTTCTGCCACTTCATTTTGTTGTGGAGTTTTCGGGGCTGAGAATTCATGAGTATGCCATTTAAAGCATAATAGTTAGATAATGAGGAATTTTCATATTCAGTGCCATGATCTGATCTAATTCTAGTAAGTTTTAGATCATACAAGTTCTTCACACGGGTGTACCATATTTTAAAAGCCTCAAATGTATCTGATTTTTCTTTTAAGAAAACGACCCATGTGTATCTAGAGAAGTCATCAAAACAGACATACATATACTTTTAATTCCCTATACTCTCTACTTCAATGAGACCCATGAGATCCGTGTGGATCATCTCAAGGCATCTAGATGTGGAACACTGAGATGTGGGAGGGTGAGAGGCCCTAGTTTGCTTACCTTTTTGGCATGGTCAACATACTTTTGTGAAGTTCTTATCCAGACTAGGCAAACCTTTCACATCCAAGCTCTAAAAATCGTTAGGCAGCCGCTAGGCGGCACACTAGCGCCTAGCGCTTATGGGACTAGTCGGGGCGTAATCGGGGCCTAGAATTAAGGCATAATTATCATTTTTTTGATAATTTACATCAAAGATCAAACACATTGAGTACAAATTTATTATTATTATTTTTTTATATTTGTCATTTTATCAAACACTTCTCTATATTTGTAAAATAAACGAAAATATACAAACCTACCATTAATCCCAATTCTCAACAACCCCAAAATAATAAACTAGCCAAGTTTAGAACTATATATATATATATAATTCCACCTACATACTGCACCTACAACCCACATTCTAACATATCCTCCCTAATTCCTTCTCATTCTAAATTCTAAGTCTCGAGACAACCTCCTTTTTCTTCATTTTTTTTTCTTCTTTCTTCTCTCTATCTGGCAGACCGGCAACTCTTTTTTCTTCCTTTCTTTTTTTTCTTCTTCTGTCTCTCTCTCCGGCAGACCGACGCTCCTCATTTTTTCATCATCCAATCTCTTTCCTCCTAGATCTAACCCTTTAATCTATCCCTTCTCTCATCCCACCGAATATCCACAAAATCAAACTCTTTTTCTTTCTACCCCTCTCTTTGTCTCACCATTACCACTTCCCCTTCCTTCTTCAGTTCGCCTCCCTTCCTTCTCCGGTCACCGCATACCACAAAATCAAAGCTACAAAAATAAATTAAGGTCGGCAAGGTTTGGCGTAGACGCCGACTTGGTCGATTAGGCGGCGACTAAGAAAGTCACGGCGGTATAGAGGGGCCTAGCGCCTAGGTGGGGCCTAGGCAGAGCTAGGTGGGGAGTTTTAGAACACTGCACAACATCATGTTTCACAAGCTCATGAAGCTTACGAAAACTCATGTGCCCTAATTTTTGATGCCATAAATCTATGATATCAATGCTAGCACTATGACAGGTTTGAGCATTATTGTACATATAGGAGTTATCAGATGATCTTGTACCTATCAATAGGCACTTGTTAGCTTGATCAAATACCTCACAAGAATTGTTATCAAACCTTACCTGAACGTCATCATCACACAATTGACTGATGCTTATGAGGTTAGTCTTAAGACCTTCAACATGGTAGACATTAGTGAGCTTAGGAAGACCATTTACATTTAAAGTGTCTTTACCAACAATTTTACCTATAGCTCCCCCTCCATAGGTCATAGAACCTCCATTGATGTTCTCATAGTGTTTCAAGTTCTCAATAGAACTTGTCATATGCCTAGAACACCCACTATCAAAATACCAAGAACCAACTTGTGTTATTTCAAAGATGTGAAGGTGACATTGCATTGTTTTGAATCAGACCACTTCGCACCAGGACATATATCAAAAGGCTCACAGTACTTGGAGTTAGCATTCCTGTAACTACCTTTGGGAACCCACACTTTTCTAAAAGTTTTTGGTTGATGCTGCTTTGGATGTAGCTTCAGATGCTGCTGCATCTGGTGCTGCACCTGGTTACGGACCAGGTATGCTTGTCTTACTTCCTCATCATAGACAACCTTTTTTAAAGAAATTTGGTTCTTAAAAATTTTGATTAAACTATTTTGGTGCAGAAGATGTACCTTCACCTTCTTTAACAAATGTCTTTGGCAAGAATCCAAGCCCAGACTTACCATTGTTTCCGGATTTCAACATATCATCCAATTTGTGTTGGCTTGAATTCCATTTTGTCACGGTCTCATTAGCTATGATGAGTTATTCTTTCAAGTTTTCAATCTCCACATCCTTCTTGCTTTGCAAACACTCCAGTTTTGTGATACACTCTTTCTGATCTTCATTTACCTTTTTTCATGTATCATTTGTCTTTCCAAGTAATGTAACTTGAAGATCCCTCTTTTGTCAATCTTTGTACAACTCTTTATAGCTTTCCAGCAGTTCAGATTCAGATTCTCCATCTTCAGTGACAGTGACAGAAGAGTTAAAGCAACAAAAGTCATCCCAGTTTCTGTCCAATGTAGCTTCTGATGTAGTTTGTGAATCAGCTACATTCGGAGGTACGTTAGCTGAAAAACCTGCAAGATCAGATTGAGAGTTGTATACAGAAGTGAGAGTGATGAGATCACCTGGATCTTCATCATCACTGTCACACAAAGTAGCATAAAAATTTCTCAAGGTCTTTGCACATTGATTCGCATAGTGACCAAATCCTTGACACTCTCTATACTGGATATTATTCTTTCCACTGTAAGAAGGTTTTGTAGCAAAAGGATTGGTAGAAGGTTTTTCTAGAGTTTGAAAGGAATTTTCTTTAGGAGTAAATTTACTAGAATCAGGTTTAAAAGAGGTTTTGGAGTTTGAAGATGGAGTTCTGTTTTGACCTTTGGCTTTCAAAATGTTTTTAAAGTTAGTAGTCAAAAGGGCCATAAAATCTTCTTCAAAATCAGACTCTTCAATTTCTTTTTGTAATTCAAGCAGATCAGGAGAGACTCAACAATAAATGACAAAACAATGTTTTTTACAAGAGGACTAGGGACGATGCACCTTTGCCCTTTGGCTTAATTTGTTCATTGAGGTTCAGTTCAAAGTTTTGGAGAATACCAGTCAGTCTGTCAAAACCCATTTTATCAATATCACATGCTTCCTCAATAACACAAATTTTTGCATTAAACCTTTTAGGCAAAGTGCACGTCATTTTACTAACAAGACAATCATTTGTGATAGGATCACCTAAAACAAGAGCAGAATTAGACATATTAAATAACCTACCATAATAAGACATGATATCCTCAGATTCATTCATTCTAGAGTTTTCAAATTGAGTGGTAAGCTATCTTAGTTTTGAAGCACGACCACTGGTAGGTCCTTCACGTAAGGTTTGAAGGGCCTCCTACACATCCTTAGCAGATTCATAATTAGCAATTACCCTAAATGTGTTGGCATCTAAGGCTTTGTATATAGCAAACAAAGCCTTTGAATTGATTGAGGCAGTGTTTCTATCTTCATTAGTCCAATCTGCTTCTTTTGTGACTTTTACATCACCATCATTATCAGTAGTTTTGGGAGGACTCCAAGCATTCAGAACAGCAAGCCACACTTTTTCATCAATTGATTTGATGAAGATACGCATCTTAACTTTCCAAATATAATAATTCACGTTAGTCAAAGTTGGAGGACGAACAACATTCTCATACCGAGAATCCATCACGGCTACAATCAAAATCATCTCTTAGTGGCGTCAAGAGGAGGCTTTGATACCAATTGTAAGATCAATAGTAGCTAGGATTCACAAAATCTGTCAATGCAGTTCAAAATGTAGCTTGTTACTGTAGCTACACTGGGAAGTGCATTGGTCAGAAACTCAAACTGCGGAAGACTTAATAATTTAAAGCAAAAATAAACACAAATGTTTACCAAATAATCTACAAGCCTATGCTTTTAGATCCAGCCTTATGGCCAAAAATATTTCACTAAAAAGATGAAGTGTTTTACAAACCAATACGTGAAATCACCAAATCAAAGACTCTCACAAGACAACAAGTCTTAGAGAGCAAAACCCACAGAAACTAAGGTACAGAAAATGTGAGATTAAAAAATCAACTTTTTTGAAATTCTAGGAAGACAAACAGCCACAGCAGCCGATGTAGTTCCCAATGAAGCTACACTTGGAGCTTCATTTAGATTCAGGAAGCAACACTTCTTATTTGAATTTTTAGTTCTGCTGTACATGTTTTTCTCTCTTATATTCTGCTTTCTCTTGGTGTCTCTGCCTCTGTGCCGTGCTCTTTATTTATGCAATGGAGGAGACCTACAATACTATAACAAAAGACTCCAAGTATCTAAAGGATTAGGAGTTAGATTCCATAATCAAATAAAATACCTTTATTATCTAGATTTTGTTACCAATTATACAGGGACTCTTAGAGAAGTTTTAGGAAGAGATTATTACCAAGATTTTGTTTTCAAAAATACACCTAAACTTTAGAACCAAGAAAGGTTGAACAAGACCAAAATAGGACATGCCTATTTTGCCCTTACAATAATAATTATATAAATTCAGGACTTATTTCCGTCACAATTTCACTGCGTTCACCAAACATTTGAAAATATTTTCTTAAGCATTTATAAAAATTACCAAACACTTGAAAGCAAAAGATTATCGTTTTCAGGAAACAGTTTTTTAGAGATCATTTTTTGGATGTTGTTCTCCTTGAAACAAATGGAACCTTAGTCTCGATGGTGGTGGCAGTAGTATTGACCATGGTGTAAGATCAAAGGTAATGTGGCGATAGAGATGAATATACACGACAATGTGCTTTACAAATGTTGAGGGTGATAATGATTAAGGCTCTGAAGACATAGATGGAAAGGAATTTTTCCTTCTCAATAACTTTTATGACTTCTTATTTTCAGATAAAAAGTGCTTATTAAAGTTTTCTTGCAAATTGGATGTCTCAACTGAACCCCAGATAGTAGAAGCATCCACATTTACTGTGTTGTGCAGCTTTACTGATTTCTAGTTGGAAGACCTTAAGCTTCCTAGTAGCTACACCTAACATTTGCGTTTCACTTGAGTTATTTTTGTGCAATTATCAACCTAAAGTACTTTCTTGACATCCTTTCGCAAATAATACACCTAGTAGGCATGGTTTCTCTTCCAAGCTAGGGTATCCAGTTATTAATTCTTATTCACTGTTCAGTTGAAGATTCTTGACGTAACTACTATTTACGAATTGTGTCTATGATTTTTTTTCTGGTTATGCCTATATAGCATTCAATGATTCGTGTTTAAATAAATTAATGCCTTCTGAAAATGCAACTCATACTTTCATGAAATATCTGAAACAAGAATGGTTTGATAATAGTTTGCTCATGTTAATATGCAGCTTGCCCCGTTAACTTTGAGTTCAAGAACTACACAATCATCACTAGCCGATGCAAAGGGCCACGGTACCCTCCAAACCTATGTTGTTCAGCTTTTAAGGACTTTGCTTGCCCATATGCCGAGGACTTAAATGATTTATCAAATGATTGTGCATCAATCATGTTCAGCTATATCAACCTCTATGGCAATTACCCCCCGGGCCTCTTTGCTAGTGAATGTAGGGATGGGAAACTAGGGTTGGACTGCCCTGCGTTACCACTATGAGAAGTTGCTGTTGATATATACACAACAACAGCTACAAAGGCTAGCTAAAGGGATCAAAGCTTTTCTATACAAACAGATTGGGGTTAATAACGTTTGGGGTTTAAGTGTTATTATTTGTTAAGTCAAGGGTAGCGGGTGTAATTTATGGATCCTTTTCTGTATTGGAAACAGTTAAGTTGGTTATATTGTTTAATAAATAATTTGGTCCCTGAACTTAACAAATGTTCTTGTTTGTGTTCACATACTTAAACCCTTCCTATTCTGGTAGCTAAACTGCACATTTGGCGATGAAGGACCCAAGATCTCCTAGAAAAGTTTTAGGATGAATTACTCCGCGACCCAATGCCCTCGAGATGACGCGAACCTTGGAATTGTCAATGACGTCAAAATTGGGATAATTTTCCAACTAATAAGTCAAATTAAATTATAAGCAATGAATCCACGATGTTTATAATACGAGCTTCCAATTCAGGACACTTAAATAAGAATCCACAATTTTCTATCCTGAAAATTAACTCAATTTTATTCATGAAAATTCAACTCTCTAAACAATGTTTAATAATGTCTTTATATAAACTTACTGATACGTGTGGCGCAACAAAGGTGGACCTTACATGGGTAATAAGGTTCGGGTTTATTAATTACGTGGAGAGGGGGAAACAAGAAGTTGTACAAAGAGGGTGCACAAGCAAGATAGCAACCATGTTGGGTTCTAAAGAGTCAAGGGCCGTGCATGGCGTTACATGCATGGGGGTGACCACACCTTTCCATGGAGTCTAGGTCGACCACCTTGATTCCTACATGTACAAGGATTGTTAGATTAGAATTCAAATCGGCCACAAGTTATTAATTATTTTATTTCTTAAATTAATTAGTTTCCTTTATTGTTTAGTTGGTTAGGAAGTCTATTGTTTAGTAACTAGTTTAGGGTTTTTTTTTTTCCTCCAAGTTTTGGAGTCTTTTTCCTTTTAAAATTAGGTCAAATTTGTAAGCCTTTTAAAGGTATATTTCTTAATGAAAACTCAGAATTTTAGGTTGCAAAAAAAAAAAAAAAAAAAAAACTAAATAGAACACGTTTTGTTCTTCCCTAAAATCGATTCCTTTTTCTTGAAGGTGAGTGAAGCCTAAAGAAGTTGAATCGTCGGGATTCTTTACGTTAGACGAGTGAAGTCTAGCAAGTGAACCCGTAATATATCTTCTATCTTTATTTTCTTTTTAATTTGTGTCAGATCGTGGCAGCCTGTTATTCCATTCAAAGACGGGGCTATTTAAGAGTTTCTTGGAGTGTTCGGCCAAGGAGGTTTAGGGCTGTTTAGGCGTGGATGGTGTGAGGAGTTGGACATCTTGTGGGTGGGTTTTGTTGTTCAATCAAGGGGACAACTTTTGGGCAGCTCATACACATTTTATTTAGAAGAGTAGAAACAGATTTTTTGGTTGTTTGGGGAGCGTTTGTAAGGCTTTGGGGCTGTCCAAAAGAATTGGGGCAACTTGAATTGTTCAAACTTTTTGACACCGTATCAAGTGGTATCAGAGCGAAGGCCTTCACGATTTCTCAACTCGTGAACGATCTTGGAGATGAAAGAATCTTACTATAGGTACAAGCTCTCCATTCCATCTTAAAGTTTATGTCATGTTTCTTTAGTTTGTGGAAACCCTAATTTGTTCTAGGGTTTGTTACAAAAAAAAAATTCGTTTTTAATTTTGCTAGCAGACTTTTTTGTCACAATCGTCATTTCGTGCCCAAAGGTGTAATTTGGCACGAAAGTTTCTATCTATGCCCAAAAAATCTCTTTGGGGACAGTTCTGCCGTGCCTAATACTCTGTATTTGGCACTGTTTCTGGCCGTCGCAAATACTCTTGTTTCATATTCAGAATTATATTGTTTAAAACATAAATAGAAATTATGGGAGAAGAAGCTAGAATAGAATCGGAATTTCGTTCTAAATGTCTCGTGAAGGATAGAGTATGTAGTTTGGTTATTGATGGTGCTAGTTCGTCGAATTTTGCTTGTACTCATATGGTTGAAAAATTGGAGCTTCCAACTATTCAACATCCATATCCTTATAAATTGCAAAGTTTCATTGGCAACCATGAGGTTGAAGTAAATGAACAAGTGTTGGTAGAATTAAGCATCGGCCAATGCAAAAATGAAGTGTTATGTGACGTGATACCAATGGCAGAATGACATGTTTTCTTAGGAAGGCCTTGGCATTATGAACGACACACGACACACAATGGCTGCACCAATAAATATTATTTTACATTTGATCAACAGAGATTCAGACTTACACCGATGTCTCTGGCTCGAGCTTCTGAAGAAAGGGAAAGGGTAACAAGGAATTATGAGGAGTATCAACATGAGAAAGAAAGAGAAACTGGACAAAGAAAAATCAGAAAAAGAAAAAAAAGAAAAGAAGATGATGGCTCGTGAGGAATTGAAGCCCAGTAACACTTTGGCTAGAAAAACGAATCTGTTGGTTAGCATGGGGGAAGACTTAATGCTAGGGGTTGTTTCGAGACAAGAGGAAAATCCTATGCCTTGTAATGGGGATAGGATGACAAAGTTCGACTCAAGCGTCACGGGCATAAACTTCACCATCCAGAATTTTGACGACAAGCATTTCGAATTGAGGTCAAGACAACTAATAGTACATTCAGATTTCGAAGCTTCAATGTAGACAAAATTTCTGGGGGTCTTTTTCTTGTTTAGGAAACACGTGGAAGATAAAGGGAGCAAAGTTCAACTAAAGGGGTTCGTTGAGGAAAAGGGCCAAGGATTGAGGGCAATCATTTTCAAAGAAGGGGGGTTTGATATGTGTGGGGCAGCAAAGGTGGACCTTACATGGGTAATAAGGTTCAGGTTTATTAATCACTTGGAGAGGGGGAAACAAGAAGTTGTACACAGAGGGTGCACAAGTAAGATAGTAGCCATGTTGGGTTCTAAAAGAGGCAAGGGCCGTGCATGGCGTTACATGCAAGAGGGTGACCACGACTTTGCATGGAGTCTAGGCCGACCACCTTGATTCCTACATGTACAAGGATTGTTAGATTAGAATTCAAATCAGCCACAAGTTATTAATAATTTTATTTCTTAAATTAATTAGTTTCCTTTATTGTTTAGTTGGTTAGGAAGTCTATTGTTTAGTAACTAGTTTAGGGTTTCTTTTCCTCCATGTTTTGGAGTCTTTTTCCTTTTAAATTTAGGTCAAGTTTGTAAGCCTTTTAAAGGCATATATCTTAATGAAAACACATATTTTTAGGTTGCAAAAAAATAAAAAATATAGAACACGTTTTGTTCTTCCCTAAAATCGATTCCTTTTCTTGAAGGTGAGTGAAGCCTAAAGAAGTTGAATCGTCGGGATTCTTTACGTTAGACGAGTGAAGTCTAACCGGTGAACCTATAATCTATCTTCTGTCTTTATTTTCTTTTTAATTTGTGTCGGATCGTGGCAGCCTGTTATTCCATTCAAAGGTGGGGCTCTTTAAGAGCAGGGTCGGCCCTGGGGTGGCAAGAGGGGCTACCGCCATGGGCCCCCAATTTTTAGGGCCCAAAATGTTTGGGTACTACCTTATATTTAGTATATATATTATAGTGTCAAAAAAGTTCCAATTGAGTGGTTTTACCTAGTGGTTATAATGTGCATGTTTTAAGCTAGAGATCATAAGTTCGAATCCTAGGTTGTCACTTATTTAGTTATTTTAGTCTGTTACTCTTTTAGTCTGTGAACTGGATATAAGTTATAACATGATGATTGATTTACTGTAGAATAGATGACCAAATGGTTAAAATACTTGGTAGATTATAAGAGATTTTGTGTTCAATTCTTGCTATAAATTTTTTACTTTTCTTTTTTCCGATACTTTAAATGATTTCATTTTTTTAAAGGGCCCCCCCCCTTTTTTTTTTCTCAAAACTCAGGGCCGGCCTATTTAAGAGTTTCTTGGAGTGTTCGGCCAAGGAGCTTTAGGGCAGTTTAGGCGTGGATGGTGTGAGGAGTTGGATAGCTTGTGGGCGGGTTTTGTTGTTCAATCAAGGGGAAAACTTTGGGCAGTTCATACACGCTTTATTTAGAAGAGTAGAAACGGATTTTGTGGCTGTTTGGGGAGCGTTTGTAAGGCTTTGGGGCTGTCCAAAAGAATTGGGGCAGCTTGAATTGTTCAAGCTTTTTGACACCGTATCACTTACAAAATAAATAATAATTCTTGTAGGAAAAGAACACTAATTAAAAGGAAACTTTTAAGCCTAAACTTTAGGGACAAGAAACGTAATTAAAACAAGAGAGCTATTTAAATTAGGAAACAATTAAATAACCTAAAATAATAAAATAGTAAATAACACATAAAGGTGCCATATGTTACTCCTAATTCTTGATCCAATCTTTGTGTGATTGTCACTTCAACCCTTTGTAGCTTTAGGTTGTCACATAAGCCCTTGAACTTGGACATGCCAATTTCTAACCCCCCCAAATATCATATCATACTCTTCCTCTTGAAAATGATTTGTCTTCAAATCCGCACATGCAACCCGATGAGCCGCCCATTGAGTTAAGAGGAAGTAGCCATCGATCATCCGTTTAATTAACCAAAGAACAAGATGAACTTGAAGCTGCAAAATCAAAATCAAACGGGTCTTCGTATACTTGCGAGAGCTTCAAGTTTTCTCGAACCACCTTCAACTTCCTCTCTTCTGCATCTCTTTCAATCCACTCTCGCTCAACTTTCTCTCTCTCAATTTTCTGTTTCTCAGTATTTTCCCTTTCAATCCTTTCTTTTTCAATTTTCTATTTTCTCTCCTTTTCGATTTTCTCTCTCAAGCCTCTCTAACTTATGTTTTTCTCTTTTCATCCTCTCATTTTTTATTTGCTTTAGCAACTGCACGGTATCTATAGAAAATATTTTTGGTGTTGAAAGCACATGAGTAATGATGCCATAGCTTTCTTCAATCCAACCCAATCTCTCATTCCATTGAACAAACTTATCCTTCACTTGAACAAACTCACCCTAATCTCTTTGATACCAACGAATATCACCTCTATTAATTGTTACATAGATTCATCAAATTCGACGTTGGCCCAATTTTCGTTAGACATGGTGAAGCCAAATTTTCGGTAAGGTAATTTTTATTTTTTAAAAATAACAAATCCTAGAGCAATTAGGATTTTGAAAATTGAAAGACAACACGATTAAACAAAGATTGATGATCCAAGTTCAAGACAACTAGATGAATAACAAAACCACAATAAATTTTTTTAACACGAACCCTAGCGGAAATTAGGGTTTAACAACTAGAACAATAATACACAAAATTATGATAAAATGAAATTACCGTAACTAGGATTACTCTGATACCAAATGATGAAGGACCCAAGATCTCCTAGAAAGGTTTTAGGATGAATGACTCCGCGACCTAATGTCCTCGAGATTACGCGAACCTTGGAATTGTGAATGACGCCACAATTGGGATGGATCTCTAACTGATAAGTCGAGTTCAATTATAAACAACAAATCAACGATGTTTATAATCCGAGCTTCCAATTCAGGACTCTCAAATAAGAATACACAATTTTCTGTCAAGAAAATTAAATAAATTTTATTCATCAAAATTCAACTCCCTAAACAATGTTTAATAATTAAAACAAGAGAGCTATTTAAAGTAGAAAACAATTAAATAATCTAAAATAATAAAACAGTAAATAACACATAAAGGTGGCACATGTTACTCCTAAGTCTTGATCCAATCTTTGCGTGATTGTCACTTCAACCCCTTGTAGCTTCAGGTTGTCATATAAGCCCTTGAACTTGGCTTGTCATTTTCTAACCCCCTAATATCATACACTTTGTCCTTCAAGGAACGACCATCAGTTGTGACGTTAAATATGGCGTGAAATGACTCAAATACCCTTAGTAAAAGCTAGGTGGTATTACATGTTGGAATTAGATGCTGAGTTGGAATTTACTTTTTGGCTACACTAAATATAAAAGAGAAAAAAATACAAATAAAATTTTGAACATGAAATATTTATCAGTTCAATATGGATTTTAAAAAATTAAATTATTACTTTTTTTCTTTGGGAAATAAAGTTTTAACAAATTTAAAGTTAAAATTTATAATATTAAAACTAAATACAAAAATATTATTGTACTAAATAATTCAATTTTTTTTTCTTTTTCAATCCAACCCCCACCCTTCACGAACCGTCTTCTTGTTCATACTATAATCTTTCTCCTTTTACATATCCAGAAACCTCCTCCTTTTACATACCCACTCAAACCCCTTTCTACTGATAACAAATAATTTCACTGTTTCACAAACCAACTAAAGAATGGAATGGGAAATTTCAATGTTTCTACTGAATTGAATTCATTTCACTTAAGCTGTACATAACATATTCATAGCCACTCAGATTGAGTTATTTGATTTGGCAAGAATCTCAGCTTAGGGAGCGTAGAGGTGTCTACTGTCCTCCCACCCCAATCTCCAACCAAGATGAGGAAAAGATCAATGAATTGCAAATAAGTTTATCATCCTTGGAAGAACGTGAAAGATTGATTGTAGCTAGAATTATATAGATTACCTAATAAACAATAAGAAAAAAACATAAAAAACAAAATAAAGAAAATAGAACAGAAAGTACAAAAACTTTTTAAAGAAAAACAGTCAATGAATTGCTCAATGAAGAGTTCATTGAAGTTTTGAAAGTAGCGGAAATAAAATAAAAACAATATGAAGGAAGTAAAGAGAAACTGAACACGAGAGATATTTTTGATCAATATGTAAAATCAACATATTGATCGAGCCTCATGGCTAAAAATATTTCACTAGTAAAATGGTTTAAGCTCATTACAACGAAAGACTAACACAATGGAATTTATGTAAAAAAGTCTATATGAAGTAGATATGGATCTGAATATCACTAACACCTTAGACTACCTACACTGATACACGCTCAAAAGCTTTTAACAAAGAGGTAGGAGGTATTAACATAAATTTGTGATGGTGACAGGATGAATTAAGACTCCGATGAAGCTTCATTCAGCAGTTCATTCAGAATGCAGTAGCAGTATCGAAATTTCTTTTTCTTCTCTATATTGTGTTCTCTCTTTGTGATTTGTACTTCCGTTCTATTTAATGGTGAATGTCCTCTTGTATGTATATGAACCAAGAGTACCTAGAATCCTTATAAAAAAAGTAAACAAACTTACCATAAACAATTAGTAGGTTAGTTTATTAAATAAGGAAACTAACTCTAAGTAATATTGACTTACCATATATGTAGGATTCCTAACCTAATTTAAACTAGGTCAGTCGTGCCTTAAGGAGTACAAACAACACGGCACAAACCTAATATACAAAAAACGATATACAAACCCTAAACACAAATATAATCAAAGTCTCCAAAATAACCTTTCTATAAAAGGTGTAAATAATTATTAGTTAGTCAAATTAAATATTAAGTGATATGCCGGGCCCAAACCGGGTCACGAGCAAGGCACAAGCTAGCATCACGTGCCAATCACGAGCATAATCAATCTGGGTCCCACAACCTAACGGGCAAAGTAATAGAGGCATCAAGCAGTGCAGCTCCCGTTCAAACCTGGCCGGGCACAGCCCTTGCCTGTCCGACCAGGGGCCAAGCCCGGGGACCACACTCTCACCGGGCAAAGAACCAGATTCATCTCGTCCAAACCTGGTCGACCACCGGCCTGGCCTGCCCGACCAGGGGCCACCCCTTGGATCTGCAATGACCTCAGATCAGTACTCATCAAATAGCCGGGTAATGCCCTGCTCGCCTGGGCATATATCGAGCAGGAAGCACCGGAAGCTTGTTCTCTAAGACAAGTCAAAGGTTTCCATATTCAAGCGGGAAACTTGCCTTATCTGCTCCTATATTTACGCGGCCAGCCGCTTGTCATGCCTAAAATTAAGGGATTCTCTCATTGATTGATTGGGTAACTAAGGAAACTGAATCACACACGTATTCTAGGTCACTAGGGGCCTATAAATACCCCTCCATAACCACAAATAAGGTACACACACTTTCTTGAGCCTCGACACTCTGTCAAATTGCTTTTTGACTATCACCTACGACACTTACTCTCACGCCGGAGGGGTTTCGCGAGGCCTTGCCTTGCACTTCCACTTAGGTATTTTGTGTTCTTAGCCAGGTTCAAGGGAGCAGATTCAAGCCCAGATATCCAACCCAACACACGGACGGCCCAAGCTGTGATTTTGCCACATCAGTTAGGTTCCATTGCCGGGAAAGAAGTTTCAACATTTTCTTCAAGTTTTTCCGGTGTAAGTTTCCAGAAATCCTCTTGTTGCAATGGCCGATAAGGGTAGCAAGCATCATGCCACCACCAGGCCGGAAGCCATCCGGTTGATTTGCCACCAAGGGCACCCCATGGGGTGCAAACGAGAAATCAGAAGGTGGCTGCTTGGCACGCGACTCATGGCAATGATGTGCCATATGTGGAAGGACAGTTGTCCCAGCATGCCAGCCAAAACCATGCCAGCAAACGCGATGCCATGCTAGTTATCAATGAGAAGCGCGATGCTCCCGCAATAGATCTCCGAACGTAGCTAAATCGCGAGCGAGAGAATGGCCAAGATAGCCACGTGATTTTACTTGGGCAAAACCCCGACTAGCAGGCTGCTGCTCTGCAAGTTCAGGCAGAGTATTATAACAAGATGTATGCGCTCAACCAGCAAGTGCTCGCCTTGGGCCACGCCCCGGTTCTAGTTGCAGATTTGGTGCTGCCTGCCCTCAGTAATCCAACACTTGTTGGAGATGGCCATGCCTCCCAACATTTGCACGCCCCGAGCAGATAGATCCCATCCGTCATTCACATACAATCAGAAAGAGCCGAGGCGGTGAAACAAGCAGACGACCAGGCGGAGAGTAGATACAGTCATCAGAATCTCTCCCATAGACACCATCATCGGCAAGAATACCGTGCTCGAGAAGAGAGCCATGGCAGTCGTAGGGCCCGTGAGTGCGCAGAAGCAGATGCACAACGGCCAAGATTCAGAGCACGTGTCGAGCGGGAAGCTGAAGCTTCCTATGAGCCAACTTTTTGTCCTCAGGTGTGTAGCCACCAATCAGACCCTGCTCGCTCTTCCAGGCTCACTATGGACGCGGAAAGGCGACTGTCCGAGAGAATGGAGGCCATGAAGAGAGACATGGCCAAACAGATGACTAATCTAGCCGTGGCCAAGCCCGGCTATGGAACCACTAAGCCGCTGGAGGGCAGCCCGTTCACTTCAGAGATTGATAATGCGCCACCCGCGCGAGGGGTTATCTTCCCACAATTTGAGAAGTACTTTGGGAAGACGCGGGCAAGCGATTGGCTCCGATCATTCGAAGCACAGATTCAGATGGTCACCGATGTGGAAGCCTTGAAGATGCGAGCATTCGAAGGAGCTCTTCAGGGAAAGGCACAAGCATGGTTGGGCAGAGTTCCCCGCGGATCGATTGGCAGCTGGGCAACGCTTCGTGAAAAGTTCTTGGAGGAATTCAGCACTGCAAGCCCAACCCCCAAAAATCGTTTCGACCTTGCCAAAATTAAGCAAGGTGACAACGAATCCTATGGCAGCTACTTGAAGAGATTCGAGGAGATGCTCGACCAGGTGACCACTACCAGTGACCCTGAGATCATGTTCTGCTATCTTAACAACATGAAGGCACGACCACTGAAGACAATGCTAGCAATGAATCCGGGGGCTTCAAAAGCAGAGCTGCTAGCAAGTTCCCATCTCTTCTGCTTGACAAAAGTGTCAAGGGTGACAAGGCCAAGGGTTAAAACAGGGCTCAGGACAGCTCGGCCACGCCAGCAGACCAGAGCCTGGAGGGCAACAATCGCCCACGCAGAGACAGGAAGAAAACATCTACCCCTAGGCAAAGATTCAGGGAGGCACAGTTCACCCCGCTAAACACTATGCGGGAAGAGATTATGTTCCAAGTGGGAGATGCGCTGCCAATCCCTTACCCACTCGACCCTGAGCTCGGTCATACCAGGGACAACACAAAGTACTGCGATTACCATCACGGTAACGACCACACCACTGAGGAATGCTTTGTGTTGAAGCGTGAAATTCAAAAGCTGATCATGTAAAACCCTAAAATGTTGCTTGATTGTTCTATGCATGAATTCATACATTGATAATCATCATAAACATGTTCATTTAGCTCCCGTATATGTTTAGAGTCAATAGCATGATCGTTGACGTCGTTTGAGATGCATGTATGCACTTTTCTTTCACGAGATGCTTTGAATCTCGGGTTTAAGATTTATGTTGTAACTTCATGGATAATTGTTAGAGGGCATTTAAAACATCATTAACATGCCTTGGATGTTGGTTAGATGCTAGTTGCATCGACGGTTTGGTTGCTAGTTGGATTCTAGCGAAAACCCTTTTCAGTTTCACTTTTCCGGTCGTCGTTCGGGCGAGTTCTGCCTGAGTTCTTGGCCCTGTTTTGATGAGATTTGAGACTTGAATCCTTTGGTTATAGATTAGAGGATATTAAGGTTCAATAGTAGACCAATTTTGGCTTGGAAGGACTCGAGAACGCACGCGGGAGAGGCCGGGATCGAGCAAGAATTGTACAAAAACCCTAATTGCTGGAAAGGCTTGGATGCGGTCGCATCCTCCTACTTCCAAGCGACCGCAAGGGGTCAAATCCAGAAAGTCGGGATTTTAGTTCCTGTTGTGTGCTGTCCGAATTGTTTGACCATTTAGACCCAATTTAAACCCATCCTAACCCTACTTACTCAACCTAAACTAATCCTAACATCTATTAGGAGATTTAGGAGTTAATTAGTGGGGTAATTAGTGAGTTAATCCCCATATAAAACCCCCCCAATCTGCCGCATTCTTCATTCTTTCGGCCAGCAGAAAGTTTCTTCCCCCTTCTCTCTTCTTGCAAATTTCTGGGAGCACTCAAGGGGCTTGAGAGAGAGAGCTTGAAGAGGAGATTCGTGGGTCTTGAAGGGCTGAGCTTGGAGGCCATTAATGGAGTCTTCATCTTCCCCATTTCACCTACAAACTTGAAGAAGGAGATGAAGAGAAGACATCATCTCTAGGGCACGAATTTGCTGCATTGTTAGGGCTAAGTTTTGGTAAGTTTCTACCTTTCTTCCCCTTCTTTTTAGGCTCCATTGACCCTAGGGAATCAACCATGTGTGCTATTTGGGTCAATGGAAGCCATTGTTAGGGTTTCTAGAAATGTATGAACCCTAGGATTTCAAGTTTATGTTAGAGCTTGATTGGCCTATGTGAGACCATGTCTATGTGAAATTCATGTTCTAAGTTGCCTATTGAACTTGATTATGTTGATTTTTCATGAAGATTGATGTTGGTTTGGTTGAGATTCTTGGAGGGTGCCTTGCCCTAATTTTGTTTTAGCTTGCAAATTGATGATGTAAGCTTGATTAATGTGTTTTATATGCTTAATAGAGTATATTAAACTTTGCTATATGAATTGATTATGGGTATTGAGCTTGGATGACAAAGATGCTTGGAAGGGGATTTTCCCCAAATTGTATTTGGCTTGTTAAAGATGATGGTAAGCCTAATTAGCATGTTATACATGTTTAGTGGAGTTTATTGAACTTAGTTGTGTTGATTATCCATGAGTATTGAAATTGGTTTGGTTGAGATACTTGGAGGGTGTCTTGCCCTAATTTTGTTTTAGCTTGCTAATTATTGAAGTAAGCTTGAATAATACGTTTTATATGCTTAATAAAGTATATTAAACCATGTTGTAAATTTTAATCATGATTTGAAGGTTATGATTGGTATGATGACTTGGATGAA
This sequence comes from Codonopsis lanceolata, assembly GCA_013146195.2. NCBI lineage: Eukaryota > Viridiplantae > Streptophyta > Magnoliopsida > Asterales > Campanulaceae > Codonopsis > Codonopsis lanceolata. Next base: position 1,617,608 of record CM028377.1, on the reverse strand, counting down.
ATTATGCACAAGATGGCTAAATTATTCTAAGTTGCATTGTTAATGATTTAGTTGGGTTTATATGAGTTTATTGATCATGGAGATTATGGTTTTGGGCGATAGTTATGAACATAGGGGGTTGATGAAGCCTAAGCTTCTAATCCTTGAATTTTCGGAAAACTTAGATTGAACTCAACGGAGTTAACCTTTGGGTTAGTATGAATCCTAGGAACTATAATTTTAAGTCCTACGGAATTTTGGGTAGAATTCATGGAGGCCGAGCCTCCAAGAAGTTTTGAAGTGTGTGAAGCACACTTGATTATGAGAGCTTATATGATTCTCGGTTGTGATGTTTATGCTAGTTGTGGATGAATTGCATGACTAGTTTGATAGTAGAGTGTTTACCTACTTGTTTTGAGCATATGAGTATATATTACTTGTGCTTGGGTTTTTAGTCCAAATGGCGTCGGTTTGGTTGAGTTTTGGTGGGACGATACATCGTCTTCACGAATTATGGGATTCGTGATCGCGATGTATCGCCGTCTTGGTTTGCACACCCCTCCATCGATGGCCACGGTGGGGAAGTAGTTTATCTTAGTTGTAGTAATACACATGACTTTGATAACTATGGAACTCGAGCGGAGGCGTCTCGGGGACGTCCGATATCTACGAGAGGGATATCGAGGGCACATAAAGGTTTTGCACGTGTTTTTGCAGCGACACGCGAGGGAGGAATTTGGTAATGGTATCATATCCCTTATACATGAATTGTTTCACAAGTGCTTAAGTGAATAACGTGCTTGGTGAATTGGATATGATATGATGTTTGTTTTGATTTCTTACATGTTATACTTAATAGATAACATATGGATTAATGTTGTAAGCATGTATGCTATCACATGAGTATTATTGGAATGTGGTTTTATGCCAAAGGTATTAATCATTATTGTTAAGTTTGTACGCCTTGACATGAATAGTATGGGAAGGCTAATGTTATAACAATAACATGAATTACCGTTGTTAAGCTAATATGCTTTATCATGAATATTATTCGGATATGGCATTATGTTAAAAGCAGGAATTATTGTTGTTAAGTTTATATGCCTTGACATGTAACCCATCTAAGGCTATGTTATATCAATAACAAGAATTATGATCGTTAAGCATATAATTGTCTTGACATGGATTTTAGTGAGATGTTATACTACAATGATAACATGTTTTATTAATGTTGAGCATGGATGCCATAACATGATTTTATATAAAGTTATTTCATGACGATAGCATGATGTAATTTATGATTGAGCATTATGCCATGATAGGAAGTTACGGTTAGTAACTTACTAAGTCTTTGTGACTTACTTTTATTTGTTGGTTGTTTTCCCTAGATCCGAGCCGAGCGTGCGGATCCAAGTAAATCAAGAAGATTGCGTTGACGAAGTATTATTTCTGGCAAGGTTGCTACTTAGATAGTTTATTTGTTTTTGGTGAGGTCGTTGGGAAAGATGAAGTTATGTAAACTTCATGTTGGGGTAGCAAACCTAAATGTGAATTGTGTTATTTGTAATTATGTTGTTTAGCTTATTCTTTTGGTAGCCGACAAGTAGAAGTCGTGCTGGATGTTTATTTATGGTTATATCTCCATATGTTTTCTGGTTGTTAGTACTTATAAATGTTAGTACTCATGTTGTTGGTAGCCGGTTTTAGTCGCGCTTGGTTAGTTGGTGATTATGTTAGCATGTTAAATTGCTAGTTAAATATTATGTTTGTACTCCCAAGATGTTTTTAGCCGTTGAGTTGTTAGACTAGAGTCTTAGACTTAGTGTAATGTTGGGTTCCTAGTAGCTTCGCCGATGACTTGGTTTATTTTATGCTCTATATTGAATTGCATAACAGTGGAGTTTGTTCTACGTGCCCAATGTTAAGCACGCGAGTCGAATTTTTGGACCGAGAGATTTACTATCTCTTTGGTTGTTTAGTTTGAGCTTGTTAGCTCTGGGCACCACCGCCACTTACTATGTTATATTTTTGCTTCCGCGTATGTTTTGAGTTGCCTGTATCGCCGTTATGGCCTACCCATTATTTGCTACTTGTTTGTTGTTATTTGCTTTCTCGGCGGCACGACCTTGGGATTTCGTCAGATTGGGATCGGGTCGGGATTCGTCACAGATGGCTATCAGAGCTATGATTATAAATTTAGCTTTCAGCGGGATAGGTTCACTTGGCTTTGGGGTTGTGTGTGATATATCTTAACGTAGAGTTATAGCATGTTAAGATGTTTGAACTAGAATGGAGGTTAGCACTAGTAAGAGGTGCCAATGTTGATAAATATAAGGTGGTACTAGTAGTATCCATGATTGAGAATCCACTTAGGAGGTGGTGGCGAATATTATGATATTGTGATTCAATATTTATGGATTTTCATAAAATTAGCTCATTAGAGTAAGAGTACTTAGTACCAAATGAGACTAGGAAGACTCCATAAATTGTGAAAGAGTTAAGGATTAAGGATGAGATATTCGAGGCAATTTATTTTGATACGACTGCGGTTTTTGGTGGTTTATACTTGAGAAAAAGTTAAATATTAAGGAGCGCACTGAGAGAGGACCTCGGGGAATATTAAGGTTGATGATGTGGTTAGAGGGCAGTTAGTACCTCACGAAGCTGTGTAGGCAAATCGTGGACTAGTAAGCGGAGTGATGCTTTTACCTAAAATCATAGATGAAAGGGTGATAATTTGTTATATAAATTTCGTTTGAGAAATGTGACACCATGTGTAGGTGTTGGAGCAATAATGGTGATCACATTAGAATGGATTGCCTTAAATTGAGGATTAATGACTCTAAGGCGCTAATAAGCTCTAGTGACCCTTAGTGAAATGGTTATAGGCGAGCTAGGGTTTGAGGTTGTATGCGTGCGTGGCGGTTGGCCATTGCGGAGTTTTGAGACCTACCTTGGATAGGAGGTAATTCATTATCTCGGATATTATGGTTGCTATTATCGCTTGTTATGAGTGCACGTTGTATCGGTATCTCATATGCATTGATACATTTGCATTGTGTGTTGAGAATTAATTATTTTTGTTTCCTCGATTTATGGTTATTATTGAGGAGGATGTCGGTATGGGATTGGTTTACGGTTTTGGTTGAAATTTTGACTTGTCGGTAGGCGATCGATTCTGCGATAAAGTAATACGGTTATGTAAGCCTATATGGATGGCGATGTTATACATATGTGAATATTGAATATGTGTTAATGCTACTAGTGGTAAATACTAGTGGTGCGTTAAATTTGTATGCCCTATAGAGATATGTGTCAGATAAAATAATTGTACTTTGTTGTGTGATTTTTATGCGAGTAGGGCCAGCTTGATTGCCACGATCGATACTTAGTGGTTTTGAGATGGATTACGGTTATTACGAGTAAGTATACCGTTAAATCGCGACTAATAGGGTGTCGTTGCTTGTATTTCGTGTGTGTTTTAACGAATCTGAGATTTTGGACTAAGGTAATGAAGGACTTCACGAGTTTTGACGGTTGTGAGTACTAGAGTGAATGATACCTCTTTACTCTTGAGTTACTACGGAAGTATTGTTAGGCGAGTATAGTGAATATCTGAACCTTGCTATTTGTTAGAGTTGCCCTTGTTTAGAAAATTATCACGAGGGAATTCTTATGCGTACTTCTTCTCGGTTTTGTGATATAAACATGCGAATAGTTTAGAAATCTCATGCGCTATATTAGCCGTTTGATTAACCGATATGCATGGTTATGAGTTACATGAGTTTTATGCATTATATGAATAGCGGGAATTACATGGAGTATATGAGAAAATGTATGATGATACTTGGTTATTTTATATCATATTTGCATGATATACATGTGTACATGCAACAACATTAATGATAGGAATTTTATCATTTCGTTGATGATTTAAAATTATGAGTAAAATATATTTGTGATTATGAAGTATAGACATAACTTGTACGATGCGTGTGTTATTTTAAAAGGAGAATAATATATGTGATCTTTATCTGTGAACATGCATGGTAAATGCATTTTGTTAAAAGAAAAGACATGGTTTATAAGAGTAATAAATATGTCTAACGGAAATAGTTGTATTTGAGTATGAACATGCTTATATGCATTAGTAAGCAATGTAATTTGTTTAAAGTATAGCATGATAAAATCTTGATTCTCATGCCTTATGGATATGCCATGATTACCTTTGTTGCATGATTATGTGAGGCTGTAGTAAAGGATGCTTAAGATTTTTCTCATAACCCTTCGCATCCTTGCAGCAGCTTTGAAATCAATTTAGCCGGTACCTAAATTGGTGATCAAGAGGTTCGTTGGTGGACTAGGATTGGTAGTAGCGGGTTAGAAATTGACTAAACCTCTTACCGAGAAAGAAAGAAAAATAAATGGAATAAATTTTCACATGATGCTCTTATATGCATTGTCTATGATTTGGAAGTTGCGAGCATGACTTGCATGATCTGAATGTTAACTTACTTGTTTTAGAAGTGTGTTGTGGAACACTCTTCCTTAAATTACAATTGCTCTATGGCCATCTTTACCTCTCATGATTTAGAATTCTTGTATTTATATTTCATGTTGTAGCTCGAAGCAAATAGTTTCGGAGACTTTATGTTTAAAAGTCTTTGAATAAGGATATATTTGGAATTCACATGCTTAATTAATTAGTCATGGAATTTGTGAATGCTATGGACTCAAGTATGAGTCAAGATATTTTCAACCTAAAGTGCTTGGTATTATGGTTATTGAAAATTTTTTGAACTTGTGAATGTGGGATTTTTGGTAGTTTGGTTTTGCCTCCTTGGTTGAGTTGTAAGATAGTAGACTCGGAGGCTGAGTCTAGGTTTGTGGTTCGAGTAGGAATTACAGTATGAGTTCGCGATGAACCAAGATGGGTTTTGACTTAAAGTAGAGTTTGTGTCCCTTGATTGATGATGGGAGGCGAAAAATAGCGGATTACGTGTCGAGGTGTCTAACTTGTCGGCCAGGTGAAGGCGGAACACAAAACTTGGGGTTGTTACAATAGTTGGATATTAGGAGTGGAATGGGAGCATGTTACGATGGATTTTGTTT
>CM028377.1:1568794-1612417 GCA_013146195.2 Codonopsis lanceolata | reverse complement strand
GGGAAAAAAAAAAACAATGAGGAAGAAACAAGCAAAGGAAAGAAAAAAGGTAAGGGTCACCGTAAGAGGAAGAGGAAGATTAAAAGAAAAAATGTCGTTAAGGCTCTATGTGGAAGAAAAACCAATTTTTTTGAGTTGCCTTATTACGAGGTAAACCATTTCTTACACTTCAATTTAATATTTGGTGAAAAAGTATTTTATTAAATTGTAGATTTTATTAGTCAATTAAAAGTGTCATTGTCTCTTTCAAGATTTACCTAAGACGCCATTGTTTAGATTTAATGCATGTTGAAAAGAATTGTGGAGAAAGTTTACTTTGCACTCGCTTGATATCAAAGGAAAATCAAAAGATGGTCTTAATGCTCTGAAGACTTAGAAAATAGGAATTAGGTCAGATTTGCACCCACATGTTGATGTGAAAAGATAAAATGTTCCTTCCACTAGCACAACATACACTAACAAGTTCGAGATGGACTTCTTCTATTGGCGATTAAAAATCTAAGGTTTGTTCGAAGGTTCCCGACACGACAGCTCAAATATTGCAAATTGTTTTGCAAAAGATGACAAGATACTTGGACTTAAGTCCCATGATTATCATGTTTTAATGCAACAATTATTACCCGTTGCATTGAGAGGAATTTTACCTAAAGGGCCAAGAAATGCAATATTTCGACTATGTTCATTTTTCAACGATATAAGTCAAAGAGTGATTGATAAAGAAAAGCTAGAAGTTGTTGAAGAAGAAATTGTTGAGACATTGTGCATGCTTGAAAGGTATTTCCTCCTTCCTTCTTCGACATCATGATGCACCTGCCAATACATTTAGGACGGAAACACGATTATGTGGACCAAATCGCCCATTGGATGTTCCCATTTGAAAGGTATTAGTCATTTCATCTATTAAACATTATTTTCTTCATACTCTAGTAGTAGTTTTGCTTCATTTTTTAATTCAATTTTTGTAGATTCATGAAGACATGCAAAGATAATGTTAGAAGTCCTTCACATCCAGAAGGATGCATATGCGAATCCTATCTTGCCGATGAGTGCATGAGATATTGTAGTCAATATATCAAGAAAGCTTGTGAAATTGGTGAAACACATAATCGTAACGAGGATTATCAAGATGATAGACCATTTGATGGACGATCGATCTCGAAAGGAGAGCATATTGTATTGTCTAATGAAGACATGCAAAATGCTCATCGATATGTGTTGTTTAATACCACGTAGTGGAACCATATGAAGAGTAAGATTAAAATAAATTAAAATTTGTCCAACTCGCTCCTCACTCTCCGGTTTTTAACTCTTTCTTTCTCTTAGGATGCGCATGGAAGAGTTGAAGAAGCTACATGATAATCTCTCAAGAAGAAATTTCAAAGATTCATTCGAGACTTTTTGTGATTGGTTTACAAATAAGGTTTCTTAGCACTTTGTTGTGTTTTATTACACAATTAATAGATTAGCTTACATATTACAAATAAATATGTTATTGTTTTGAATACATACAAGTTAAACTCGAAATGGAAATGTAAAGTTTCGACATAGTAAAGTGGCTATCATATTGGCCTAGAAAGCAAGCACTTCGCTATTCTGGTTTTATTATAAATGGTCGTCGGTTTCGCACAAAGGCATCAGAAAAATCTACACAGAATAGTGGTGTTTCACTCGAAGCAACCACTTGTTAGTAGTTCATTATTGTGTTGGACTATCTTCAATTTCAAATTCCTTTATTTAAGTGCGATTGGGCAAATATTTATCGTGGAGTGAAGGTTAAAGATGGATTTACTTTAATCAACTTCGACAAATTCCAAGATCAATTTAAAGGAGATCCTTTTATATTAGCAACGCAAGCCTCCCAAGTGTTTTATTGGAGAGAAAACAAATCATCTAATTGGCAAGTCGTTCTGAGGCCACCACTAAGAGGCTACCACGATTTGGAAATATATGTCGTGGATCAAGATCATGAGGATGATGAATTATCTTATAACCCAATCGATGCAACTTTGCTTGAGAAAACCATGGATGACCAAGATGGTAGTTGCGTAAGAACGGGCTGTGACAACATATTGGTAAAAACAATGTATGTATGTATGGTTTTTAGTACATGAGTTGTGATGGTATATTGATTTAAATACTTTAATATTACAATGTTTTTTTTTCATGATATTATAAAGTTATATCACTTTTATGTATATACAAAATTTAATCCATGAATATTTTCTTTCATTAACAGGTGAATCTTTAGATAAGTGAACTACATTTATCGTCATTTGTTCAATATGACTAATGGACAACCAGAGGTAAGACTTCGTTATATCAAACATATTTGAACAAGTTATAATATCTCATTATTTGTTTTCTTAATGATTTAAACAATTTATATAGCTGATTAATATTATTTCATCATTAATGAACTATGCAGTGTTCAAGGCAAGGGAAGAAACGGTCGAAAAGATTGAATCTAGCAGCCATTTCAATTTCCCAACAACAGGGACATGAAGGCATCAGGATTTCTGAAGGAGGTTCTAATCCCTCTCCTGCTCAAACTTCTAGTGCACAAAGAATACCTTCTCCCCCACTTTCTGCTCAAAGAATGCTTTCTCCCTCGCCGGCTTTATCTAACGAAGTACCTAATCAAGAACCTGCTGAAGAAAGAATACGACAAATGAGAATAAGAGGTAAAACAAAAATGAGAAAAATCAGCTTAACTCCTACTACTCAAGTTGAGGTGGAATTCAATGAAAGAGGACAACCTATAGGATTGAACTCTCAATGGTTATCTTCATACATGGGTACATTAGTACGGGAACTTGTACCCTTTACTCATGATGATTGGAGGAAAGTTAAAGAAACCACAAAGGATGATCTGTGGACATGTATTAAGGTATTATTTATAGAGTTAACTCATGGTTAAACCATAACTTTTCAAATTCACATGGTATGTACTATATATATAAATCTGACGTGACACTATTCTTACAGGCGAGGTTTAAGATCGACGACTCATTCAAAACACTATTTATTCAGATGATGGGTACTCGTTGGAGGGAGGCTAAATCTAGGCTAATAAAATCACTTAGAGATGCATCAATACTCCCAAATAAGGAGTCTTTGATTGCTAACCTTAGATCGGATAGCATGAAATCTCTTGAAGACTGGAACAATTTTGTAGCAGGAAAGTCATGCGAGGAATTTGAGGTACACTGTAAGTGTTATTTTAAGGATTTTGGTAAGCTATGTTTTGTACTTACAATTTAATTTTGGTGTAGGTAAAGAGCAAAAAGTTCAAGCACATCGTGGGCAATGAATAAAACTCCACACACAATGAGTAGGAAGGGGTATGCTCGATTGGAAGAGGAGATGGTAACTCACTATAAACCTACTAACACATTAAACGATTGATTATAGTTTGTCTTGTCATTTAAATAATGTTTCATCTTTTAGAGAAATGACGATCCAAAAAAAGTTATAAGTAGAGACGAAGTTTGGTGTAAAGGTCACACAAAAAAGAATGGAGATGTACCAAATCCTTTTATCGCTGATTGTGTGGTAAGAACACATTTTATTACAGATTTATTTTCTAATTCTCCACATAATCATAACATTACTTTATTGTTTATACATTTTTAAGAACAAGATTAAGGAGTTCAATTCCTCGCAAGTTTCTCCTGGTAATTCATTACCTATGGTGAAGATGCACTCTCTATTACCCTCGGACCGAACGGAATGGAAGGGTAAGAGGGATGGGATTTGGTATAACCCCTTCTAAAGTAGGTATCCATATCAATAGTTCCAAGAGAGTACATGTTCTTGAGAGTGAGATTTCTGATTTGAAAAGGAAATGGCTGACATGAGAAGTACAAATCGGAAGGAAATGGCGTAAATGAAAAATCTACTCATGCAGAAAGTATTCTATATTAAAACAGATTGTTTTGTAGCTTTATTTATACTTGTTACTTAGGTGTAAATTTTTATTTGTTCATAGGTTATGGCTTCAAAGGGCAATGAAAATTTCAATACACCCTCTCCTCACTCCCAAAATGGTAGTTCTCACTTTCTGGGTTATACTAATTTATATGCAAGAAAAGAAAGATCTAACTGTGATGTTGGTAGAAAATGCAAGCTACTGAATTGGCTGAAGATTGCTATTGCTGAGGGTACAATAGAATCCAAGGATCCAAATGATATGGTGCACCACATTCCCTCGAACGATGCTTGGAAAGTTTGGGTCAATGTGCCTTTAGATCCCAAGGCTCCGCTATATAGGCCTAACTCATTCATGTCGGTGATAGAGGATGCAGTTGGGAGTACAGTTGCATGGCACAAGGATTTAATTAGTCTAGATTAATCTTGTTTTAAAATGACTCTTTGTTCTATGCATATTTTGGCCAAAAACTTATAATTTAAAATGTTAGGATCTACTAATTTATTGGCTTCTGTTTATTAATTGCATTGCGTATTACTAACCCCTTTTTAACTCCGCCATTGCAATTGCTATATATAGCATTGTAGTGCCGGTCCCAAGCCCGGATAAAGGAGGAGGGGAAAGGAGTTCAGTGACCACAAAGCTCACTCAAGGTAATTGTGTGATGTTTCAAATGCAAATGATTTCCTATGTTAAATGCATTGGGGTTCTGGGAACTCTTTCAAGCTCTGATCCAGTTGTCTTCTTTTGGCAGCTCAGGTCCTGACTTAAAAATGTCGCCTTCAGCCAAGGTACAGGCAATTTCCATGTCACGGATGAATTCTACTCCAGGAAACTTTGAGAGCACAATCACTCGACCTATGAGGCTTTCAGAGATTTATGTGGCTGCGGACCTTGAGGTATTTGCTTCAGTAACATTTGAAGTTAATGTTCATGCTGCAAAGATTCTATCTTCTCAGCATCAACATAACCAAGTAATTAGCTGTTTCACGAGGCTCATTATATGCAATCAAGTAACACAGCTTTTCATATTAAAAAATGATTAAAGATCACCTGCCAAATATTGCATTATTCTGAATATCTATCTGTGTAAAGAATGATAAAGGGAAAGAAAAGCCTAACTATTATACCCTGTACTGGAGGGATGCCATGAAAAGTAGGTCTGATCAGATATGTGAAAAGCTTGACTATTATAGTCCCTCCTCTAATTTGTCGCTCTAGTTTCATTCCTGTTAATTTTGGTAATTGTGATAAAATGTTTAATCTTTTGTGCCCGTGGGTGCTCCGGTTCATTGGCTTACTGAGCTTGGGAAGTTTTCAATTGTTTGGAGCTGATACTTTTTTCGTTTTTCTTTAGCAGTGTTATCTTAAGTTTCAAGACTTGGATTTTGATCTACATATGTTTTCACTGATTTTGATGAAGATTATTATTCCTTGGAGCATTTTTTTTCCTTTAGACTTTAGACGTTAGTGTTCAGATAGAGAAATCTTAAGGCCATCCTTTTCGTCCTTGCATAGAGTGTATTTGGGTTCATGGTCGGATTGTCCCACAATAAGCATTAGTCCAAAACAAGCCCAAGGCCTTTTTCACTTCTGAATGATATATATATATATATATATATATATATATATATATATATATATATATATATATATATATATATATATTAGAATGTTTTGAATCACACTTTATTGCTTCCTTCTTAGTTATTGCAGTCGATGTTAGTTCAAGAAAGAGCTTCAAGTTTCCTGAATAATAACTGCACCCGTTGTTTGGGAGAAGTTGTTAACATGGAATGATGCAGCCTGTTAATTTCAATCCTCAGTTCTCCCCTCCCCCTGCTATCTGTTCTTCATCATTACACTTGATCCCATTTAACACAATATCCGGCTCCGTCCTTATTTGGGATAACGACTCTTTTGTCAGAGTATATTATTTTTTGCAAGATGCAATGATCCTAATCTCATATCTTGGCCACCAAATAATGGGTTTTGGCATTCCTAGGCTTGTCTATTGCAACAACCCTTAGCATAATAAACTACGGAGGGAATATAGCTAACACAGTAACTAACATACTACAGATATTAAAAAAAAAAAAAAAAAACACTATTGAAAGAAATGCAGATCATCTATGGATGAGAAAAGATGGTGATGCATCATATAAGCCCATTGATATCGCCGTGTTAACAAGAATGAAGCAGTTCCGTGCTATGAACAAACTGAAAAAAGTTGCTCTAAAGGTTAGAGGGTGTTCTTTTATGCACCACTTCTTGTTTTAAGTTCCTTCTTATTGTCCAACATCTCAGATGTCTGATTTGGCTTTTTTGTATTTGATAAAAGGTTATAGCAGAAAATCTGTCTGAAGAAGAAATTATTGGCTTGAAGGAGATGTTCAAATCCATGGACACAGATAACAGTTGAACAATTACTTATGAAGAGTTGAAAGCTGGCCTTCCTAAACTTGGTACCAAGCTTTCCGAGAGGGAAGTGCGGCAATTGATGGAAGCGGTACTTTCTGATCTTATTTCCCCTTTTTTAAAATTATTATTATTATTTCTGAATTTAGAGTTATCTGGTCATGTGTGTCTGTGTGTCTTGAGGGTGCTACCAGTCTACCAGATTCATTTATTTTGATGTCAGGTGCATGTGCTGCATCTTATCAAGGCAAAATCTGGAAGAAACGGGAATGGGATATGGGTAGGTATTAAAAGCTAATAATGCTAAATCCTGTTGTTTTTCAGTAAGTGCTTATACAATGAAACATATATCATGTTGTCTTACAGTTAAGCTGACTCGAGGAACAATTTGCACATATAGAGGGGTCTTAAGTTGGCTAACTCCTTGGAGCTTCTTTTTGTATCATAAGTGCGTCTTTACTTTTGGCAGAAGCTCTTGTGAGGCTGTTGGGAATGTTTGCATGGTCTAATTTTGCACTTAAAAAAAGCTAATCTGCACAATTTGGGTGATAGATGTAAGTGCATTGGTGCCTTCTTTGATGATCTCTTTATAATGACGGTGGAAGTGGTATTGGGAGCAGCCAATTTGTGAAGCGTACGGGTGCTGAAGATCAAGTAAACTAGGTTGACAAGTAGACTAAAACATCGTTTGGTACTCTGCTCAAGTAAACCAGGTCAACGAAGTAGATTACAACATGTAGTGTGGGAACTCTGCTCAAGTAAACTATGTCGATTAAGGCTGTATAGGATACATTTGCTGGATATGGAAGCCTCCCGTTCCTGAATAAATTGAACATCCAAGGCAAGTTCTGGAAGCATATAGCCCTGGTGCTGTTTTCTGAAATCGGCAGACAATTTATGAGGTAAGTCCTTATATTTTCTTTTTGAATTTTATAGTTATTTTAGTTTCTTCAGTAAGGAGTTGCTTTGGAACATTCCTTGTATCCCAATTAGTAAACCATTCCTAGTTTTTTACGGCTGAAGGTGAGAAAATTACTGCGTAGTAATTTATTTTGCTCTATGTCCCTGACTCTCACAGATGTCTATTGAAGTAAACGTGGCCTGATTTTGCTTTGATGATGGCAAGAATTAACTTTCTTGATGTGTTTTAACATGATAAATATGCTAAAGAAATGACATGGTTGTCTTATCTTACCAGTGGACTGTTTTTTCTTCTCTATTTTCTATTGTGGATAACAATTCAGTTTCTTATCCATTCAAAGATGTAGATCTCCTGTTGGCCAAATTTTATGCAAACCCAAACCAGCAGGCTGTCAACAAATTTAACATTGTTGGGTCCCCTTTGGTTAGCTACTTGTGATGCTGGGAAGATAATCATGTATGCCTGTTTAGGAGCTTATTATTCTCCTCCACTCTTTCCCATTTTTTTAAAATAAACCCAACTCATATGCCAGAAAACCTAAATACGGAAAAAATAATTAAAAAATACTCCATCTATGTCCACCTCCTACCTTGCCATGCCTTTAAATATTTTGGTAAAAATGTATAAGAATTGATTGGAGAAAAAAATAAGATGATTAATTCTCGGTTTGTTCACGACAAATTGTTTTGATGTTTTCCTGTGTTACGAGGACTTGGCGAGGATTGAATAAGGGTGTCAGATTCACGAGTATTTCTAGATTTAGCACTAATTTAGGGTAAAACTGTCAACGAAGATGATTCGCGAATATTTCTAGATGTTTTCCTGTTCTGTTTCTTTTTCCCTGTATCAGCTTGGAAGTAGAGATGATTCGGAAATCTCATCGAATGGGTCTTTTAAGGACACCGTATGCTTTCAACGAAGATGAAGCCAATGAAATGGCAGAAGTTGGCGCTGATATCATCATCGCTCATATGGGCATCACAACCTCTGGTTCAATTGGTGCAAAAACGGCTATCTCGATTGAGGAAAGTGTTGTTCATGTACAAGCTATTGCCGATGCTGCTCATAGGATCAGTCTTGATGTAATTGTGCTCTGCAACGGAGGTATTCCCTGTGACACCTATTTAGGACATCTTTAGCATATATCATGCATCTACTGTAGTAGCCAAACAAAAGGCTATAAACTATTCATAATTAAGTAATGATACCCTTTAGAAACAAGTTTCATTAGTTTACATGTAGCACATATTCGAGTTGATCTGATCTCATGAGAAAAGAGGGAAGACTTGAAAATTGCTGAAGTGAACAGTTATCTCTTGAAAGGTGGCTGGGACAGGCCCCATGTGACGGAGCACGTGTAGTTCGTATGATGCGGTGTCGCTTCCTCATTTGTCAAGTTGTACGATTGTGCGACCGAGGGCCGCGTGTCCCTATGGGGGGAGGGGGGAGATCATCCACAATTTCCCAACAGAACCTAGCCTGACCGCATGTGACTCGATCATTGGTGCACGTGGGCAATGCTTTATTCTAGCGTCTAATTCATAATCCACTTAGTAAGAATCATCATTTACCATATAACCCAGGGGTAAGCGGTATAGAGACATGTTTACTTTCAAAGGATTTTTTCGATTTGAGAAACTTTTGGTGTATATGTGCTTTGTCGAAACAAGTGAAATTACTGCCTGCGGGACAGTGTTCATGCTATATACTGCTTTCAACTCATGGTGATTTATCACTGCAATGTTCATAACCTTCTTTAAGTTCAATTACAAGATTGCACTAAACAAAGGACAAGGCTTTTGTTCCTTATTCATTATTCTCACACACACACATCAAATCAAATTTGCATTTTCTAACAAACGAATTGCTAAGCAGAACTTACAGGACAAGGCTTTTGTTCCTTATACATTCTGAATTTATTGTAGGTTTAATGGTGATGAAGGGCTCCATACAAAGGTCACAGAGTTTGTAAGGGACTGTTTGTGGTCCTGACATTCTCATTGAGCTGGATACTTCAGTTACTTTAATGATGTTCACTCTTTGAGTTCATCTATAAATTGCAATAAGAACATTTTGAACCCTTAATTATTAGACATTTTGTATACCTATTATGTTTGAGATTTACAACTTGCAGCTAGTAGAAATCAATGTCCTGAAATGTGATTGGCTAGTGTAGGCGTGGGAGCGGAACTGGATGTATTGAACCAGTATTTTATTTTTTATTTTTAAAAAAATGATAGGCACAACGTTTTTCCAAAACCGTTGTAATACATCATTTACAACGTTTTCCATAAAAATGTTGTAATGTATTACAACGTTTTTTTTAAAATGTTGCAATAGGCAATTTACAACGTTTTTTTAAGAATGTTGTGAAATTGATACTATAACGTTTTTTTTTTAAAAAACGTTCTAAAATTTGATACTACAACGTTTTCAAAAAAACGTTATAAAATTGATTTTACAACGTTTTTTTAAAAAACGTTGTGAAATCACATTTACAACGTTTTTTTTGAAAACGTTGTAGTATCAAATTTTACAACGTTTTAAAAATGAATTACCGGTGGAAAACAACAACGCTTTTTGCAATGTTTTTAAAAACGTTGTGAAATAAAGCGAGCTATTACAACGTTGGTTATGACAACGTTTTGAAAACGTTGTAAAAGGTCTTTTACAACGTTTTAAAAACGTTGTAAAAGCCCTTTTTTGTTGTAGTGTCCCTTGCCGGTAGCGGCTATATCCCTTGTTAGTAGCCGATACAAACCGTCACTTTGTGGCGGCTTTTTGGTTAATTTTGTTGGAATTTTGTTTTTTTATATTATTAATTATTAATATGGTTTTATTGTTATTTGTTTATAGGACTACCAGTTTGAAAACGAGAATAATTTATTTTCAGATGTATGTCATTTTTTTTTTGTGATGGATGAAAAATTCATTGATCGAGAAGCAATAGAAAAATGGGTTAGAGATACCGGACGTGCCGAGGATATGTACTTTTACTTGTACCAAAGTAAAACTAAATTTGGTAACAGTCATAAAGTTTGGTAGAGATGTGAGACTGGTGGACCTTGGTACGATGGTAAAAAATATTTAAAAGATGTAAAGAAAAATGGTTCAAAGAAGCTTTACTGTAAATTTGAAGTGTATTTGCAGTAAGCAAAAGATGATGATTGGAGAGTTAAAGTTAGCGAGTTTAATAATGCTCATAACCTTCTATTTTCAATGGGAGAAAAATGGCACACTTCTGCATCGAAGTTGGGAAAGACTGAGATTGAAAGAGTTGATCAATTTTATAGTGCTAATGTGAAGACGTAACAAATATTAAATCTATTGAAAAAAGAAAATCCTGATAAAAGAAGTTCAAGAAAACATGTAGAGAATGATTTGGTAGGTATAAGAAAAAAGAAAATAAGAAATAAATAAAAAATGGAGTATTTGTTTAGATGAGATGAGTCGATGTGGATATATTTTTTGGTTCAGGTCAAAGAGATTTGTCCAAAAAAACAAAGCTGTATTGATGATTGTTCATCCGAAGGCTAAAGAGATGTTAGCCTTATTTCTGTATGTTCTTCTTATGGATTCAACATACAAGACTAATAAATATGATTTGCCGTTATTGGAAATCATTGTAGTTACAGCTGTGGGGAAGAATTTTTATGTTGTTTTTGTATTCTTGAAGAATAAGAAAAGTGAAACATTTGCTTGGGCATTGTGTGTTTTATTAGTTCATGTTCGCCCACCGGAAGTCATTGTCACGGACAGAGAACTGACTCTCATGAATGCAATACGAGATAACTTTCTAACGAGTTAGCATATGTTGTGTAAGAGACACATATCGAAGGATGTCAAGAAGTATGTAAGGAATCTGTTAGGAAGGAGAAGTTATGCTGTAATATTTATGAAGAGGTGGATGGATATAGTTGAGTCCAAAATTAAGGAAGAATACTTGCAACATTATCGAGATATGGTTGAGTCGTGGGTAAATATTGTTCGATATGTTAATTCGACTTGGTTGGAGCCCTATAAGGATATATTTGTTTGTGTTTGGACCAAACAATACATGCATTTCGCCAATCAAATGACGAACATGTAAAATTTATACATTTATGAATACAATATATTTATTGTTTATGAACATTATGTAATTTTTTTGTAAGTGTGCAATATATTATAGAGTTGAGAGTGCACACTCCCAGATGAAAAGATGGTTATGCACGTTAGTTGGGAGTTTCAATCATATATTTGATCAAATCTACGATGCTATTGAGCTGCAATTCAATGAGATCTTGGCTCTATTTGAAAGGTCTTTGAATGTAGCTCATCTCAAATTTTCTTCTCCGTCGATTGAGATTTAATGCATATTCTCATGCCCTTGAGTTGCTACAATACGATTGAAATTCAACACAGTGCATAGACGAGCCAGTTGAGGGTGATTTTAAGAAGTGTGGGTGTTTGTGGAGGACAAGTTACGGTTTACCGTGTAGTTGTGAAATGTGGCACATGCAACAGACAAATGTCCCGATTGAACCCCATGATATCCTTGTGTTTTGGAGGACGTTGTCTATGGGCGGCGTTCAAGATATGAGTACATCAAGGGAGTCTGCGGCTGATTTGTTAAAAAAACCTTTTATTAGATATGAACATGACTCCTTAATTGCAACAATATCACTATGCTAAACAATTTTTTGATGTTGTACATCCCCCAACTAACATTTCTGAACCAGAAATAGTGCGACACAAAGGGTGTTCAAAGAAGAACTCAACAAAGAGAGACCTCTCAGGTTTAATAATGTTAAATGTTTATGTCATATTATTTTTTACATTTTTTAATAATATATGATTTATACTTTAATGTTTATAATTATTTTCACCTAAATAGGTTATAAACATGCTAACTGTCAACCAGAAAGAGAATCAGAAGGTAAAGGAAGAGGAAAAGGACGTAGTTCATTAGCATCGACGGGTAATTCCATTCCAACGCCTCTCACCTTCCACCATTGATGGTCACTTTCATATTAAGTGTGATAGATGTTAAAACAATTGGAAATTGTAGTTTTTGAGTTATTACCCACTTTATTTACCACAACGAAGAAAAATAGAATCAGGTGCGTAATGACTTGATGCATGAACTTACTGACTACTGGACTTCTACTCAGTCATCAACTTCTTGGAAGGTGACATTGAAGGATCGTTGGTAGGTTTGAATTGACATATCTCTCCGGCTCCAATTGAGCATTGGTTGAATCTCGACATGCTCGGTTTTATCATTGCTACACGGTATCAGAGGATTGTGATTAGTTTGGCTAATATATCGATTGGTTGCAATACATAGTTGCCATTGCAAGCCCGATCTGTTGATGGACAACCGCCACAACCCTAGACCACAAGTATTGACTTTGGGTGGGTAAATTTAATCCACTTCGTAGCACTTGAGATGAAGCCTTTAAGTCCCGTGCTTTATTTGCCCATTATTCCAAGGTGGAAAGATTCTTGTAACCCAACGATATGACATTGGCTTCCAATTTGGCATGATTGGTTTACTAATTACTTTAGTGTAGAGGGTTAACAGTTAAGTTTTTACTTTATAGGATGTAAAACATTAATTAATTATGAGGGTTAATTGTTCTTTTTGTAATAGTTTAAGGGGTTAATTGTTAGTTTTGCAATAGTTTAGGGGGTTAATTGTTATTTTTGCAACAGTTTAGGAGGTTAATTGTTATGTGCCTCATTCCCCTCATTAGTGGCTGTATATGCCTGTGTCTGACTAGCAACTTTCCTGCATTCTGAAGCAGTCACAATCCACTTACGTACTCTGCCCAGATCATCTGCCTGTGCTGGACGTTACCCTTGGCGACGTCCGGGTTTCATTTATTACAAAAAAATAAATACAATTTAAGTTATGCAGTGATAAGTTATCTATAAAACATTATACACACACACACACACACACACACACACACACATATATTACATCTATTACATAAAACATCTCTCACGTTTGATTCTATTTCAAAAAATTAATCAAAAATTCTATAAATATATATGCACACACATATATTACATAAGTTTTTTTTAAAACATGTTTTTCCAAAAAAACTCCTAACATCCGCTACAAAAAATTAAAACTTAAGTTATATATGTATATTGTATATATACACACATATATTACACATATCACATACATTTTGTTAAAAAACACGTTTTTTTTATAAATTCAAAACAACCGCTACAACATAGTGGTTTTCGTACAACATAACCGGTACATACTAGCAGTTTAACCTCTAAAGTACCGCGATTCATCAGCAGGTGTTTTATAAAACAATTGCGATACACAAGCCGTAGTTATATAAAACATCTGCTCCAAATTCACGGATGTTTTATATAACTACGGCTTGTGTATCGCGGTTGTTTTATAAAACGTCCGCTATGCCCTAGCGATACTTTCGCGAAAACTGGAAAAAAAAACTAGCAGATTGTTCATTGCTAAGTGTAATTTCAAACAATTCAATAACACATTTAAACAGAGTAAGTGGTAAATGAGTAAGTTTAAATTCGAAAACAATACATACCTGCAAATTGAAAGATTTCATAGTTTCAATGATGAGAAAAGAGAGATGAAATTGGACAACTTCAATCTGTTCTCTTCGAGGGCAGCTTCAATTCGGTTTTGAGAGGGAAGTGGTGGCTTGGAGATGGGTTGGAGAAGAGAGCAGAACGAATAGAAGGGGGGTGTGGTTGGCAACCTTAGTTAGAGTGAGAAGAGAAGAGAAAAAAATAGATGAACGAATTTTGAAGTGAAATGGAATGAGAGAGTGGGCGGGTTGGAGAAGAGAGAAGGGGGTGTGGTTGGTTTAGGGAGTTAATGGAGGGGTGGGTAATGTGTAAATGTAGCTAGGGGTAGTTAGGTAATTTTATCATTTAAATGGTGTTACGTTTAGGGATTTAGGTGTTACGTGTAGGTGTTCTGTTAAAAAATCTGATATAATTATTTTCATATAATAATATGCTCATCGAGAAACATGTTATTTACAACATTATTATAAAATAATGGATTAAGATTTAATTTGTCAAACTTTGCAAAACACACACACAAACACATATAATGGTTTCTTTAAACATAATTTATATAACAATATCGAAACTAACACACAAATATCTTTTGGTACAAGGGCACTATAGTTTTAAAATCATGATGATTCGAATTGTAGCATCTATGATTTGCATATCAATGTAGCGGTGAGGCTTTTGGTCTAACAAAAAACTCCGGGCGAGGCGAGTCAAACCTGGTCTCGGCTTAGTTCGGTTCATTTTCGGCTTAAACACACACACACACATGACTTCTTTTGTTATTCATTTATTTATATTTTGGGACATGGGGAGTATGTTTCTTCAAGTGCTAATAATTTGAGTTCTTGCTCATACATTTGTGAAATGACATTTTGTCATGTCTGTAAATTTCGAGTTTTAACATTATGCATTTGACCTTAATGTTGAAAGCACTCTTTCTGCTTGACCGAACAATTTAGAATGAATTTTATGAATGATTTCTATGCTTGTTCATATTTTATTCTTGCTTTTCATGATTACTAGTAAGGTTCATGTGCGTTGCACGTGGTGTTAATGATTTTTTAAAATTGATTTGTTAGTTCCTTTATTTTTTTGTTGACTTCTAATTATTAGATTTTTATGTGTTTTAATCTTTACAATTTTTGAGACTTATAAATTATGTTGTGTGTTTATCATTTATGATACCTTGCTTTTCGGTTATTTATAATGTATGTTTTTAGTCATTATATAGCAACTTATCGTACACATTTGTCTTTTTTGTTGGTTATTTTTAAATATCTTCTTTTAATACCAACATGAATTCAATCATTTTTATCAAGTGTGTAAATTGAAAACAATTCAAACTTACTATCTTAGATAAGCACATTCACTACTAGAAATCGCCCAATTACCGACGGAAATTTTGCCGACGGACACATCCGTCGGTATTTACCGACGGAATTTTAACAATTAATGATGGATGTCCGTTAGTAAATAGGCGCCATATTTACTGACGAAAATTCCATCGGCAATCCAAAAAATTCCGTCAGTGAAACAAAAAAGTTCGTCAGTGAATTCAATGGAAAATACCGCCATATTTACCGACGAACATTCTGTCAATAATAACCAATTTCCGTCGGTAATCACCGACAACCAATGTCCGTCAGTAATTACTAACGGAGAATTCCATCGGTGATTACAAAATAAAAACTGATATCAGTTTTCCCCTAATTTAGACCTTCATGATCTCTTTCTTCACAATCCTCTGCCAGCTACCACAATCTCTCAATTTCTGACCGCGACGCCACAATTCCTCTACGCCTCCCCCTCTGACGCTCCCTGCCAAGCGTGGTTTCAGGTTGGGGATTTCATCGTCTATAATTTCTGTCCATTTGCTTGTAGTAAGGGCTCTTGAACTGTTCGGTTGAGGCGATTTCAGACTAGGTAGCGGAGAGGGGAAAATTGAACTGGGGGTCGGTTGTGCTCAAATTGTTGTTTGCCTAGACGGCTGCTGTTGTTGATTTTTGGACAAGGGTGATTTCGGTGGCCTCTTCGTTGATTTCGTTTCAGTTGCCCGTTCTCAGGGCTTCATTAAGTTTGTTCCGTGGTAATTTCGGGGGAGGTTGGGTGAGCTTTGGATTAGGGGGCTCATTTAGTGGAGCTTAGGTGCCATCGCAAGTGTGACTTTGGTTAGTGTTCAATACTGTATCGTCTTCTTCCTCAATTTTTTTTGAACTTGCAAGTGATATGTAGTTATTCTGCCTAGGGTGATTGTTGGAGTGATTCTTTCCGGTGGGTGTGTTTTAGATTGGTGGTTTGGGGAGGCTGATTTTTGGAGATTGGCAAGCCAGGGGAGAGTACTTACAGATTTGGTGCCGCTTGAGTTCGTAGTTGAGGTAAATTGTGGGCACCCCTCTTGACTTCTTCTCGATAGTAGAAATTTCCATTTGATGTTTTGTTGATTTGTGTGGTTTGTTCACATGTTGCCTTTTGTTTGTCTGCTAGTGGAGCACTTGATTGACTGTATGAACTATTTAATGAAATGGAATTAGTTATGTTTTGCTGAGATTCTTGTTTCTTGCATGGCTCTTTCTTTATTATTGGAACTATGGAAAGATTTTTGATTCTTAGCTCCACATGTTCAAAGATTCATGTATGTTGAAACTCTTGGATAAGAAAGTGATACAATTTCCATTTTCATAAGGTCCAACCATTTTCAACGTTATTTCTTCTTATACTTATTTAGAAGTTACAGTAACATGATTTTGCTTATCACATCTTTTCCATGATATTGTTGGTCTATTTTTCAAGATTCCAAGGTACTCAATTTTTTAAATAAGCATATGCATCTCGAATTACTCTATTTTAATGTCACATCAATTGATTACAGAGTTAGGATATGTCTACTGACGATCGTAGTTGGATGGATAATCAGAGGTTGCGGAACCGAAAGGGCATTATAGATGAGTTTCGAAGAGGTTTGAAGAGTTTTATTGAGTTTGTTACCTTAATGCCCCAATACATGAATGGTGAACAAATTAGGTGTCCATGTGTTAAGTGTCATAATCGGAAGTTTCAACACGTAATTATTACTTAGAAACACCTTCTACAACATGGGTTTCAACACAGGTACAAACGTTGGATTGCTCATGGTGAGAAAGTCGTACTAGTATAGCCACACATCGATAATGTTCCTCGTATGAATCATGTTCTTGAAGTTGATGTCGAATCAGAAACAACCGTTGATGAAGAACCAACCCAGGGTATGGAAGATATGGTAAGGGATGCAGTTGGTCCTGAGTTTGACTGGTCCGGGAACCCTGATCACGAACCAAATCTTGTAGCCAAGAAGTTCATTGACGTAATGGACTCTGCAAAGGAGAAGCTTTATCATGGTTCTGAGATTACCGTGTTGGAGGTTGTGGCAAAGATCCTAAACATTAAGTCAGATTGTAAGATAAGTCAATTTGCTTATAATCATATTATGAAAGCAGTTAAGCGCTGGTTGCTGAAGGGGAATAAATTGGTATCTAATTTTTATGAGAATTAAAAGTTAGTTGGGCAGATCGGCCTTTCGTATGAGAAGATAGATGTGTGTAAGAATGACTGTATGCTTTTCTATAAGGAAAATTCATAAAAAGACAACGAGTGTTTTGTGTGTGGTCACAGTAGATATAAGTCAAAACAGAGGGGTAGTTCAAAACACAAGAAGAACGTACCACATAAGCAGTTGTGGTACATGCCATTAATTCTGAGGTTGCAGCGCCTCTACGCATCCAAAGCTACTTCAAAAGCTATGCGTTTGCATAAGGAAAATCTGTGTGAAGAGGGCATCTTGACTCATTTGTCTGACGGGGAAGCATGGAAACACTTTGATGCATCTTATCCTAACTTTGCTGCCGATGTTAGAAATATAAGGTTATGCATATGCTCTGATGGATTTAATCCGTTTGGGTCTGGGGCAAAATCTTTCTCTTGTTGGCCGATTATAGCCACTGTTTACAATCTTCCTCTGTGGTTATGTATGAGTGATCGTTACATGTTCTTGTCACTAATCGTACCCGGACCGAAGAGCCCAGGCAAGAACATTGATGTGTATCTCCGACCTTTGATGGATGAGCTGAAAGAACTTTGGGAAGATGGAGTGGAAACCTGGGATGTGTTCAAAAAAGATAATTTCAACATGAGAGGTGCGTTGATGTGGACAGTTAATGACTTCCTCGCCTATGGGATGTTATCAGGTTGGAGCACACAGGAAATTGGCTTGTCTATATTGTATGGGTGACACAAAGTCATTCACATTCAAGCACTCTAGAAAACCTTGTTGGTTTGATTGCCATAGACAGTTTTTACCAATGAACCACCCTTTCAGGACTCAAAAGAATGCGTTTAGTAAGAATAAGGTTGAACATGATGAGCCACCTCTTCGTTTGAGTGGTGAAGCTGTCTTTCGAGAGGTATCAAAAATGGCAGATACTAGGTGGGGGAAGAAGTTTTCCAAGGACAGTATAGAGTTTTGAGACTTTACATAACTGGACTAAAAAGAGTTTTTTTTTTTTTGGGAATTGCCCTACTGGAAGACAAATTTGATTCGGTATAACCTTGATGTCATGCACATTGAGAAGAAAGTGTTTTTTAACACGTTGATGGATTTTAAATGCACTACTAAGGACACAGTAAAAGGTCCAATGGACCTTAAGGAAATTTGTAGACGACCTGCCTTGAAGTTGGTTGAGATGAATGGTAAAATAGTGAAACCGGTGGCTGCATACGTGCTTAGCAAGGAGAATAGACTTAACATTCTGTAATGGATGAATAGTTTAAGGCTTCCTAATGGTTATGCGTCTAACATTGGTAATTGTGTGGATGTAGAAGAGGGAAAAATTCAGGGATTGAAGAGTCATGATTGTCATGTGTTACTCGATAGGTTACTTCCGATTGCACTCAGGGACTTGCTGATCGATAATATTTGGGTGGCCCTAACTGAGCTAAGTGAGTCTTTCAGAGCGTTGTCATCCAGCACTTTGCGTGTTGATAACATGAAAAAGCTCGAGGAGAGCACTGTAGTGACAATGTGCAAACTTGAGAAAATATTTCCTCCTCCATTATTTGATTCTATGGAGCACTTACCAGTCCACTTGGCATATGAAGCTAGAGTTGATGGTCCAGTTCAGTACAGATGGATGTACCCATTTGAGAGATATCTGGGTGGGTTGAAAAAGAAGATGAGTAACCGAGCCAAGGTTGAGGCCTCTATAGCGGAGGCTGTTATTGTAGATGAAATTGTTGCGTTTGCTAGAACATATTTTCATCCAGACGTGGAGACTAGATTGACAAGGGTTAGTCGTAATTATGTCGGGGGAGAGCCCAATTGTAATGCGGCTATCTCAGTGTTTTCTTCCCCCGGTCGATTCCTTGGAAAACATGTGGGTACACGGATGCTAACCCCTAAGGAGTTTGACACAGCAAAACTCTATGTTCTCCTTAATTGTGCCGAGGTTGAGGACTATCTCATGTAAGCTTTCATTTAATTTATGATTAGTTAATTTTTAGGTATTAATTATTTGAACTTGTATAAAACATTATTGTCTACTCCTAAAACGGTATATTTGAAGATGAAGCTAGAGATGCTTTATCTCCAGAACTGTTGTCAATCAGGACTGACAAAAAATTTCCTTCGTGGTGAAAGAAATACGTAAATATTGTTTCCTTTAAATTTTTATATACACACATTTATAAAAGTGCAATTTTGAAATGGTTATTAATTCGTTAAATTTTATATAGATATCAGACCATCCTAATGACGCCAAAACTGCGAGGCTCGAAGACTTGGTTGCAGATCCATATATGAAAGTTAATTTGTACAAATGATATTTTGTGAATGGCTACATCTTTCATACAAAATCTTATGGGGAGACTAGATTAACATGGAATAGCGGTGTCAATCTCAAAGGAAACCTCGAGTACTATGGTGTCTTAAAAGAGGTAATCGAGTTGAAGTCTTTTGGGAATAACAATGTTGTCCTTTTTAATTGTGACCAGTGAGATTCTACACGGGGTATTCGGAAATATGATATATTTGACCTAATTGATGTTAAGGACTCATTTAAACATGCTGGTGATGACGTGTTCATCCTAGCTTCACAAGCACAACAAGTCTATATGACACCATACCCTTGTTGGCAAGCTGAGTTTAGCGGATGGTGGGCTGTTTGAAAGACTAAGGCTAGAAGCACGATTGAGATATCATACCAATCCAACCCAACTACAGAATCGTCATTGGAGGGTCATCCCTTGGACGATGCCACTCATCTAGCTCAAAATGTAGATGAAGTAGAGGAAATTTTACCAGCTGATTTGCCACCTCCTCCCCCTCGCCTAGGCCAAGTACTTCCTATCATTGAAGCTTGTGAGTCAGAGGAAGATGATGTCGATGATGATTCTGAGTTAGAGTCCGAAGAGGAAGATGACATTGAGTTTTGTAGTAGTGGCTCGGAGGACGAAGAGGAAGACCAAGAAGAAGATGCGTCTGAAGATGAATAGTTTAATTTATATATTATTGTTGAACACAAGTTTATGTATTATAATTTGTATTAAGAACACATTTAGATAAATTCACTTTATAATTTGTTTTAACATTGTGATATTCATAATATACCGTTGTGCATATTTTAAATTATAATGTGTTAGATTCTAATATTATTGTGGAATTAGACATGTCCGGAAGAGGTAATGGTAGGAGCAGAGGAGGTAAGAAGGTTCGTGCACTCGTAACAGCCATTACTGGTACTCAACCATCATCTTCTATACCAGAGGACCACATATGCTCTTCATCCCCTCCCCTACACAGTCCGGTTGGACCCGATCATGTATTGTCATCGCCGACTATGACTACTATGGAGGAACTTCCTGAGAGGGATTCACAGGGAAGGATAAATATATCCATCTCAGTACTGAGACAGTAAGACCTTGCAAAAAAAAAAAAAAGGATCAAGTCTTTATGGTTTTAAATTTTTACTCATTTTATATATTCATTTATTTGATTGGACATTTTAACAGATTTTATGGAGCTGGAGGAGGGTTGAAGAGCCCTGCACGTTGGTTTTCTGACATCCTCAATAATTGGCAGCACACTGAATTTTGGCCCACATATAAATGTGTGCCAGAGAGTTTATTTGAACATTGGTGGTGATGTGCGCGAACGCAACGCGGGCAAGATTACCCGGCCGTATCAAGTAATAAAGTACGTAAGTACGAGTCGATCCCACGAGGAATGCACGTAATTCTCACTCCAACTAAGTACCGAAATTATGCTAACTAATTATATTTGAGCGAAAAGAAATTAAATTAAAATCTAAAAATATAAACAACCTAAGAAAGCAATTAAATCTATTCTACTGCGGAGGTGGTTTGGCAACAACAAATCAAGATAGAAATATAGGAACGCATTATTTCTAGTCTAGCCGGTGCTTAATTTAATTCTCTTTTACTTTTCTTTAACTCAAGTCTTTTGTCGGCGCGCTTATTTTATTCAAGCATGCTGGGCTTTCGCTACGTATAGCAAATCTAGCTATCTCTCAACCTTGCTACGGGCTCATATCATTGCAACACATAACACAGGGGAGAACATAACTGCATGTGTAAACAAGCGTCCAAAGACTATCTACGCGCGATCTCCTTTCGGTCTCACGCCACGCAAACTACTATTGTGATTTTCGGAATAATAGGAAGAGCTTTCGCTTCGTATCCTATCATTCTAGTGATCATCTAATGGTTCGCTACGCCATTAAAAGCATGAAAAACACACAATAATAACCAAGCACATGGGTAATACTTCGCAAAAAAAATCTCTCTATATTTTTCTATAAGTCATGTTGGTAGCCGAGACTGCTAAAATTAGTTAACTACGGGCTCTCGCATCTTATAGTCAACCCTAATCTCCCCGACCTCGCGAATGGCTAAGGTGGTTCGATCGCGTGTCAAATCTAGTCTCATTACGGCTATCGGTGTGTGTCACAAAACACCAACTATTAAATTGATTGGTCCGAAATAAATAGGTAGCTCTCGCGGATCCTAAATATTTCTAAAATCATTTAATTATTGGCCAGATAATTAAAAGCATTAATTTCACAAAATAATAACCAACATGCTTGTGTACTAAATAAAGAAATAAATTAAATTAAAACACAACATTTAACATAAAAATAATTGCATTCCATGAATATTTTAAGCACAAACCAAATCAACATTTACAAAATCAATCAACCCAAGAAAACATAATGAATATCTAAAAATATAAGTAGAAAGAATTGAACCGAAGAATCGCGAATCCGGGGTTGAAATCTTTTGCAAGTGCGTCCTTGGCCCTTGATTTGATGTTCCAAACCTTCAATGGTGATCAAGCATCAAAGATTTTGGATGAAAATGATGGAAATGGGGGCT
Source organism: Codonopsis lanceolata (assembly GCA_013146195.2). Classification (NCBI taxonomy): domain Eukaryota; kingdom Viridiplantae; phylum Streptophyta; class Magnoliopsida; order Asterales; family Campanulaceae; genus Codonopsis; species Codonopsis lanceolata. Next base: position 1,590,164 of record CM028377.1, on the reverse strand, counting down.
GGTGCCCCATTTAGGGCTTGCACCCATAAATGGGGCTGTTCTGTTTCGAATTGAAGGCTACTGGAGACAAAATGGAGAGGCAGAAGCAGAGGCCGAGACAGGGGTATTTTCGGCAGAACAGAGGAATTAGGGGCAAAAAAGGGAAGGAAAAGGCTGATGGGCAAGGCCGATCATGGCGAGAACCAAGGAGGAAAGCATGGTCGCCAGTGGAAGCGGGTGAAGAGAGGAGAGAAAGCAAGATGGGGAAGATGGGGGGAGCAGGAGTGGCTGAAACACGCGGTCGATTCCCGATCCGAATGCCGAAACCGCGGTCCGCTTAGTGGAGAGCGTGGAGATTCGCCACGTGGCGCCATCGGGAGCTCGACAACGCACTGGACAACGCAGTGCTACGGCTGCCCTTCATTTTTGTTAATTGCTCCGGCACCTCGAGCCTTCTTGAAATTGGCGCCGATTCCTCCTGGACTATCAATTTAGTCCTTTGTTAGCTTTTTTCAGCCAGCGTTTGCCTCTGTTAGCCTCAAATTGCCTTGGATTCGTTGACGGACTTAACGGACGTTGACCAATTAATTTCTAAAACAACTTTTAAGCCTGGAAATGCCTCGAACTTCGTGCTAAACACCGTAGAAAAGCTCGATTATACTTGGAAACCTACATTAAGCACAAAAACACAAATAATAATATTTTCAAAGCATAATTAATTCAAAAATAGCACAAAATAAAAGAAAATTCCCAGGAAAATTAGTGGAAATCTTGTGCTCATCACACCCCCAAACTTAGACTTTGATCGTCCCGAGCAAAGAAAATGAATTATGGAAATGCTTGAGAACAACATGAAATGAAGGTGACGCTCAATTAAGATCCCACAAGAATTTTCATCCTAGATATCAACCCCAAGATTATAAACATGCATAATGGAGGTATGAATTGATTCATATGCTATCAAACAATCATTCATACCATAAAACACGTTTTTACCCAAAAGTAGCAATGCTCTAGCTTAGATTGAACGGCCAACCGAAATACCAAATGCAAGTCAAACCGAAAGAGTCATCAACAAATATTTTTTTCACAAAGCAAGGCAAGAACACACGGCATAACAATATCAATAGGACTTTATAAGCTTGTAATGTTTGGCCAAAGGTTGGGCTACAAATGAAGGATAAGATAGCAAGTCAAGCGAGCAAAGAATTTGAAGTCTTCACATTATGACTAGCTTCATGAAAGCATAACTCTTCAAATAACCACAAACTTACTTCAACAACCCCTTAAACGTTAAACTTTGGGTTGAAGAAAGCATCTCATCTACCACAATAATCAAGCACCATCCTTATATCTCCTTGAGTAAATGAAGAACAATTAATGGCATTTTTTTTCTTTTGTGTCCACCCTTTATTTTTTTCTTTTCTTTTTCATTGCTTTCAAAGGGGGCTCTTTTCATTTTCATTTCATTTTTTTCCACCACCAATCAACAATAATTTTCAAATTCCCAACATCAACATCAATGAACACAAAACCTTCATGAAGCATACACTTCCCAACAAGATTACAAAAATAAAATAAATCATTCCAAATCATGCTCTCTTGAAGGGCGACAGCTAAAGTGTATAGGTTCACGGGATAAGATAATGCGGGTATAAGAAATGAAGTCGAATGGGGGTCATTGTGTGCTCTAGGCACACGCCATTCTTTAAATGAGCTCAACGGGGACACTAGGGATTTTTGTGAGATAAATGGGTAGGATAGAGAAAGGCACAAACGGTCCAAAGATGGCCTATATCATGCTCTTGTCATTACACACATGCCCAAACCAAGCTTTTCATCATCAACATATAACTCTCGGTATTTAGACTCACAAAATAGTACTCTTAGACATGCACAACCATCACTAAAGCAAAGCATAAAAATGTTTCCAACAAATACTTGGGCAATATTTATTATGAATGAGGTGATGCTACCACATGAATCACAAACATATCCTCAACTATGTATATAGTAATCTCAAAATTGATTCCAAGAAAATAATGCAAGCAAAACTCAAAGAGCACCAAAAATGGAGAAATGAATGATCAAAGCATAAATAATTTGGGGCGTATAAAGAACAAAATTTTCAGAATTTTCGAAGTTCAACAACCAAACCATACTCCTAAACTTATAATGAAAGGAGAAGGAAAGGAAAGAAAACTCCCTCAAAGTCGATTTCTTATGAAGTCCGGGCCGAAAAGATCCACTCCATGAATCTCTACAAGTAACCTCAACAATGAAGAGCTAATCCCCTGCATCAAATCAAGCTCAACAGAAAATAGTAGAAATGCAATTATCGAAATAAAAAAGAAAAATAAAATATTTTTTTTGTGTGGGGACACTATTTACACCTCCCTACAAACCCACAAACTCGGGATGGCTTCGAAAAGCGACTCAAAATACAAAACATATAAATACAAAAGCAAATAAACTAATTAAGAAAAAACATGCTCAAATTACAATCAGCTTCGCTTGGTATCGATATTAGCATATATGAGCAAAAATTAAATCATTCCCCGGCAACGGCGCCAAAAACTTGATGTGCGCGAACGCAACGCGGGCAAGATTACCCGGCCGTATCAAGTAATAAAGTACGTAAGTACGAGTCGATCCCATGAGGAATGCACGTAATTCTCACTCCAATTAAGTACCGAAATTATGCTAACTAATTATATTTGAGCGAAAAGAAATTAAATTAAAATCTAAAAATATAAACAACCTAAGAAAGCAATTAAATCTATTCTACTGCGGAGGTGGTTTGACAACAACAAATCAAGATAGAAATATAGGAACGCATTATTTCTAGTCTAGCCGGTGCTTAATTTAATTCTCTTTTTACTTTTCTTTAACTCAAGTCTTGGTAGTCAGACGACGCTATTTTATTCGCGCTACGTATAGCAAATCTAGCTATCTCTCAACCTTGCTACGGGCTCATATCATCGCAACACATAACACAGGGGAGAACATAACTGCATGTGTAAACAAGCGTCCAAAGACTATCTACGCGCGATCTCCTTTCGGTCTCACGCCACGCAAACTACTATTGTGATTTTCGGAATAACAGGCACACAATAATAACCAAGCACATGGGTAATACTTCGCAAAAAAAATCTCTCTATATTTTTCTACAAGTCATGTTGGTAGCCGAGACTGCTAAAATTAGTTAACTACGGGCTCTCGCATCTTATAGTCAACCCTAATCTCCCCGACCTCGCGAATGGCTAAGGTGGTTCGATCGCGTGTCAAATCTAGTCTCATTACGGCTATCGGTGTGTGTCACAAAACACCAACTATTAAATTGATTGGTCCGAAATAAATAGGTAGCTCTCATGATCCTAAATATTTCTAAAATCATTTAATTATTGGCCAGATAATTAAAAGCATTAATTTCACAAAATAATAACCAACATGCTTGTGTATTAAATAAAGAAATAAATTAAATTAAAACACAACATTTAACATAAAAATAATTGCATTCCATGAATATTTTAAGCACAAACCAAATCAACATTTACAAAATCAATCAACCCAAGAAAACATAATGAATATCTAAAAATATAAGTAGAAAGAATTGAACCGAAGAATCGCGAATCCGGGGTTGAAATCTTTTGCAAGTGCGTCATTGGCCCTTGATTTGATGTTCCAAACCTTCAATGGTGATCAAGCATCAAAGATTTTGGATGAAAATGATGGAAATGGGGGCTGGTGCCCCATTTAGGGCTTGCACCCGTAAATGGGGCTGTTCTGTTTCGAATTAAAGGCTACTGGAGACAAAATGGAGAGGCAGCAAGAGGGCCGAACAGCAGGGGTATTTTCGGCAGAACAGAGAGGAATTAGGGGCAAAAAAGGGAAGGAAAAGGCTGATGGGCAAGGCTGGGTCGCGGGCAGAACCAAGGAGGAAGCCGCGGGTCGCCCAGGTGGAAGCGGGTGAAGGAGAGTGAGAGAAAGCGGGCTGGAAGATGGGCTGAAGGAGCAGGAGTGGGCTGGAACACGCGGGTCGTACCCGATCCGAATGCTGAACCGCGGGTCCGCTTAGTGGAGAGAAGCCGGCAGAATTCGCCACGTGGCGCCATCAGGAGCTCGACAACGCGCCTGGGCTTTCTGCAATTGCGCCGGCTGCCCTTCATTTTTGTTAATTGCTCCGGTACCCCTGAGCCTTCAGAAATTGGCGCCGCCGGCCTGATTCCTCCCAGACTATCAATTTAGTCCTTTGTTAGCTTTTTCAGCCACCGTTTGCCTCTCGTTAGCTTTTTCAACCACCGTTTGCCTTAGCCTCAAATTGATTCGTTGGACGGACTTAACCGGACGTTGACCAATTAATTTCTAAAACAACTTTTAAGCCCGGAATTGCCTCGAACTTCGTGCTAAACACCGTAGAAAAGCTCGATTATACTTGGAAACCTACATTAAGCACAAAAACACAAATAATAATATTTCCAAAGCATAATTAATTCAAAAATAGCACAAAATAAAAGAAAATTCCCAGGAAAATTAGTGGAAATCTTGTGCTCATCAGGTGGACCGATTTTAAGGTTCAATTCTTAAATTTTACTATCCTCATCTTAATTTTATTACATTCAACTATTGATTATTAATGTAAGTATTTTCTTAATTTCTTAATATAAATTTGACATTTTGTAGGAAAAATATTATTGGCTAAAGCATACAGACAAAGAGACAAAGAATGTGTTAAAGCTCTTGTGCAAGAATAGGTATAAGGACTGGGTATACGAGTTGAAAAGAGATTGGAAGGATGGGAAGAAGCCGTCGCTCAATATGACTGAAGAAGTTTATGCCAATTTTGTTACCCGTTGGAAACACCCTGCGGTCGAAGAGGCATAAGAGAGAGCTAAGAAGAACAGAGTTAGTGCTTCAGGGTTGGTGGTGAAGCATACTACAGGGTCGATTAATGTTGCCGAGCACCAGTCTTGCATGGTATGGACTCTTAAGTTATATTGTATTTCTTGTCTTCATTTTTAATCGTAAATAGTTGGGTAGCGATGTAGATGCTATGAAATCCATGACTTTAATAAGCATGTAGGTTTTGTTTTTACCTGCTTGTTTTGTAAATTTGGTTTTGTTTTGTTGGAACTTGGTTGCATGAGATGATATATTACTGGGATTGAATTTGTTTGTTTGTGGGTGCATACACTAGAAGACGTCAAGTCGATAATTTATTGGAACCAGTGGCAAAAAAAGAATTCGGGTTTGTGCTGGTGGTACAAGGAAATTGATAATTTATTGCTTTTAGCTACTTGTCTATGTCTGTCTCTTGGTTCAGATTATTAAAACAATATGGACTCGATAATTGCTTTTAGCTACTTGTGTGTTTGTGTGTCGTACGTCTCTCTCTCTCTCTCTCAATCAAATGTCAAGGGCAGCACTTAGGGATGGCAACGGACTGGGTTTGGGGCGGGTTTGACATTTCCCAAACCTGCTCCCATGTCCCTTATTTTGTGTTTTTGATCAAATTGTGGGGGCAAAGATGATTAGTGCTGAATATTCTGACACCTCTTGTATGAGAAATGCTCTAAAAAAGCTTCCAGTTTTGTTTTCAAATTGTCGTAAAACTGTTTTGTTTTCAAATGTTTGTAGTCTGCAACTAATTTCTGCTACTTTAATGGTTGTAGAACAACTGTAATTGTCTTCTAGTAGATTAAATAAACTCGCCTGGCACTTAACAAACCACAGTTGGATTTTGGCTAAATTATGATTTGCCTCTGTAGGAGTCTGAGGTCAGAGATCATAGATAAAGAGTAGGATTGATAGGAAACTGCAAATCTTGACACCCATTTGAACCAAATTCAGATACTACTAGATAACTTTCGATCTTTAAAATATGTTGACCCCTGTTTAACAATATCCTGGCTTTGCCACTGCTTAAATGAAAGTTTTAAGATGTATGGGAAATCTTAGGAAAGATAGAAGCCTAAGTGTACTTATAAAATGAGCGAAAATTATTTGAGATGGTTTGGGCATATACATCATAGAGCATTTGGTGCATCCATTGGGAAGTGCAATAGTATTCATATCAACAACCAAATTAGAGGTAGAGAAAGAGCAAAACCATTATGGAGTTGATAACTAATAGGACATGAGTGAATGTGGCTTGTCGGGTGCATTGGACAGTTGAATGGCAAATAAGGAGTCTCACAGCCTACCCAAATTAATTAAGAGAAACTGATGAAGGCTACGTTGGATCTTGGATCTTAATGCTGATCTCTTGATACTGATTCATAGGAATCCTTGTCTGTCAAATAGTTTATTGGTTTTGCAGATCTCTATAAACTGATTCACAGTTAAAGATGAGTCAATTGTGGTGTTGTTTGATTGCACAATTATTGTCAATAGCCTTACAGGACGACTGTCATTGGGGGCATATTTTTCAGGCAGTCCAATTATTTTTCAGGAGAATGAATGTGCAAGTAGGTCCACCGTCAACATAAATATAGAGTTAATAAATGGGTAGCAGATTGAACATCTGATCACATGGTGGTGTGCTGGCAAAAGTAATTGGTGAAATTTATGTCTTGATTCACATTGCTTTTTCCATGTTTATGCAACTGTAAGTTTGCTCTATTTTATCATTGTTTATGCAACTTGGTTCGGTTCTTCTCCTGGTTTGGCTTGTGGCCCCATTTTCTGTTTTGGATTAATTTTTGAAAAACCACTAAGCTCTTAACTTTAAAGTAATTGAAAATATTTTAAATATAAAAAAAACTAACTAAAAAAATCCAATAGAAACAAATATAATACAAAATCGTAACATTTTGATATTTTTATAGTCTCGTAAATTTATATTTGCAATTTTTTTTTTGAATAAATGGCTCCACACATAAAGTACGGGATGGTTATATGAGTTTATTGGGGTAAACCATAATTGTTGTATGAATGCTAATTAAGTTATATTATTATTGTGATGATTGTAGATTCAGACATATGATCCTCATGTTGATTATTCAGATGTATTTGTAAGTACTCACACCACCTCTAGTACTACCGGTGAAAGTCGTGTATGGGTTGATCAAATAGCTGAGACTGCATATGTAAGTATCATGGTTAATGTTAATTAAATTGAATTATGTATTGATTATGTAAAATGTTTTAATTTACTATTGGGTTTTTATGACATAATGCCTATAGGGAGCGTAGGGAGTGCGCTGGGCAATTTGATGTGAACGCATGGAAATCTGCCGTTTCTTCTTAGGGATGTAAGAAGAGGGGCGAATGATTATACGGGCTAGGTGAGCATGGGGCTGCCTTATTTCCATTTTCTTTTCAGGATTCACCATTTTCTTCAGAATCTCATCCTCAATCCACTTCAGCCAAGCTTGCTGTCATGGAAGAGTTACGAGCTAGAATGGCTCGCCAAGATCAAACCATGGCTGAGTAAGCACGAACCATGGCTGATCAGCAACGTGCTTTGATTGAGAGCCAACAAGCTTTAGCTGCAAAGCAAAAATGATGGCCGAGATGAAGGCATATATGGAAGCATTCATGAACAACCGATTAGCCTCCTCGTCACTTAATACTCCCTCCCCTTTTTCCTTTATACGAGATATGTTTCCACCCCCATAGTTTGGACAAATACAACTTTGATATGTTATCAGTTTTTATTAAGGGAATGTTGTTATGATGACATTTGATGTTAATGGTATGTAATAGTTAGGAATTGATGTTAACTTTCTGTATCTTTTGATTAATTAAATGTTTTATGTTTTTGGAATTTGATCTCATTCCTTTATATAATGTGCTAAATCAGGTACCCAAAACGACAAAATATTCATATTTTTTTTTGATGTTTTTATAAATATTTATCAATTTTACCGACGGAAGCTAGTTTTGTTGAATAGGTTTCGAAATTTGCATTCTGATGAATTATATCGTTGGTAATTACTGACGGAACATAAAATTACCGACGGAAAATGTCGTCGGTAATTACTGACGGAACATAAAATTACCGGCAGAAAAGGTCGTCGGTAATTACTGAAGAAACATAAAATTACCGACGGAAAATATCGTCGGTGATTATTGACGGAACATAAAATTACCGACGGAAAATATCGTCAGTAATATGTTGTCGGTAATTACCGACAGAATTTGTATTTCCGTCGGTGATTACCGACGAAAAATCTCTCCGGACAGCAATTACCGACAACGGTTTACTGACGGAATTCTCCGTCGGTGTTCTGTCGGTAATTGACTTTTATCGACGAAATATATATTTTAATGACGGAAATAGTCAGTCGGTAAACACTGTTTATCCAATAGTGATTGTTGTTGGAGATTTTACTTATATCGTTTCTGGAATTTATGACTTTAAAAAAAAATTGTGTTGGAGAATCAAACTTTCAACCCCAAAGTATATTGTCACACTAAAAAAATACAAAATTCCACCAAAGTATCTATGAAATCTCACTTTGTCACACCCAAAGGAAGTTTTGTGTCATTTTCATATCATTTTATAGCTTTTTTCTAGTTTACTCCCTAGTCACGACGAATGTTACCAATCTGACATTAAGGTGCACATGAGATTTTACGTGTAGGGCATTTTGGTCATTTTCTGACATAACTTTCATTGCTTTTATTACCCAAAGAGAAACTTTTTTTTCTTCTTCTCATACAACTCTTTCTCTGTTTCTTCTCCATCAATGACCTCTTACGTAAATTTTAATTGAAATAAAACTCAAGAGTGTATGAATCTTTTATTCAAAATTTTATATTGAAAAATAAATAAAAATAGAGCGGAATATCTGATATCATAGAGATATAACTGAAGATCAGATAATCACAATCAGGTGTCAAGGTCGCCACGAATAAGAACCCACAAAAAATTAAAGTTATCACAACCCCCGACATTTCCCCCTTTCTCTCTCGTACAACACAATACACAAGCATACACTACGAATTTTAAAACCCATATTTGAACCCATCACAAATGTATACGACAAAGATGAGGCATGCCATGGTTCAATCCGTCTTCATCATCCATAGCTTCAACTCTAATAAATTTCTCATCGGCACCGTATATTGTTTATGATTTGATTGGACCAAATTATCGATCGTAAACATTATTCGTCACCGTGTCTATCACTATGATTATCAGACATGATATCATCATCACCAAATTTGACATAGAATATGGAAATGCTACAAAATTACGTTGATGGCCAAAGTGGAAATGTCTCACTTTCATACCTTATTTTTCCATTTGTCCCACTTTGCTCCCTTCCGTCTATGCGTGTTGAAAATAGTAACGAAAAATGGTATGTGCATGTCACATGAAGATTATTTTGATAATTTTTCTTGGGGTGCAAAATGAGATTTGGTTATAACATCATTATTTAGTTACCCATTTAGTATTTAAAATATGTTTTTAAATAAAAATAATAAATAATTGTTTCAATAATCCAAAAATAATTATATGACTAATTTACAATTCCCCCCGCAAAGTATCCACCAAATCGCATAACGCACCCTAACCTAAGGTTTGTCCCATAATGGTATGTGATGCTACATTTTCTTTCCATTTTTCACCCTACCCTTAATGGATGTTAGAAAATTCACTTAAAATAGCACGTGATCTTCCACGTGCGGGGCAAAAATGACATTACTCTTATATGGTTAAAGAGTAAATGCATTAAAAGGAAAAATCCTAATCTTACATCCTCTCATTCTCTCATCTCCTGGTGTAATCCCATCTTCGGCTCACCCGTAATAGCCGCCATCCCCAGCCCCACCATATATAGAAGCCGCCATCTCCAGCCTAAACCCTTCCCACTCCTATCACAGCTCTAGCCCTACGTCTTTCGATTTTAGCCAAATTCCATCTTCGATCTCCCTCATTCTATCCCATGCAAAAGTTGCGCCTAAAGTAGCAATCAGAGGCTATAGAGTATACTTACTAAAAACCCTTATAAAAACATGAGATAAACAAAAAATCAATAACCCATATCGACGAATTCATCAGAAAGAGAGACGGGCATGAATTAAGAGAAATGATAAGGGGTTTTATTGAAATACTCTTCAATTTTACTTGAGAAAATTGGGCGTACGACCGACTTGCATATGGCTTAAAACAAAGTAGTGAAATTGAGAAGATGTTCAAGAAGCTATGGTTCTAGATGATTTCGACCTTAGAGCAGCTATCATGGTGGTCGGGTTGGATTATTTAAAGAATTATGAGAGAAAAAGTAAAGTTAAGTTAAGTCATGTAAGAGGATAAAAGGGGGGGGGTGAGAAATTGATTGATTTAAGCGGTGGTTGGGTTTCATGGGAGGAGGTAAGTGGATCCAATTTCATACAAGAAATCGGAGATGTGACGGGTATCTATGGGCAAAAGTTTTTCATATATTTTGTTTGCGTACTTTGTTTTCATCATCAAGATAAAAATTTGATAATGAAATCAAACGCGTATCTATCTTCTGGGTTAAGAGTGAGAAATTTAAGAGAGAAATTTGGAGGGAGTGGACAAAATCCAGATCAGGTTCTGGGTTAATTTTTGTTTTGGGGACAACTGAAGATCAGAAAACATGGTGAGTCTTTTCTCTAGATTTTCTTTCAGCAAGAAAAAAAAAAGGAATGGTGGACCCCCACTCCATTTTTTTTGTCATTTTAACTTTACACACACATTTATATAATTTTTTTAGAAAATTATATTTTATTTCTTAATTTTTATTAGGCTAAAATACATTTAGCACCCACAAAGTTTACACCAAATTCCTAATATTTCCCCCGAGTTAACACCCATAAGGAAATGTCAAATTAACGTGACTTTTATAACGACAGTGGTTAGGATGAAAAATAAGAAAAAATAATAATGTCAGATACTATTATGGGACAAACCTTAGGCTTGGGGTGCACAATGTGATTTGGTGGATACTTTTGGGGGAATTTTAATTTGGCATAATTATAAAGAAAATGTTATCCTTACAACTAATTATATTACTTTTCTTATAACTAAGTTTTGAAGAACTGCAAAGTTGTTTTAGACAAAGGCATTTTTGTTTTTTTAAGGCTTAGTTGTAAGGAAAGTTATAAAATTAATTGTAAGGCTAGCAACGTTGTTATTATAATTTTTCTAACATTTAAATTAAAAATTAAAAAATTACATTACTCTCAAAAATGAAATTTAGAATTAATTTAATTTTTTTTTTATCATTCGCTTTCTTCCATCAACATCATCATTCATAGACCCACCACTATTATCACCTCAAATAACACCATTAACCCAAAAATCAAAATTTGATTTGATTTGATTTTTTTGTCTAATTCTTTACTCCTTTGTTCAAATTAACTTATATGTAAAACTCGTCATTTATAAACTCACCACCACCACAACCTTAAATTTCACTATTTACAAATCCAAATTAATTTTTTTGAATTTTCAAATTTGAAGATTGAAACCCAAACTTATATGAAGATTTGAAAAATTGATGATTTGGAAATCTAACAATATCATATTCTACATAAACCACTACTGTCATGTTTACAATCACCCCAAACACCACTCCTAACCACCACCACTAGCATCCCTGCAATCGCTGCCACCGCCATCACTAGTCACTATCACCAAAAAAAAGCATTCACCTTACTTTGCTAAAACGGAAAAATAAAATATCTTTAGCTTCCGTTAAGTCACCGTTAAAATTGGATGACAGTTAGGGATAGTGACGAAATTGTATATATCTTTAAAAGTATAATGACGATTTTGCTCGAAACATAATACAGTGGCAAAATTTAACAATTAATCAAAGTACAGTGGCAAAATGAACCATTTTTCCCCCAAAAAGTTAATTTTTTATTTGATTTGATTCCTTTTTTAATTCTTTATTCCTTCCTTCAAAATAACTCATTTGCAAAAGTCATTATTTATAGACACATCACCACACAACTTTGAATTTCACTTTTTACAAACTCAAATTCAATGTTTTGAATTTTCAAATATTCAAATTAAAACCAAAACCCATGGGGATATATGAAAATATAATGATTTGAAAATCTCACAATGCTCTATTTTATCTAAACTTCCACTGCTATCCCTTTAATTGCCACCACCACCGCCCCTAACACCACCATCCCCACAGTCGTCAGTACTACTATCACGACCACCAAGAAATGCATTCAACTCACCTTGTTCAAATGGACACATGAAATCTTTCTAATCGGACTTTTTTCTTAGAACGTCTGTCATTTCTTAGTTCCTATCCACTTATGGTGTCAAATTACTAAGCAATGAGATAATCTAATTAATTTAGGATAGACTACTTGAAAGAATGTCGGTTGGTGGCAGTCTCTTCCAATAAAAGGAGAGTTGCGGTAGAAGAAAAGAAAGCCAATAGCCAGAGGAGGGGAATAGATAGATTTTCATATGTAACTACCCCGGGTCCTATGAAAAGGAGCAAACAAGTTAAGAGCAAAAGATGTTTGAGGTTTGGAACGCAGTTATGGAGATGGGTAAAATATTTGAGCCCAATTATTTGTGATTACTACAATTGGTTTTGTTTGTAATATCTTAAGTTTGGGACCAGTATAATAGTTTTTAAGGCTGCTCGTAGTAGTCTGAAAATTCAAATAAGTAAACTGTAGATTTTAGTTTTTTTTTCATAACAAAACGCAGAGATTTATCAAATTGTTCTTCATTTTTTTCATCTTCTTGACATTATGACACATTTTCTTAACTCATTTATCTTATTTTATTCGTAGGTAATAACTAAACATGCTAAAAGTTTACTTAATATCTCGATACTCACCAACAATTCTATTATTATCAATACAATTTTTCATATAAATCTAATAATGTCTTTCCCGAACATATTTAAGAAAAGTAAAACCATATTATTTTTTAGTTTCGAATAAAGTTTTAGTGTCTCGACTGAGGAATGATATTTTTGTTATTTTAGAAAATATTGGGCAACATTTGTAACGATAATGGTAGGAGGGGGAAACTGATAAGAAAATTAAAATACAAGACGAAATGAATAGAATTAAAAGTGTAGGACCTAACTTTAAAATATGTACAAATCAATGGATCAAATTATTATTTAATTATTCATGAAATTAATTAGCCTATGACAAATTTACTCTTTTGGTCTTAATTAATGGTGAGTGATTTATTATATATATATATATATATATATATATATATATATATATATATATATATATATATTTTTTTTTTTTTTTTTTTTTTTTCCAATCATTATTGTTTGACATGGTAAATTTACATGTATTGTTCTTAACAACACGCACAGATTCATTAAATGGCTCTTCATTATTTTTCATCTTCTTGACATTATGACACATTTTCTTGACCTATTTCTCTTATTTTATTCATGGGTAATAACTAAACATGTAAGACCCCGAACCTTCATGTGTTTGAATATCTTACTTTGCGGATCAAATAATCATTGCAACTCGTGTCCGACTTGATAAGAGAATCTTTAGACGTATAGGTAGGCTATTAAGAGGCCTATACTTTAGTTCTTTATGTTCCTCAAGACTTTACCTTCTTTAAGTTACAAGTCGTAACTCGACGATAGTCGGAAGCCGACTTGGTTGAGTGTTCTCGTGTAGTTCTTTCTTGTGATCTCGGTTATGGCCTGGGTCATTTCTTGAGTATCTTGAGTAGACTTTGAGTATTAAACTACCTAAGGAATAGATTCCTTAAATCTAATCTTGCTTTGATGCTTAATGCATCACATTCGTCTCTATTACGTTGCGTGAAACCGAACCTTGCGTGTATCATGTCTTTGGAGTTTCTATACTCGTGTATCATTGTTGGACCTTATAGTAGTACTCTAGTCCATATCATAACCCTTCTCGTATGTTTTATAACATCGGTCTTGATCATAGTGTGATTGGGTGAGAGTTTGGAAGCATTGTTACTCCGTTTGACCTTTTGAATCTTAGGGTCTCTCGGTTTGCTTTCCTTTGCCTTATTTTGTGTCTTTGAGAATCGTGAGATGTTAACTTGAATCCTAGATCTTGTTTACTAGTCCTTAACAAGTTTAAGAATGTTCATTCATGCTTGTAGTATCCTTGTTTAACTCGTTGAATTGTTTGATGTCTGTTGCGAGTTTCACCCTTTATTCCTCCTTGTTTTGGGTGATGTTCGGACCTGTTTTGGACCTGTTTTGAGTTAAACATCCCTAATGGTTTGGGGTTGCATTGGACACATTTAGGACTTTTTTTTAAGTCATTTTGGCCGTCCAGACACCTGAGCGCTCGCCCAACCAAATGACTGAACGAGTGTACAAAATCCAGCAACTCAAGAAAGGAGAAAGGGGACTGAGCGCTTGCTAAGCCTTCCCCTTGGGCGACCGTCCAGCCTCTGCACCAGCAATACGGGATTTTCCATTTTGTGATTTTTGGCTTGAACCCTTGAACCCCATTCGACCCAATTCAAACCCCACTTGATTTGTAACCTCTTTAGATTTAATTTCAACCATTGGATGAGTTCTAATCAATGGCCTTCATTAATCAACCAATGGGAAGCTTAATAACTCAAGCAATGGATTGAACCCTTTGAGCCTTCATCATCCCAAACTCAAAACATGACAACCATTTTTCATTTCCACCATTGTTGAGCTGGGTTCTAGTGAGAGAAAGTGAGCTTTGAAGTTCCTTCTCCTTGCATGCATGATTGCTAGAGATCTGGCCATCTGATTTTCGATTGGAGTCCACCAAATCGAAGCCCTTGGCAAGTAGCACACCTTCCACCGATTCAATCTTCGATCCGAATAGGTTTGTTGGCCGAGATAGGTACGTGACTACACCCTCTACTTTCCCTCTCTAACTTAAAATGATGCTAGGTTGTTGGAGCTTGTCTCTCTTGGTTCCTCGTGTTATTGCATGTCTAAATGGAATGATTTAATTGGTGCTTTGATTAGTAAACATGTGGGTTTGAATCTCTATGGGTTTATTGTGTTTATGGGAGTAATTTAGTATGGAATCACTTGTTATTTGAGTTTAGAAACCCGGAAGATTATTAAATCCCAAATTTGAATTTGACCTAGAATTGGTAAAATTTGTAAATTAAATCAACGGAAATCTTTTGGGTCTCTAAAATGTTATTTTGAGCCTAGGGATAAATCCCCAAGACTAATCTTGTTCGTTGGATCTCAATGGTAAGATCTCAAGAATTTATTGGTTGAGACCAATTTGGGTGTTTGGTGTTAAATTATGATTTAGGATTTCAACCGAAGTCCTTGGATAATGTTAAGTGTGAATTTATCGCTAGCCATTGAATTGAGGACGTTTGGAGCATAATGGAGTGATTAAAATAAAGGACGTTTTAAATGGTCAAATTATGAACTAAAATTATTGATACTTTGTGGACTTCAAACGAAGTCCTAAGTCTTGTAAGAATGCGACATAGACTGTATTGGACCCTTGGGAAGTGGAATTTAATATGATAGGAACCCCAACTCACGAGAGTCACCTTGACATCATGAACCTACCTTGACTCGTTAGAAACCTTGTTCGAGAATCTTGTATTACCTCAATCTTGCAAATTAGTATTGCCCGAACACCTTAAAGATTATTGACTATACACTATGAGTTTATCCTTTGAGTGTATTTCATGGCCCTTATCGTTTAGAGAACTTCGATGGAGTCTCATAGTATTATAACATGGTTTATCTTGAACCCTCAAGGACTTGAATGTGGAAAGAGTGCGTGTGACCTTGTCGCTTGGTAAACCTAGACAATCTAGGTAGCCTCGAGAATTCATGTGAATTGTGCAAGTATTAAGTTATAAACTTAGCTTGTATATTGCTAGAAATAACCTTCCATGTCTAATTCAATATTATGACTTATAAGGCGTAATTATGTCAAGTCTTGACAATATGAATTTCCATTTTTAATTTACATTGTGATATGAGAAAGCATTACCATGATCCTTGTTAATGATTGAATTCTTCTTGCTTGTATTATGAATATGATTTAATAAGCATATTTCATATCTTGGCTCAAAGCATAATTTACTCTTGAAATATCCTATTGAAAGTTGATTCGTGTACATGTATTGAACTTGGATTCCACTATAAGGTGGAATGGTGAACTTGTTGAACTAAGGCTTCTCAAATGAAATAAAACCTAGATATATGTGAACTGTGAACATAAAGAAAGGATAGAAATGCATATAAGCATTTGTATCCTATTTGGGATGAATTGTAGCGATGACTCAACGGAGTCGAGTTTAAGAAACGATTAGACCTTACTAGGATCGTGGTGAGATCCTTTGACATTTAGAAATCCATTTGAGTAGATTACTAGCTTTTGGAGCTTGAATAGAATTGAGTGGACAACTTGGCAATTATACTTTTGAGACTCAATCGAGCTCCTATTATAATCTATATGATTAATCGTGAACATGTCGTGAATAACATGCCTGCTTGTCTTGAACGAGCTCGCTCTTGTCGAGCTCGTTTCCTACTTGATTTAATATGAGTAAATATCTACTTGACAAGGATGAGTTCGCTCTTGTCGAGCTCGTTCTCTACTTGAATTTTAATGTCGAGTAAACATCTACTTGTCATTCCATTAGTCCAGCTGGCATACTTGTCTTGTCTCGATGGTAAACGACGCATCGCCGTCACAAATCGTGAGATTCGTGGTAGTGATGGGTCGCCACACCATAATCATGCACACATCCTCCACTATTTGATCATAGTGGAGAAGAGTACATTGTCATAACCATTAGGGCGCTTGGAATAATACTATCGTGTTCAAGGTCGATGTATCAATCACGTGCATCCAACAACCCACTTTCAAGATAACCGTTTTCATTTCAGGATCTACGTTGCGGCAACGGCTCTATAATATATCCTCCTGTTATGTGATTTATTTCAAGCACTTATATGACAACAAAGTGTTAATTGAGACATGGGATCGAAAGTGACCATGTTTATCTTGATTGTGCATCTTTGAATTATGTGGTGTGTATATACGTATGTATACATACTAATACTTGATAATTCTACAAAAGACTTGATATGTATATATATAAATATACATGCTTATACATGATAATTCTATGAACGACTTGAGGTGTATATATATAGTTATACATACTTACATGTAATGTTTTCATGAGAATCACTTTCTAATTCATTTGGTTGTGTTGAACAGGGAATTTCACCCTGGTTCATTTGGACAGTCTAGTAAGTGAGAAGGAAAGGGTATCTTTTGGAGTATCTTAAGTATCCGATACGTATCTATGGGTTTTTATCGCAGTAATGCGATTACAGGATCCTTTATAACAATGTTTCATCTTATGATATATTGTCGTTTGTAGTAGCGTACTGAGTCTTTATGACTCACTCCGTGTCTTGTTTCTAGTTTACAGTTATCCGTTAGCAGTGCTGAGGTCGTGCAGATCATGTAGTTGTGCACAATTGATCGATCGTTGAGTTGAGATCGTGTGCTCGTGATTGTCGCAGTTGTCGTTCCTTCCGAGTCGTAGCTCGCGGAGTCACCTTTAGCATTGTGTTGTTTCTTCTATTTTGTCCTTCTTTTCTGTTAAGAACGTCTTGAGTAAAGTTATATAAACTTTACTATTGGGTAGCAATTATAGTCTTGTTGTACGTTCCTGTCCCCAATTTTATTAGTCGGGCGTGTATACTTCACTTTATGGTATTTATTTCAGTGTTCTCCCAGGCATGCAGTAGCTTTGGGGCTTTTCTTAATTCTAGTCGTTCGGTTGTTGTTAACCCCGGTATGTTAGCCGTTGGGTAATTGTTATATCAGGTTGGGTTCTTGTTGAAATGCCGGATTGGAGTGCCGATGGTTTGTTCTCCGGCTGCAATGTTGCGGTACGCAAGTTTTGTTTTTCCCATTTGTGAGATTTATGTCTCTCTTAGTCTTTTGACTTTAGTTTCGAGCTTCACAACTCGGGACTTCCTTTTCTTATCGCTTTCGCAGTTTCGATTTTTGTAAACTTGTATTTTAGTACGGCTTCATATTTTGTTTGTAAGCTTTTTCTAGTTGTATTGTTCGACTTACACTACTATTTTTCAAATGCTTGTCCCTTTCTTGCCTTGTCCTTGTGGCGCAACCTTGGGATTCCGTTCCAGAATCTGGGTTGGGTCATCACATCAGCAACCGAATTAGCTTCCTGAAAACAGTGAGAGAAAGTAAAGTGCATAGAAGAATGAAGCCTAGCTATAGCATGAATCACATACAAACTATGCCAAGGAGGGTGGGCTCTACCAATGACGCAATCAAAGAGAACTTTCGAGTTGACTTCAACAATGGCCCCCAATACACCATGATTACCAAGTCGCTAAACCCCTTGAAGAAAAGCTCGACATTCTGCAATAACTCAAATTACCCGAGTTATTACGGATAATACCCCCTCCAGCACTGCAACTAGGATTACCATGACAAGCTCCATCCATGTGTAATTTAACATTTCCAAGAGTAGGTTTAATCCAACGAACCACCTGAATTGTTTTAGAGGAGATCCTCCCTAAACGAGTAGATATGCTAGATATAATCGGCTAGTTCCCCCGAGTAATGCTTACCATTACCTATAATTTGATAAAGACATAGGTGTAAATATAGTTATACAAATATATGTAAAGATATCATTACTCTGAAACATATGGGCCACCAGACCAAACAAGAAAAGATTGGGCTATCTACCCAAAAAAGGGTAAATTTTTAGTAGGACCATTTTTCAAAGTTTTTAATTCCAAAAGTTCATCATTTTTTTTCAATCGTAAAAAACCACCTTTTGAATTATTGTTCCGAAAATAGAATTGTCTCTTTCAATAGCTTCGGCAACACACTTTGAATTCGAAAATCACCATTATTGCGCAACGAAATGGGGATCGACCTGCTCGGTCAGGTTTAGGGGGCAGCGCCCTTTCGCAGGGGTTCGGGGCAACGCCCCCAAAAGGTAAACAATTTTTTATTTATTTATGAAATACGAAACTTTAATGGATCTGTGTCGGGTTGAGATTTTTCGGGGCAACGCCCCCAAAAGGTAAACAATTTTTATTTATTTATGAAATACAAAACTTTAATGGATCTGTGTCGGGTTGAGATTTTTCAGTAAAAACGAAGGCAGAGGAAAAAGGGGAAGAAGAAGACTTACGACTGATGGGATGAAAGAAGAAGGTGGAGGACGTGGTCTGGTTCTTTCTGATTTTATATCGCGGTGCAAAATTATTGGATTAATGTATCACGTTGCAAACATTGATGTATCGTACTTCAAACATTGATGTATTGCGGTGCATAAATAAATTAGACAATTAAACTGATGAATCGCGGTGCAAAAATAGACTAGACAATTAAACTGATGAATCGCGTTGCAAAATTAATGCAATAAAATTGATGTATCGCGGTAATAAAATCAATGCACCCAATAAAACTGATGAATCATGGTTCAAACATATTGATGTATCGCGGTACAAAAATAAACTAAACAATTAAATTGATGAATCGCGATGCAAATATTAATGCAATAAAATTGATGCAACGCGATTCATTTTCATAGCGCGCTTCATGCTTGTTAAGGGTTTCGTAGCTTTTTTGCCCCCACAAGTATCCTTTTCCGTTTAAAAAAAAATACGGTACAAAAATGAATAAGAACTTTAAAAAATGAACCAACCTGTAATTTTTCTAAAAAAATAATAATGAAAAGATTGGGTTGAAAACATGCTACCATGTTTAAGAACATTCATTTGGGTTTTGGGCTTTTTTGCAAAAAAAATTCATTCGATTGTACCCGTAATGGGTTATCGAATCTAAAAATGTACCTGTCTCCAAGAAAAATCCACCTATTGCGTTACTTTTTAGCGATTTTCCAGCTCAAAATGGAGATCTAGCATATAGTAAAAGTAGCTTACGGAGGTAGGTATCAAGGGAAAAAATGCAGCGAGATCACAATCTTCCTCTATCGGTGAGAGATTCCCACAATTTCAAAATTATTGTTCTATTTTCTTTTTTCGTCTCTCCCAAAATAAATATCTTGTTTAAACTTTATTTTTTAGGAGAATATTTTTATCACTTTACCCTTATTTTTTCACCTTATTTTAATTATGTGTCATATACAGATGGACTTTAAAATAAACTACACATCAAACTAATATTAATAATCCAGTCAAATATGTTTTTCTTAAACCGTGCGCTAAGTCAACTCTGACGATAATTTTGAGACGGAGGGATATATATATATATATATATATAGCGGTCCTCTTTTGTGAAATTATAATCGCCGAAGTACCCTATTTTTGTTTTAAACTGTAAAAGTCTATTTTTATAAATTTATTCCAAAAATACTTAATCTTTGTCTTTCTCGATCTCTGAATGCTTCGTGTAATATCCCAAATTTTCTATATTAAAATAAATTTTCTTTTATTAATTTTTACCAAATATCAATAATTATTGTGAGCTTAACTTTTCAATTTGGAGTTTATTAAAATTAGGTTAGGCCCAGTACACTTGGGTTTCATTTTAGTGGACTTGATGTTAGTTATTTAGTATACTTTGAGTGTGGGTTTGACCCACCAATTTGGGTTTCCTTTACTCATAATAATAGTTGTTATATAATAATAATAATAATAATAATAATAATAATAATAATAATAATAATAATAAATAGATAATAACTATATAAATCAATATTGTAAATTGGGTCTATTTTTGGTTGTACAGTTTATTCTAAGTTGGATCTATTTTTATTTTGTTTGGGCTTGATCTAGTGGACTGTCAGTTTGAGCTTGGCCCATTAGCAATATTAGTTAAGTTAAATATATATTTTTTTAAAAAAAGGATAAAGAAATAGAAAGGAAGAAGCTCAGACGACAGGCATAGACTAGAAGAGGAAACGGAGGGTCCGACTTTGACTTCGGCAACGCCTTGGATCCACAAGAGAAGAACATGAAATCCAAACCCCTTATTAAAATCAGGGAGTGAGAGAGAAATGATAAAATTTCACTTTCTCAACCCAAGCTTAGAGAGAGGCGGAAGAAAAGAAAAAAGAAGAAATTTAGTGCGGCTGTAGCAAAGAGTATGAACGGAAAGTGTTTGAGGCTTGAGTGTTGATCGATATATCAAGGAAATTTTGAGTAAGCTATGTTGGAAGAGCCAATTGAGGTAAGTCTTTTGTTGTGATTATTTATAAGCGTGTTTGTGGATCTAAATGGTTGTGAAAGTTCTATATATATGAATATATGGATGATAAAAAAAAAGATAATAGAGAAATGGATTTGGTGGATAGGAAGGTGGGAGAGATCGTCATTGTTGTTTTGCATGTACCATATATTGATTGTGAATGTGTGTGCGTGTGTGTGTTCGGTAAATGGGGAGGAGATGAAGTGTTAATGGTGTTAATGGAACA
>CM028377.1:1532152-1568694 GCA_013146195.2 Codonopsis lanceolata | reverse complement strand
TACGGTTTATTCGACAATTCTTGTTAAAGAGAGATGGAATTCCTCGCTAGAATGCAAAGACATGACCGTGGCTCAAGATCAACAAAGTTTATGGAGTTGGACATGGGTGAATGCCTCGAAGAGAAACATCAGACTATTAGGAGTGATATTTCTACCTCTAGAAGCTTGGAGGCAGGCCGAGGGACATGCAGAAACAGTGTTGGGGAGTAAAGCGGGGAAAGTGTTTAGCTTGTGGTAAGGATTGCCCAAGATGAGGTTATCCGCCCTGGGAGTACTAGTCAACAATCCAAAGGCTCCAAGAGGGAGATGGTGGACGGCCTAGAATTTGAGGTTGTGTGCGTGGCGGTTGACCATTATGAGTTTTGAGACCTATCCGAAATAGGAAGGTACATTCTTGTATATGTACGTAAACTATACCGTTGTTACTATTACAAGTATTATGAGTACGCGCTTTTAATTGGTAGCTCATGTGCATTCATACATACATTATATGGTGTATTGTGTATTATTGGTTATTTGCTTGATCGGGAATAATACCCCAATGTGAGATAGATATATGATATAGTTTGTTTGTAAATTACCGGTAGGTAATCGCACATGGTGTACGGATTCTTGTTTAGTCTATATACATAAGACTATGTTGTATGTAGAGTATGAATATATATGAAGTACGAATTGTATAGTGACACTTATCGGTTTGGTATAATGTTTGTATATTCTATGAGAGTATGTTTTATGTAATGAGTAATATTATACCATATTATTGTTAGTGGTTGTTATGCGAATAAGATATACACTCGACTTGTGAGAAGGTTGAAGGTTGCGATTTAGAGGATAATCATGGTTACACGGGAGAGATTGACGCTTCACCGTGAGTATTGAGACGTTAACGCGGTGTTAGGATACTTAGTGTATGTATTGGTTGTAGACTTGGTCTAGAGCTCAAGAAATGATAGTTTTGCGGAGTATAGTCGTTACGAGTATCGGTAGACGTTTCGGTTTCTTGTAAATCCTAGGAAATTATATTGGTTGGGTGTACTAGGTACACGAGTTTTATGGTAGATATGACTGTTGTTTGTCAAGGTAATAGACCTTGTTACTTGGTCTGAATTTTTATTCAGTTATGTGCATTAGTTGTGGAAACACCTACTTGATGCATTACATTGTAGTATACTAAATTCTCATTTCATCATTATTATCTCCTCGCTCATTCATTTCCTTAGCATAGGAGACTATTAAAGGATGCTTAAAACCTTTTGATCATGAACCTCAGATCCTTGTAACGAAAAGCTGAGTATCCAACTTAGCTTCGGGTACCCTAAATTGGTGATCAAAAGTGGTTCGTTGTTGAACTAGGATTGGTATGAATTAAGTTAGAAATTGACTGTACCCTTTACCAAGTGGAATGGACTGAAATGGAATGAATTTTCAAAACATTTCATTAATGTGCTCTTATGTGTTCTCACCCGCGATGGGAAATCGCGAGCGTGATTTACATGGTTTGAAATGTCAATTTGATTATCTTTGATTTGTTTGTAAATTGCTCCATAGGCAATTATTAATTCTTGTAACTTAGAATCTCTTGCGCTTGAATTTCTTTATGTGCCCCGAGACAATTAGTTTCGGTAATTGGACGTTGAAGTGTCCTTAAATGAGTTTTTCATGTTGAAATTTGGGGTTTCGCTTGCATGTTTGGCCTAGCGTTGTTCGTATGTGTATTCGTGACTCAAGCATGAGTCATATTGTTTCCGATAGAAGGCGTTTGATGACGTGTCTATTGAGAATTGTAGACTTTTGAATCTGGATTATATTAGTTCGACCCTCGTGTATATTGTAGTGGTAGACTCAAGGATTCGAGACTAGGTTGGTGGTTTTGAACTCGATGTATTGTGGTTTGTATCATGATTTAGAATTCGGGACGAATTCTTTTTAAGGTGGAGAGGGTGTGACACCCCGCTCCTTCGTTATCTCGATTTGCGTGCTATACTTGCACTTCTTCCTTTGTTGACTGCATGCTTGGTTGGAGAGAGGGTCTAGATATGTTTGAGAGACCATATTAAGACCAAAACATTATTAAGAGACTCCATATAGTTGTTGACTTGCTAAAGTCACAAGTCGTGACTCGACGATAGTCGGAATGCGACGCGATTGAGGGTTTACCTCCGTTTTGTGTCCGTGACCTCGGTTTGGGTCCTAGACGTCTTTAAGATGGTTTGTTAACATGTTTAGATGTGTTAGACTTCAAGTTGGAAGTGTTCCTTAAGCCTATCGATGATTTTGGAAGCTTTGGAGATAGCGTTCGTCTCTATCGCGTAGTTCGGGAATCGAGTCGCTGCACGCCTCTCCTTTGGGATTCTTATTTCCCTAGTTGTTATTCAACTTCCTAGAAGTATTTAAGCTTCTTCTTTAGCCCTTAGACTTGCCTTAAAAGTCTCCTCTCATTGCTCGTTTGATTTCGAGTTCGTTCGTCGTTTCGGTTGCACGTTGTTGCACCCCTTCCCGGTTTCGCTCCGAGTTGTTTCGGGAGTTGTTCGGGTGTGTTTTAGACTTGTTTTGAGTTGGGTTAGACCTTAGGATGGTTGCCCATAAGTTTGGGATCATTTAGATCAAGTTTAGATCAAGTTTTGGAGGTTCAGGAGCCGAGGCACCCGCCTCGCATGGAGTGAGGCGCCCGCCTCAAGTACTGAGAGTATTCTTTTGTGCAGTGGCCAGGCGGCCGCATGGGAGTGGGGAGGCGCCCGCCTCAACCCCAGAAGCTGTTACGGGATTTTCTTCCCCTGTTTTGAGTTGTGACGTGTTTTACCTATTCTACCCTCATTAAACCCCCTCTAAACCCTTCCTAACCTCTCATACTTAACCCTAAACATGTCCTAACATTATTTAGAAGTTAATTAAGGTTGGATTAGAGCTTGATTACCCCTAATCTCCACTAATTGCACTTGAGAAATGCCTATTGTGCCCTTCTTATTTTGGGGGTATAAATACCCACAACCCTTTGCAATTTACTGAAAACCATTTCATTTCTCATCCTCCACATTACGTATTAGAGAGAGAGAGAGGAAGCTTGGAGATTCAAGCCCTAGCTTCATCCTTCCTTCGATCCAAGACGATCCGACCACCCGATTTCCTTCAAACTTCGGATTCTTGAAGCCCTCGACGAGTAGAACGACTTCACCGATCGGATTTGTGTTCTCTTGAGTTTTCACTCAAGCTAGGTAAGTTACTTCCCTTTGATTTTTGGTTCATTGGCCCTAAGGAAAACAATTTATATGCTAGTTGTGGGCAATGAACACTTGTATGCTATGTTTGCCCAATTTGGGGATTTTTGGAAGTATGAACATGTTAGGAGCATTTGTAGATGACTTCTATGATTGTTGATGTGTATGATTATCCTTCATATTGTGTTTCTAGGATTGTGAGCATGCTAGAAATCATGTTTACATTATATTTGGGTTTATTATGAAAGTATGCCTTTGATTGGGGCTTTGGATTTGTGAACTCTCTATATATTATGAGAATGATCAATTAATTGAAATTATGTGATTTATGAAATGAGTTGTGATCTATGTTGGGTTTTGTTATGAATTTTAGGCTTGAGAATCAACCCCAATTTATTGGAGAAATTGTTGTTATTTGAAGCGGGTGTTAATGTTGATATGAATGAAAGGTTTAAGAATGAAATTTAGTATGTAGACTCTACGAAGTCGTAATAGGTTCAATATTGTGTTAACGAACTCGGGTTGAAGTCCTACGTCATTTGGGTTTCGTTGACTACATCTATGATGAATTCTTGGATTTTAGGCTTGGGATATAAGCCCAGACTATATTTTGGAATAATTTCTATAAACTTGAATGATGTACTAATTTTGGGTCGTATGAAATATGTATTTAATGAAGTGCGATATTTGGACTCAATAGAGTTGTTATAGGTTCAATATTATGTTAGTGAGCCTTAGGTTGAAATCCTACGATGTTCGGGTTTGGTTGGTTTCGACTGTGAGTACCCGAGCATCTCGAACTGTGTTCCATTGGTGACACCCATGACATAGAAGCTTATTGGGGATTTATTTAGGGCGTGCTCGTTAGGGCACGGAGCATTAGAGATCAACCTATAATCTCGTATTACTCTAAGAAATGATTATTTAAATGAGTTCTCTTTTAGGGAATTGGGTCGGGTGCACATGAAAGTACTTGCGAGGTTATGACTACGGCTTAGTTTTGATACCCGTGAGTTTGGCTTTCAAGAAGAAGCTCTAACATATACCGTTGGGACTATGGTTGAGTCCAAAAATTACCTTTAAGTGAGGATAAATGCTAAGTATGGATTTATGATTGTTTTTAGACTAAATAATAGTCTTTGGTTTGATCCCGAGTAGAGGGCTATAATAGACCTCACGTTGTGATTTCTTGAGCTTATATGCTACGTATGATTGGGTTGTGACTTGAGGGTTATGAATACCTCAATAGGTGGTTCTTGGACTAAAGGATAGGTTGGTTGGATTTGTTAAGTGTGTACAATATGTGCATTGTTAAATTGGTGTGTAGAACTTTATGTCCTACTTGATTTGATAAGTCCGTTATGATCGGTCTTGGTTCTTGTTTGAGCATGAGAGTAATTATCTACTTGTGCACTTCATAAAAGCCCAGTGGCAATTATATGGATCGGTTTTTATGTCGTGGTGGGACGATACAGACGCCTATACGAATCGTAAGATTCGGTATTAAATAGGATCGCCGCACTGGGACCTCACACACCCTCCACCGTTGGCCCTGGGGAAGTTAGCCCATCTCGTGAATCGTAGCGAGTGGAATAATGCTAAAGCTAGGCTGAGGCAATTGCGGTGTAGCCGCTTCAGGTATGTCGAGATGGGCACGATGGTACCGACCCATTATGTGCATTGGGAACACAACGACACTATTGGGTATCTTCTCTATCCCTTATGTGGCTTACTATAAGCACTTATATGAAAAGATGATGTGCTAAGTGGTTTATGAAGAGGTTTATGTTACTCGGTGACAATACAAGTTTAATATTGGTATGCTATAAAGATGCCATGATTTTATGCATGCTTGTGCATTATGCCATGCCACGCCATGCTATGCCATACATTGCATTTAGTAACTTGCTGGGTCATTATGACTCATTTCGTGTGTTTGTTTTCCTTAGTTTTTGCAGCTAGCTTTGATTAGCTGCTAAGCCTCGGGCGCTTGACGGATAGCAGTGGTCTTCCCGCAATAGTCGGGTTATTAGTATTGTTGTATTTTGTATTTTGTGAGACACGATTGTAAAGTTATGTAGACTTTACTTGGGTAGATTATGTTAGTATTTTGTTATTGCATTATTTTAGTAGCCGACTTGTTTGGTCGAGCTGTTGTTTCTCTTGGGTTGTTCCTTTTATTATTCCGAGCATGCTTTAGCTCACTCGTTCTAGTATTGTTGGTATTGTCTTCTCCGACGACGTTAGTCGTGAGACTTGGGTTAGTTATTAGAATTTGAATATCTTGTTCCTTTAGTTGATTTATTCCTCCCGCATGTTTTAGCCGTAGAGTTGTTGTTTATCGTGTCAAGGGTTCTTGTTACTTCGCCGCCTTAGGTTGCCGATGGTTTGTGTGTGCGTGCGCAATGTTGCGCCACGCGAGTCGTAGATTTGTCGAGATAGTCGCTCTCAGCCTTGTATTCCTTAGTTTAGGACTATAGGCTTTGGTCCATTTATGATTTGCTTCCGCAGATTTTAGTTTGGTTATTCGATTTTGCCGTTATGGCTTTACGTTCCTATTTAGAGTTTGTTGGTTCAACTCTTGACTCGCACCACTACGCTTAGCGGGTGCTTGTCCGTCTCTTAGCTTGTCTTGACGGCACGACCTTGGGATTCCGCATTGGGGTTCGGGTCGGGCTGTCACAGTTTGGCCCCTTTGAAGCATTCCTGACTTTATTAATGATGCTTATGCATGTCTTATTTATGCCTAAATGATACAATTAAGTAATGATGCATGAAATTTATTCAATTTATTTTTATGATGCCTGACTAAACTAGTGGTCATTACTTGACCTTATTATGCATGATTTATACTATAAATGCAAATGGGGCTATATGATGCATGCTTATAGTGCAGGGACATAGTGAATGCCATAAGTATATTTATTTTTATGATCGGTGGCCTTTTATTTTCTTTTTAGCGCACCCCTAATGCAGCTTATTGGATAATAAATGCAAATGCTGGATGCATATACTACTTTATTTAATGCAAATGTGATGCCTAAAAAAAATTACAGGATGCTTATTAATATGATGCATAGATATTCTTTATTCTATCATGCATGCAATAATGCAAAATGTAGTACATATCTTTAAGATGCAAAATGCATTTTTACAATGCCTATAATGCAGAAACGTCTATCTAGATGCAAAACAATACATAAAAATTTATGTTTTTGTTTTTTGTTTTTTGTTTTGGTTTTGTTGTTTTTGTTGGTTAAAACTTGTACAAAGTACAAACATTTACAATGCAATCTAATTTTATATGATGCAAAATAAATAAAAGAAACATGCAGACTCAAGACATACGCACAAAGCAAAGCTATACCGATGTCTAATGGGTAATGGCACGCTGTATCTCCAAGATGGATTTTAAAGGAATATACCTTCGGGTTTGAACAGGCTTCCCCTTTTTTTTTTTTTGTGGTATGCGGGGAGAGGAAAAGGCAATCACCTCCTTGGCCATATAATTGTTGCAGGGCTATACCTTGGCATAAGGCTATTCTCATGGCCCCTGCATTTTTCTTCGCAATCAGACAGAGCAGCAGTGAATGGTCAGAACCCAAGTCGTCTGGCTGTTTCAGGACAATGCCTGTGCGGATAATGAATAGGACGAGGACACTTCTGGTGCTTCTCATTCTGATGAGACTGAGCCTTTTCTGTGCCTTGCAGAAGAAGTATGTGGTCCGCCGCGACGCGCAGACATTGATGGACTGCTCCGGGGCTTAAGCTGCAAATGAAGGATAGTTTTGGGGGAAACAAAGGGGGTATAGGAAATAATAGATATGTACAGGCAATTAATGTATAATCTAAATTTCTTTAACAATTATTCCCAAGTTACACCTTAGGACCCGAAAATTTTATATTTTAGTGTTTTAACGTGAGCTTCCTGTCGTGGTTTTTTTTTTCCTTCTGTCAGTCGAGCCCATTTGCCTGCTGAAGATCTGGAGGTAGGATGTTGAGGTTTCAAAGAGTGCCTTCCCTCTCCTTATTCTCCTGATATATATATATATATATATATATATATATATATATATATTTATTTTTTTTTTATTTGGCTCTAACTTTTGCCTAGTGAGCCCTTATTTCTCCTTTTTATTTTCATCTTATATATATATATATATATATATATATATATATAATTTTTTTTTTTTTTTCATGCCCTAACTTTTGCCTTGGCCGCCCTTTCGGGTTTTCAGCCTAGCGGGCTGGAGAGGGAAGCACTTGCCGGATAGGGTGGCTCGAGCATAATACCTTTGAAGCTCGTTGAGATTGGAGGGCTGAACAAAGTCTCCTTTTTCCTGGCTTGCGAGGAATATGGCACCTCCTGATCTGATCTCTTTGACAATATACGGCACATCGTGGAAGAGAGTAGTAGCAGCCTTTTGATAAGTAGCCCCAACATTTTTTTTAGCCCAGACAACATGACATGATAGCAGTAGGTCTCCCAAGGAGTGATGAACAAGGTCTTTTCTTGGTCTCCTGCTGCCTTTGATTTGACTATAGCCCAGCATGCCGTCGGCGGAGAGGATCTAACTTTTTGAGCAGCAACTGCGTCTACCACAATATTGATATTGAGTAGAGGGAAATTATCTTTGGGCGATGCCTTGTTGAGGTCGCGGAAGTTTACGCAAATCCAGACCTTCCTGTTGGGCTTGGGAATGGTCACTATATTGGACAGCCAGATCGGGTATTTTTTTCTCTTCTTTTTTTTTTCTTTTTTTTTTACTTGTGTTTTTTTTTACCCGAATGAAGTTGACGTGCGGCTGTTTCATGCTTTCTCTTTTTTTTTTTAGCTTGTAGTGAACATTCTGGCTTGATGCGGCGGAGCTTTTTTCTGATTGGCTGAGCATCCGGATATGTGGGGATCCGGTGTTTGACTATGGCTGGGTCTACCCCTGACACATCTTCATGGAACCAGGTAAATATGTCCACGAACTCTTTGAGGAGATCCATGAGTGTTATCCTTGCAGGTAGTTGCCGATTTTGACTCTTTTGACTTCATTGTCCAGCTCCAGATTGATAGTGGATCAGTTTTCAGTTGCTGTTGATGAATGATGTTGTCCCTGGTGCTTGACTGACTTTACAAGCTCAAGCAAATAATTCTTTTTTTTTCGGGGTCCTATTAAATGACTCATTATTATAATGATTTAATGTGTCTTTTAATATAGGTGCAACTAAGAAATAAGCAAAGACATTTAGATTATTATTAAAAGCAAACCGTACAGGGTTTATTACATTATTGAGGACCTGGGGTTTGAGATCCTCAATTTTATTGAGCGGATTGGTAGATGACCAACTCGTAAGGCTAGGGAAAGGAATAGGGATAATATATCTGAAGCGGTCCACCAGATCTGCGGGCGTCCAAAAGCGGGCCGGTCGTAGTATACTAGTTCTGTAGAGGCTTATTAAAAATAGACCCAAACTCAGCAGGGAGCTTCTCATAATCAGTGCCTCTGCCCATCATACCCATGAAGTTTTCATCAACCTCAATCATGTTGATTTGAGGTAGAGGGTTATTGACTATATTTGGTCTGGGAGGAGACTTTTCAATAACCTTATCATCTATAAGATCCTGGATAGCATCTTTGAGCATATAACATTTATCGGTGAGGTGACCACTGCCGCGATGATATTCACAGTACTGGGCATGATTCCAGGTCCTGGGTAGGGGGTCTGGTGGCTTATAATTTTCCATAGGCTTTAACACTCCTTGTGCCATTAGCCCTCGCAGGATTACGCATCGAGGCTTGCGCTCATCATAATGACGGTTCGCTCGATTTAAATTTCGCGGGCCATTATTCCTCCGATCGTGTTTGACAGACTGTCCGCTCCATAAGACCATGGAACAAAGCTGCCATAACTTTGGGTAGGAAAAGTGGTCGATGCATTCCCTACCATATTGACGGTTGGTGCGGTGTGGTCATGTCATGCCTTCCCTTTAGAGTAACGGAAAGAGCTAGGAGACGTATTGACTTGTAATTGCCCCGTCCGTATATCATCATCTATACGAGCTCCTATCTCCACTATTTCTTTAAAATTGGTGTAGGGAAGGTACCGCATGTGTTCCAGGTAAATGGGATGGAGGTTTTTGATGAATATTCGGCATGACTCGGTTGGATCGGGTTTGTCAAAGGTCTGAGCCAACTTTCTTTTCCACCGACGCGAACTCAAGACAGTTTCTTTTTTCCCTCTGGGTGCACGACTCAAGGTCCCTTCTATTTTCATGATCGGTGTTGTCTTTGTACCTTTCCAGAACGCTTCAGCTATCTCGTCCCACGTATTCATGGTGCTTTGCTATCGACAACATTAGCCATTGTTTGGCTATTAGGGTGAGGTGAAAATTTGAAGCCATAGCCTCAAAGCTAGCTCCCTTGACCGCATGCCGCTGGAATAAGATTTTAAGTGGGATATAGGGCATCCAGCTTCCATCAAATTTTTCTATGCTCGGGCATTTTGAATTTGAAAGGCAATATTGCCGCAGTTGTAATGTCGTGCCAGAAAATTCCCCTTTGTTGAGAAGTTTGAGTACCATGGCCTTTATATTTTCCACGTCGGCCTCTACTTTGGTGGTTGGGGGAGTTGGCTTTTGGTATATACTGGCTGGATTAGGGAAGGCTGGGTTAATTTCTGGCTGCAATGTCTGGTAAGGATTTTGGGCTGGATATGGATATTGGGCTGGTGGATTCTGGGCTGGATATGGATATTGGGCTGGTGGATTTTGGGTAGCTGGATTTTGGGTTGGTGGATTTTGGGTAGCTGGATTTTGGATTGTTTCGGCTGGGCGGCCAGGATCATTATAAGGTAAATAAGTGGTAACTTGGCCTGGCGGGTTATAATTTTGTGGGTCCATATGTGAGTTGTTCTGGAGTGGGTTGGTTATGGGAACAGGGAGGTCATTTGGGTTTTGGGGAACTTTGGTGCTTGGGGAAGGATATGAAGGATAGGACGGGTAAGGGTTCATATTTGGGTAGTAGGGACTCGGTGGAGGATTGGGATTTGGGGTAGTTGCTATATTTGGTGGGTTAGTGTTTGGCTGAGGAGTTGGGTTTGGAGGCACATGAGATGTGGATGTTTCCTGGGGGACTGTAGGGGAAGAGTTCACCTCACCACTGGGTTTTTTACCTTTTTATAAGACTTGCTATTTGGCTTAGCAAGCGTTCATGTCATGCATCCAGATTCTGGTCTAGCCACTGCTGCATTACCGGAGTCGGAGCATATCCTGGAGCCCCTGAATCTGTACCCATTTTGGACTGCTCGGATCTGTTTTCTCTGTACTGGTTCTGCCCTTGTCTGATCTGATACTGATGCCTTATGTTCTGATTTCTGCACTACTTTCCCGTATCAACCGGCCAGTACTATCTCTGCCTTTCCAGATTCGGGCCAGGTTTCTGAGGAAAATGGGTTTTGGATGTATCAGAAGGCTGGCTGAAGGCTTTCTCGGTTTGGAGTACATCGTGTCTTTATTAGTATATTTTATTATTATTTACTATCCCTACAAATTGACCGGATAAGCACCTGCTTAATTTTGATAGTCTCAGGACTTTTCCTGGAACAGTGGATTCTTTCTCCAGAGTATAAGACCAACGTATTCCACCTGCCTTTCGACTCCCCGAGATCGGACTGATCCCAGGCGAAGGGCCTATACTCTTTTCGGGATCCACCATTCGAAATGGTCTAGGTCGAGCATTAGAAAATAATAAATCAACCCCAGTGTATTATTCTTTTTTTAACTTGCGAAGATTTGTTTTTTGACTTGCACATTTTTTTTTTACTTGCGCACATTTTTTTTTGACAAGGGCTGACCCACAATTTAAAATGCAAAAACCGGTCGGTCTTTGAAGTGTTCTGAGAATCTATATGCAGTCTAACGTTGGCTCATGCAGGGGGTAGGCTGCCCATGGTGTAGGGTAGCAATTCAGAATATATTTATATGCATGTGCGTGTGTGTAGGGTATCTAAAAAGCAAAAAAAAAGTTATATATATATATATATATATATATATATATATATATATATATATATATATATAAGCAGAAAATAAAACAGGTATGACCTGTCTTGCTATTATTTATGGATTTTCTCGGCTTTTTTAGTTTGAGCGCAAGCAAGCAAACATACCATCAAGAAATAGAAAGAAAAGTGGGGAATCTATCTATTCCTATTAATTACAAATGTGTCCTATATCCCCAAAATAAAAAGACAGAATGAATGCACATATGTATATTTTGCGGAATGAAAATAAAACAGAATAATAATAATATAAGGCCGAAAATGAAGAGATTTTAAAAATAAAGCCCCGGCCTTTTTGTTGTGCTGCCTGGAAATTATTGCACATAAAATATTGCATATATATATATAAATAATATATATTTTATTTTTTTGCAAATTTTTTTTTGAAAAATACGAATATTTTCAAGTATATTCGAAACAGTGTTTGAAAAGAAACTGCTGCAAGATGGAGGATCATATCCACAAATATAGACACGAATGTTAAAGGAACGCAATATTCAAGTGTTTAAATTAATATAACAAGCATACTTTAGCCAGAAACAAAAGAAAAAAAAAGTTTTGATTACTGAGTCTAGCCCTCCATTTTTATTTATTAAAATAAAAACGATCTCCCCAGCAGAGTCGCCACTGTGGGTTCCCGGGATGTGTGCTCCGCGCCCCTGGATAGGGGTGCGTGTACGTGCGGATGCGGTGACATCCACTGCTCTCGTTCCACCATCCCTTGTCTAGGGGAGGACGAAATCAAAAGTGCGAGAGGAGTGCTGTCGGAATAGCGCGTTGGAATGCACCTCGGTTGCCTTTAGTGGATTTTGATCCAATATGGGAGCTTTGGGTTTTCTAAGTCAAGTTATCCCTTTTTTAGGGGATACCAGGATATAGGAATGCATCACCCTTCTATTCTCATTCTCCCTTTTTAGGGGAAAACGTGAAAGTGCAAGGAAGGAATGTTGCAGCGCCCCCACTATGGATTTTATAAAAATAGCCTTATGACCTATTTCGGATCACTATGGGTGCTTTGGGTTTTCTACATCAAGTTATCCCTTTTTTAGGGGATACCAGGACATAGAAATACATCACCTTTCCATTCCCATTCTCCCAATTTTTTAGGGGAGAACGGAAAAGTGCAAAGAAAGATGTTGTGAGGCCCCACTAGATCCAAAATGTTTTAGAGTCGTCATCTTTATTTTAAGGAATAAATAAATAAAAACCAAAAAGAAAACCAGAGATTGCAAAAAAAAAAAAAAAAAAAAGGGGTTCGGAGGCTAAGTTACGAGTTGGGAAGGTGCTAGGCACCCAACTCGCCCTTTCGGTCTCAAAACAGTTTTTGGCTAAAGTATGCTTTTTGTTATATTTATTTAACAGATAAATAAAACATTAACTGCCTACAAATACATCCATTTGTCTACATTATTTACAGACTTGCTGCTATCTCTTTACAAATAATTGCAGATATACTTGAAAATATTTGGCCATAATAACGGCTCTATTACATAATATTTCCTAATCTAATCAGGGCCGTACAACGGCTTATATGGACTACATTGGGCCGGATTTAAATAACAACTTTAAATAATAAATGAACGGAAATGTAAATGGATAAATAAAATAACGTCTTTAAATGTTTTTACCTTTTAGGGCGGGGTGTGCTTGCTCTGTCCTTCTCGGGAGAGGGAGACTTTTATTGCTGCTGCTGATGTGATTTGGGCAGAGTGACGGCTTATATATGGTGTTTTTGGCTCTCTCACTCGGGCAGAATGACAGCTTAGTTTTTGTGGTTTTAACCTTTTTGGTTGGGCGGAGTAACGGCTTATATGGGTTGATTTTCAACCTATTACTCGGGCAGAGTAACGACTTACTTTATGGTTTTTGGGCCGGGGAAATAGGGTGGATACTTAGCTGGGGGGCTAAGGCTCATTTCTACCGGTTGGTTTTGTGTTTGGAGGAGATTTGGCAGAGTTTCGAGGCTTTTTGAGGTGATCGCTCACTATCTCACTTCGCTCTCTATTTCTCCAGCGTAACGAGGACGCGGAGAATTTTTATCGAAGAAAAGGTGTCTCGACTGAAGAGCTGAGAGCCTGTATTTATAGGAGGAATTGAGGACATCGACGGAATTAAATTTTCATCCTTGCGCATCAGCCGGCTTGTACACAGGGCGGGAGAGATTGCACTTTGCGGCAAATGAATGAGAAAAATGGGCGCAGCGCAGAACATAATTGGGCGCAGCAAGAGGAATTGGGCGCCATGCCCAATTCTTATGGTGGCCATGCCCAATTTTTCAAAGTTTCCATTTTGTGCACTCTGGTCCCTGCAGTTCATCCTTTTGCGCATCCTGCTTTGTTCTTTTGCACTTTTGACCCTGTAACTTGACATCTGTTAATGTTTTAACAGGTTTTGATATTTGATGTCATGTCACATACCAGGGGTACGAAATTGGGGTGTCTACAGTACTTCATGCTTATATTTCTCTTTTCTACATTATCCCTTAGAAAGTTATATCGAACATCGATATGCTTTGTCTTGGAGTGCATCACAGGATTGTAGGCGATAGAGATTGCTGAAGTGTTATCACATATGATTGGGCAATCTGCGACCTTGATGTCATAGTCCACCAGCTGTTGTTTGATCCAAAGTAGTTGACAGCTGCAGCTTCCAGCAGCTATGTATTCTGCTTCAGTGGAGGAGTAGGAAACTAATGCTTGTTTCTTGCTAGCCCATGAGACAAGTCTGTCTCCTAGGAATTGACAAGTCCCACTTGTGCTCTTCCTGTCCACTTGGCAGCCAGCATAATCTGCGTCTGAGTAGCGGACTAAGTTGAAGGAGGATTCTCTTGGGTACCGGATACCTAAGTTGGTGGTATTTGATACATACTTGATGATTCTCTTGGCTGCTAGAAGATGTGACTCACGAGGGTCTGCTTGAAATCTCGCACATACCCCAACAGCATACACTATATCAGGTCTGCTGGTGGTAAGATATAGCAGAGACCTAATGATTCCTCGATATAGAGTGATATCCACTTTCTTTCCTTATAGATCTTTCATTAATTTACATTTTGCAGCCATGGGTGTATCAAAGATGTTAGTCAATTCCAATCCAAATTTATTGACCAGCTCCTTGGCATACTTGGATTGTCTTATGAAGATTCCTTTGTTTGATTGTTGAATTTGAAGTCCTAGAAAGAAGGTGAGCTCACCCATCATGCTCATTTGAAACTTCCCAGTCATAAGAATCTCAAATCTCTTGCACAATTTCTCATTTGTAGTGCCAAAGATGATATCATCGACGTATATTTGCATCAGCAGCGAATGACCTTTGTGCTTGAGAATGAAGAAAGTAATGTCGATATTTCCTCGCGCAAATCCTTGGTCTATTAATAACTTGGAGAGTGTTCATACCAGGCACGGGGTGCTTGACCGTAGAAGGCTCTTAAGCTTGTAGACATGTGTCTCTTTCCCTTTTTCTACGAAACCTGGAGGCTGAGTGACATAGACTGTCTCTTGAAGATATTCGTTAAGGAAAGCGCATTTGGCATCCATTTGATATACTACAAAATACTTGTATGTAGCATAGGCCATAAATATTCTAATGGCTTCTAACCTTGCTATTGGAACAAAGGTTTCATCGTAGTCGATGCCTTCTTCTTGTCGATATCCTTGTGCAACGAATCTGGGTTTGTTCCTTATGATGTTCCCGTTTTCATCTTTCTTGTTTCTGAATACCCATTTTGTGCCAATGATGGAATGATCAGCTAGTCTTGGGACCACCTTCCATATTTGACATCTTTCAAATTGCTGAAGTTCCTCTTGCATAGCTTCTAGCCAACTTGGATCTTGTAAAGCTTCATCAATCTTCTTTGGTTCATCTTCTGAGACAAATGCATCACAGAACATGCATTCATTTTTAGAAGATCTTCTAGTCCGAGCACCTACATAAATGCCACCAATGATATGAGAAATTGGGTGATCTCTACATTTTCTTGTAAGAGCAGGAATATGATTCACTGCTGATCCTTCATGTTGAGGTTCAGGGGGAGGACTAGGAGGAAATCAGTTGTTTCTTGTTGAGGGTGCTATTCAAAATTATGTTCATAGGTGAGTTGAAGAATGGGATTTTGAGGTTCAGAAGATATAGGCTTTGGATTGATGTTTTCGTGAGCAGAGTTAAGGTCTTCTAGTGGTTCATTTGAGAAATGATGGTCAGGGATATTTGAGTGAGTTGCTGGTGTGGAATTTGAAGTATGAGGAGTTGAGGCTTGAGATGTTCCTAACTCAACATTAACAAAGTCATCAACAACATTTGGAGCCACATGTGGCTCCAATAAATCAAATTCATCAAATGAAACATGTATAGATTCAACAATTTTTAATGATCTTTCATTGAAAACCCTATAAGCTTTGGAATGTAAGGCATAGCCCAGAAAAATTCCTTCATCGGCTTTAGTATCAAAATTGTTTCTATAATCATTACCTGTATATACTACAAAACATTTGCAGACGAAGATTTTGAAAAATCCATTATTTGGGGCTTTTCCTTTCCAAAGTTCATATGGTGTTTTACCGTGAAATTTGTTGATCAGTGACCTGTTCTGAGTGAAGTAGGCTGTATTGACGGCTTCTGCCCAGAAGTGTTTAGGAAACATTGCTTCAGAAAGCATAGTCTTAGCAGCTTCGATAAGTGTTCTATTTTTCCTTTCTGCTACACCGTTCTGTTGTGGAGTTCTGACAGCAAAGAAGTTATGGCCAATGCTATGGTCATCACAATACTTGGCTATTCCATTGTTGGTGAATTCAGTTCCATTGTCTGATCGAACATCACTGATGTCATCGAGCTTTTGTGTCTGTAGTCTTCTAAACAGATCGAGCTGTATGAATGTCAAATGTGTGATCTTTGGAAGACATCATCTCTGTCCAGGTGTATCTTGTATAGACATAATGGTGAATGAGTATTGTCTTGTATTTACATGCTTTGAAAAACAAATTACACACTAAGGAAAAAATATCCTATGTTTTGGTCGGACAAGCATAGCTTGTTTTGACAGTCTGAGTTATATCCTAGAATAGTGGATTATTTTTCCAAAGTATTGGACCAATGTTTTTCACCTGTACATCGACCTCCCAAGATTGGATAAATCTTGGGCGAAGGGACAATACTCATTCTGGGACCCACCATTTAGATGATCTAGGAAGATATCATAAAATTCACGACCAGTCGAGTGTACACATTTTTCTTTGTGTGATCATTTTCTTATTGCCAATGATTTTATTTTATTTTTTACAACAATTCTCTCTTTTTCTGCTTTGTGCACATAGGATTGATTGGGAATTTCAACATATATATATATATATATATATATATATATATATATATATATATATATATACAAACCGACCAGTCAAGGTGTGTCCTAGCAAGATATACATGCATATGAAAAAAAGGTAGCAATTCATTATCCCTACGACGTGTGTGAGTTGTCTATTTTAAAAATCTTTTTAAGGAATGTAAGCTAAGCATGCAATGTACTGTAAATATACTATTTGAAAACTTTTTTTTTTCTTTTCGAAAACTCTTTTTTTTAGCTTTCCTACAAAATTGTTAGTGGCAGCAAGGAAAAGCAACACACAAAATTCCAATGTATATACACAAAAGTAAACTAGACTAAAGAAATGAAATATCTTTTTTTTTGTTGATTTTTTTTTACTTTGCTTTATATTTTGATATTTTTTTAAGAATGAAAATATCAAAATAAACCAAAGAATATCAAAATAAAATAAAAATAAGCATATTAACCAACCCAAAGAAAAATGGGTCTAGCCCTTTCTTTAAAAAATAAATAAATAAAATTTCTCACCAGAGTTGCCACGGTGAGAACCCCGTTTCGAGCCTGCCCTCGCTATGTGAAAACGAGTGGTTTCAAAACATTAAAGTGCGTTGAATAAGCTTGGTCTCGTTGTGGATTCTAAAAATGTGTGTACAGAGTCACCACCTATATTTTAAGGTTAAATAGAGAAAAACCAAAAATAATAAAGAAAATGTAGGTTCGGGGGCTATGTTATGAGTTGGGAAGGGGTTAGACACCCAACTCGCTCTTTCGGTCTCACAATGAGTTTTCCAATATGCTCAATTTATTTTGTACACTTTAGTCTAGAAAATATGTATGTACATGTATATGAAAGGAAAAGAAGATTTACATTTTATTGAACTATACAACGATAATGATAAACTATTTATATACATTAGGCTCCGTTTGTTTTGCAGAAAACGACTTCCGGAAAATATTTTTCAGTATTTTTCGGTGTTTGGTAACATTTAGAAAATGCGGTTAGTGGAAAACATTTTCCAAGTCAAGGGAAAATCATCCCAAAATTCAGTAAAATGATTTACTGACCTCTTCCTCCGTAAATCAATTTCCTACACTAGGGCATCTCTCTCCCCTCTCTCTCTCTCTCTCTCTCTCTCTCTCTCTCTCGTGTTCTTCATTCTTCCTTTCAACCTCCATAATCTCCCATTCATCACTACTCCTAACAATTAACAATTTTTCAACCTTGACTTTGATTTTATAATTCACTGATTCAAGATCTCACCTATATGAAAAAAAATTCAAAAGCATATCGGACCAAAAGGCGGGGAACTACAAGAATTGTCTTTCATGAAAAGGCTTCCAAAACTCTTAACCCTTCGTTCTACCTTCTGGATCTATTCCAAAAGAAGGATAAATGTTTGATTTATCAATTAGGGAAAGAGGCGCGATCTTTTCAGTTGTTAGATTGCAAACATCATGAATTGCATTGTTGCTTTGGCTACATAAATGAGTTTGTTTGATGTTGCAGAGAATGTGTTCAATGAAATGTCTAAAAGACGATTTGTTGGCTATTGTTGCACTCCTATGTAATGGGTTGTGTTTATTGTCAAATGGGTTGGGTTTTCAAGGGAGAGTGGTGTGGATGTTAAAAGTTTACGGTTGTGTACAAGTATTATACTTTAGGTAATATTCTGTTAGTTTATCTTTATGATCACCAATTGGGATGAAATTATGCATGGTAATCGAAAATGTTTTGTATACATCTTTATTAGACTAGGAGATTATTTGTCATGAACTGTGATAGTTTATGTTAGATTTTTCTTATTTATATTTATTTTAGCAAGTAATATTGGGAAAAAAAAATCTAACACATTTTCGCAAAGTTTACCAAACACCAGAAAATGTTTTCCAAAGCATTTTAAAAAAAATTACCAAATAGCTGAAAGTAAAATGAATTAATTTTATGGAAATCAATTTCTGGAAGTCCTTTTTCGTAAACAAACTGAGCCTTATTTTATGCTACTTTATAAACAAACATAATACACTTTTGAAGGAAAAAGAAATAACAACTATTTACATTATATAAAAATTAAGGGTTAAGTATACCATTAGTCCCTGAACTTTGGCCAAACTCATCATCAGTCCCCCAACTTCAAAAAGTTTCACCACTGACCAAAGTATGTCTTTTTTTACTCATCGGAGGTCCCTAGCCCTAACGCCTTTTGTGTATTTTTGTTAAGTGACCATGTGCCACTCACATGCACTAAATAAGGGGGCCATGTATAAGATCATCAAAATAAGGGGGCAATGTAGATATTTTAATACCATCATCTCCATTCAGGGGCTGACGTTAAATATCCAACAGTCGTACACTTGTCAAACCTCAACCTACCTCTCCAACTTTACTTGTTCTCTCTCACGCACAACACACTCAAACACACACTTTTCTTCTCCAAATGGGTTGGAGGATCCCATTCAAAGTGGATGGAAATGGTGGTGGGTTGTCACAGATTCTGTTTTTGTTGGTAACTTTAGCTCTAACAGTCGTGACACAGCTTCAGATTCCGCTGCTGTTGGATTGCGGATTCTTATTCATATTTCAAAGGGCGATTCCAATTACATACCGGTCAATTCCAAATTGAAACTAACCAAACCCAAATCCCAAAGGAATCGGATTCCGGTCTACAACATCAAATCTCCTCCGCAGTATTCTTGTTTTCTCAAATCATGCTTTCTTTGCAACAAAACATTAAGCCCATAAAGACATCTACATGTATAGGTAACGTGTATTTCGTGTAAAACTAAATTAATTCTTCAATTAAAGTTATATAGCATCAAGAGTATTAATTGGAATCACGTACTCTATCCATGATCAACATTTCATTTGGCAAAAAATTTTGATTTTTGTGCAGGGGTGGTCAAGGTTTTTGTAGTCAAGTATGCAGGAATAGGCAGATTTATGTGGATGAAATCAGAGAAATGGAAATTTCCACCAAGAAAGAACTCCGGCGGCAACACCCCCACAATCCCCTGCAGTCACATCGACGTCGTCCAACTATATTTTCATAGTACTTTTAATTATTTTTCCATATTGTATAAATGGTAGTGGAAGTAGGATGTTATTAAAGGCGCTTTGATTGGAGGAGGCAGATCTTACTTATTTTGCAATATAAGGGATTTCAACTATCTCAAACTTTGGATTTGTTGTGGTGGCGTGAGAGAGAATGGAGCAGGGGCTGCTTGTGCTGATGATGCTGAATTGGTGAGACGAAATCGAAACCATGGAAAAGGAGGCCTGCGGCTATGGAGAAGGAGCTGGATGCTCTCTGGGTTGGGGACGAGGCAGAAACGAGGCCGACAGTGCTTTGATTGGAGGAGGTAGATCCGGCATGAATCATCAAACCATGATTGGAGAAGATGGTATTAAAATTTTCACATTTCCCCCTTATTTTGATGATCTTATACATGGCCCCCTTATTTTGTGCATGTGAGTGGCACATGCTCATTTAATGGAAATACACAAACGACGTTAGAGCTAGGACCTCCGATGAGCAAAAAAGGCCTATTTTGGTCAATGGTGAAACTTTTTGAAGTTGGGGGACTGATGATGGGCTTGGCCAAAGTTCAGGGACTAATGGTATACTTAACCCAAAAATTAACTAAATAAGAAAATCCTATTTTACATTACAAATATAAAAAAAAGTAGAAAAACGAACTATTAATAATATTTACAGATCCGCAGTATATATATATATATATATATATATATATATATATATACATTTTATTTACAAACTGGAATAAATATCTACGTGGACATAAACCTACCTCTTGCAGTGTGAGTGTCTGAACCTCGGTATGCCCCCTTGTGCCATCAGTTCATCTTCTTTCCTTTTTGAGTTTTCTTTTACGCTTTGGCCCCCCTAAAACTTAACGGAAACTTAACGTTCGTTAGTCCATTTAATTTATAAATTATATTTTTAAGACATTATAAATTATGGGTACTAATTTGAAGTGTCTACAGGTTGTGTGACAAATCCGGTTCGGCGATCATCGCTACCACGAATTGTATAATTCGTGATGACGATGCATCGTCCCAGCATCGACTCGACCAAATATGCCAGCTGGACTCAAATGCAATCCATAAGTAGTTTTTTACTTGCCATTTAATCAAATAAGAATTGACATCAACAAGAGCGAACTCGTCTGATGTCAAGTAGGTGTTATGCTCTACTACATATTCACGAGTATGCATGCTATTGCTGTAATATCACATAAATCACTTTTTGAGCTCATGTTGAGTTTCGAAAGCACACATGTCAAAGCATGAATCATAAATCAACCAAAGTCTCGAAAGCTAGTATTTTAGTGAAACGAACCTTAAACGTCGTAGGGATCAAGTGTGGAGTCGGTATTGTTCAATAGCTTCCTAATCTTGACTCCGTTGAGTCATTGCTACAATTTCAACCAAATAAGGCATGAATGCTATATGCATTTGAAGTGCCTTTTCTATGTTTTCGATTCGATCCTAGCTAGGTACAAAATCCATTTGAAACCCTAGCATAGCATGTTCATAATTTCACCAATTGTAAAACCTAGGTTGGCCAATTCCAAGGAAAACCCTAGCTTAGCTTATAACTTCAATGACTTAAAGTTTATACCCTAGATTATAAAATCACATATCAAGATCTGGGCATAGCTCATCACAAATCATTTCAACATGAAAACATTTTCATAGCATGATAGATCTCTTTTCTAGCTGGATTCAACAAGAATAGAAAACTAGCATGAATAGACAACCTAGCATGCAAAATACTGGGGATTAGTAGCTTACCTAGACCTCTTAAAGGTTTTAGAAAATGAAAACAAAGTAGGGATTATAGGTCTGCTAGTCGAGGCCTTCGATTCGGTGATCTTGGATCTTGATTCAGGTCACTCGAGCGTCAGGAAACCTCACTTCACACACCAATCTCACCACAATCACCCACACAAGCTTTCTCTCTCTCTCTCTCTCTCTCTCTCTCTCTCTCTCTCTCTCTCTCTCTCTCAGGTATGAAATATCTGGAGAATATGAATGTGAGTGGAGTTCTCCAGCTGAAGGAGACTCTACAAGGATTAACAAGTGAGTGGGGAAAGTGTCAACTCTCAATTAGCCACTCTTAATTAAGGTTAACCTAACTCATGAGAACTTAGGCCTAAATAACTTCGATTAAGCTTAGATTAGGCTAATTAGAGTCTAACCCAAAGGTTAGCACTGATTTAGGTCCGAGTTAGTAAGGGTCACAGGGTCAATTCACAAAAACAACAAAATATCTTCAATAATGGAAATAGGGGATGCAATCACTTCCCCTCCCTCAATGCGACTGCATTTAGGGTGGTCTGATTTTGGTGAGCTTCCAGTACTTGATGAAAGCAACGATGCGAGGCCAATGTGACCGAAACAAGTCCGAACAACAACCAAAATGAAGGATAACAAAGGTCGAAAAACAAGACGGATGTCTGACGACCACCAATACCAATCAATCAAGCAAGACAACTCAATCATAATCATGTTAATTAAAGATAATGAAATGAGGCTTAGGAACTCAATCCAACCAAGACCACTACAGGATACAAATCAAAGGCAAAATAGGGCGTTACAAACCCTAAGTCTCAAATGTCAAAACAAGGCAATTGAGCCTCTTAACTTAAGGTTAAACATACATTGGCCAACACCAACACAATCAAACATACACCAAGAGTACTAAGGCTTTAATAGACTTATGCAATTGAAGCATATCAAGGAAAGACATAGATCTATAAATATATAAAGCTTAGGTAGTCTAAAAATAGTAAAATCCTACCAAAATTTGCTTTCCTAAAATAGAAAGTCATTTTTATGTTATAAAAATGGTGGGTCATATATTGAAAACATAAATTTGATTAGACATTAATTAACTATATGTGTCATATTCAATCAAATACTCCCTTGGAAACAAGTTCTAATGATTTGAAAATACAATGAAAAAATATTTTAACACCATCATTATCTTAATTTTACTGTCCATTTTACATGTTAACAAAATTGAGATCGGGATTTTCTATTATAATCTATATGTTAAAAATGTGTGGTCTTATAGAAGATAAAAAATAACCAATTTAAACAACCGACTTCAACCAACATATATTATAAAAATCTTAAATTTTTACTT
This sequence comes from Codonopsis lanceolata, assembly GCA_013146195.2. Taxonomy (NCBI): domain Eukaryota; kingdom Viridiplantae; phylum Streptophyta; class Magnoliopsida; order Asterales; family Campanulaceae; genus Codonopsis; species Codonopsis lanceolata. The sequence goes on along the minus strand of CM028377.1, from coordinate 1,545,934 downwards.
TTATGTAAAAGTAAGATAGTCTCTACAAAAGTGTATTTATTCTAATATTAGAAATATAAAAAATTATAATAAATTAAAACATTATTTAAATTCCACCCGAGCATGTAGGTCAAACAAAAAAACCTTGAACGTTGACCAACGAACCAAGTTCCAGTAAATTCGAAATACATTTTTTGTAAAATATTACTATTTGTTCGGTTTTTAATTATCAATCCCCCAAACTAATCATTTTTGTATTTAAAAATTTAACTAATATTTTATTGTATTTTTTTACCAACTAACCAGTAAAAAGTTTGGACATCACTTTGTAAGAGCTAAATTTTGAATGTAAACAATGTTGGAAATAAAGTTTTTATCTAAAAAATGTCATTGTTTCCATCAGTAAAACGAGAAAATCATATATAGATGACAGGAAAATCACAAAAGGAAAAAAAAAAACTTGATCACAAAATATATAATTCATATCGAAATACTACTTAACGTACCTAAGTCCTCATCACAATTTTAGAGGACTTATTGAACTATTTGAAACTAAATTACACATCTAATGAAATTAACAAAAAGTATATGCAATGCATTAATAAATCTATAAAAAATATAAAGAAGAATAAATAGACAAATATTTTTCCATTTCCATCGGACCCAAATTTAATATTAAAAACATTTCAACACCATGAAGATCTTAATTATATTTTCCGTTTTACATGTTAATAAATTGAGACAAAATGTTTTTATAATATTTTATACGTTAAAAATTTGTGGTATTGTAAAAGATAAAAGATGATAAGCTTAAACAATCGGCTTCAGCCAACATTTATTCCAAAAATCTTATCGTTTTACTTTTATATAAAAACAAGATAGTCAATACAAAAGTGTATTTTTAAAATATTAGAAACAAGAAAAAAGTAACAACCCATTACTTATAATTTCAACTTCAAACATGTCGGTCAAACAAAAGTTGAGATTATAATTTCAACTTCAAACATATAGGTCAAACAAAAGTTAAAGTCAATAATTGACGGTATCATATAAAATGCATTAACATTTTATATACTCAGAGAAAACAAAACACGCTATTTCCATTTAGAACCACTGTAATAAAGATCTTTAGGTATTTCTTACTGCTTAAACATGCTATGTCATTAATTATAAACGTTCTTACGTCTTCTCTCTACTTTTTTCCTTTCAAGGAGACAGCTTAATTTCCCTCTATTTCAATTTATTCATCATTAAATCTAATGTTTTGGCTTGATGTACATAGCCGAGCAGTTCAAGCTTCAGTCGAGAAGAATCCTGACTCCATTCATTCATAGTAATTAGAATGAAGACTGGCTGGTCAAACCGTATTAATAATTTCCATGTTTGTGAGATTTTTATGTGGTAAATCTTAGATTCCCAAAATCTGAAATTCAACCAAACCAAAATCCAAAATTAGATATTCTTTTGTGTCATGTCCTTTATAGGAAATGTAGTTCTGCCTCCGCTCCACTCAATTAGTCTAACTTTCCTTTTCAGGATGTTCTATTCAAAGAGTCTCCTTTCAGAAATTAAGTATTGTTATAAATGCACGTGCATAAGAAACTAGTTTAAATACCAACAAGTTTGATGTTGTATACCATCATCATCTGGCATTTAGAATTGAGAACCCCAACCCGTTCACTTGAGCAAGCATCGTTTATTTGAGTCAGATCATTTGTTATTCAGCTCTTTCACTCCATTTTTTTAACGAGAAAGATGGATGCTAACAATAACGCTGGTTTGGGAATGGGCAGGCCAACTCGCCATACTCCCGAACAAATCCAATATCTTGAAGCGTATGACCAACGTTTGATTATATATATATATATATATATATTACTTTATCCTTTTCCTTTCTTCTGATGTATACTCTGCATCATTTCAATGAATTAATTTTCATGATTTGTTGTTATGGCCTCTCCGAATTCATGTAGAAACACACACACACACACACTCTACATTCAGCGAAAAAAAAAAACATTCAGCGAGTGGTCTGGTTGCACTTTTGCTTCAAATATCTGCTGCACCAGTAAACAAGGCTGCAATTTTTCTTGTTTTCATTTTGTTTATTTGTTTTGTTTGTGTTTTAATCTCGTTAGGGATCTAATGGGGTGTTTGGGATGAACAAACTGCAGATTTTTCATGGTATGCCCCAATCCAGATGAAAATCAAAGGAAGGAACTTGCTAAAGAATTGGGTCTTGAACCGAGGCAGGTCAAGGTTTGGTTCCAAAACAAGAGGAGTCAAACAAAGGTGATATAGTGTTTGCATCCTTAAACGTTTTCATTTATCTATTTATACCACTCCTCTACACTTTGGATGTCTTCTGTCTCATTCTTGGTACTTGATCTTCTTTACACCTGTTATATGTTTTAGATTCGCACTCGTCATGTGGACAACACTACTCTTCGTTCAGAAAATGAACAGTTCCGCCTCGAAATCGAGGCAGCTTCAGAGTTACTGAAGACTGCTTTATGCCTGACCTGTGATGGTCATGCACCTGTTGGGGAAGAAGCAAGAAAACCTGATACACAAACACTCAGAACAGAAAATGCTAAGCTGAAAGAAGAGGTTGGTTTTTCTCTTTGTGATTCTTCTTTATTAATGGTAATAGTAACTCAACTTGATTTCGAATCAATGTTTTTGCAGCATGAAATGATTTCGAACAAGGTTACAAGTAGGTCAAGAAAACCAATTTCTGACCTTCTGGCCTTGTCACCTGATTCCCTAGAGAATCTGCTGGAGTCATCAGCAGGGAGCTCCTCTGGCCGTCAAAGTGGAAGCTCTTCTCTGGTTCGACCTGATATCATGTTGGTAAACCATCGCAATCCAGCAGCAGCAATGGAATCTATTGACATAACCGAACAGGAAAAAGAATTCATCATTGCTAATGCTGCCCTAGCACTAACTGAACTGTCACATCTTTCACGAACAATTGAGCCTTTTTGGGTCTTGTCGCCAACTTATGGGGGATATGTTCTTCATTATGAAAATTATGCGAAGATCTTCCCCAAGTCTAGCAATTTGAAAAGCTCTAGTTCTCGGATTGAGTCATCCAAAGATTCGGCTGTATTGCCAATTGCTGCATTTGATTTGATTGAAATGTTTCGGGATACGGTGAACACTAGTCATATCTTTGTTTTCATCATGTTACAATAAATATATGTGTGTGTGTATGTGCGCGCACGTGCAGATATATAAATACTCCAGTAGTTATTTATATAACTCAAATATATTTTCATACTTTGTGTACTAAGTTGACTGACAACATTGAACAGGACAAGTGGGCTGATCTATTCCCGACAATTGTTATGGAAGCAAATCTGTTAGAAACTATAGACACCAGGAGCCCTGGTGGCTCTTTGCATCTGGTAAACATCCTTCAAACTTTGTTAATAATACCTCTATTTAGAAATGATTGTTGAACGAGTCAACTAACTATAGTTGACACGTTAAGCAGATGTACGGGCGAATGCATATTCTCTCTCCTCTGGTGGCGCCACGGGAATATTTCTACTTGCGTTACTGCGTACAAGTTGATAAAGAAAAGTGGTTTGTCGTGGATGCAGCATGTGATTGTTTTAAAGTGTTCCATGGTACAACGCCAGCCATCTCTTGGAGGTTTCCATCTGGATTAATGATTGAAAACCTTCCTGATCGAAAATCAAAGGTGCGTTTATCAAAATTACGAGTAACTTTTGTCTCATACTCTTCGACAATGCCTACAAACATGGTGGTTAAGAAAGTTCTTATAATAGTCTATACTACTAGTCTCTCTTAAACTTATGAATGAAAATGGCGTCCTTCGTCTAGTATATATAATAATGAAGGAAAACATGTGGTTTACGGAAGAAAAAAGCATAGCTCCTTTATTTTTGTTCGTTGAAGTCCTTTCCTGATCTTCATGTTTATGAATATACCTAAAATTGTATATTACTTTCCTTGTAATTCATATTACTATAAATACCATAGGGAAATAAGAATTCTTTCTTGACTCGAACTATCTCAAATGTCTGGTGCCTTTCAGGATCAGATGAAAATTGTTTACAATTATTTGTTCTCTTTTAAATTTTGTTTTGTGAATCCTATAAGGGGATGTGTTCATTTGAGCTATTCACTCGAAGGTGACCCAAAAAAACCAACTTATGAACATCGTATTCATTTAAATGGTAAGCCAAAAAAGAGACTTAATAAAACCAACTCATGAACTTGTATGCATCATATGTTATGCCTTTTTTCCTATATCATTGTTCTGTTCGACTTAATCACTTGACTACGTGGAATTGAACAGCCAAATATTTTTGGTATATCATTGTTTCTAATGCCATTAATATTGCAGGTTACTTGGGTAGAGCATGTAGAAGTCAATGATGCCCTAACTCATCCCCTTTATAGGGATTTATTGGGCACTGAACATGGATATGGAGCTAGGAGATGGCTCTCTAGTCTTGGAAGGATAACTGAGAGGTTCCTATTTTCAGTCATGCCAGGAGATACAAGTGCTCATCAACTTGAAGGAGGTACTCACTCTGTACTAATTCTAAATCCTTGCCCCTCGTGCCTATTTTCCCTTACAAGCTGCTTTTAGTATATTCTTTACCATGTGGAAATCAACATGGTATATCACAGATCAAATCTTTTTTTTTTAATTGTTACGGTGGGCTTCTCATCTTGTTTGTTGTACAGGGATAAATGCCATTGAAGGTAGGAGAAATGTCTTGAGTCTTACGCACAGAATGATCAAGAGTTTCTGTTCAATAGTAAGCATGCCCAACAAATCAGACTTATTAGAACCAACTAACTGCAAGGTTAGAGTACTGTTTCGCGACAACAATGAAACAGGCCAACCTCGTGGCACGATTGTCACTGCATCCACCTCCTTATGGCTTCCTCTAATGTTTGAAAATCTCTTCAATTTCTTGAGAGATGAAAATAGGAGACCTGAGGTATACATACTTAAATAACCTTGATTTGATCATTATAATTAAAACATTTTTAGGACACCATCAAGAATATTATGCTTAATGCAAAACATCTGGCTACTGTACTTTCTTAAAACTAGTAACAAGCCTGCTGGACTTTTTCTCTACTCATTTTGTTCATTGAACTTTATTCTCATTGTCAAAATGACTAAACGGAAAACAAGATAAACATCTAAATGCTTCAAGTATATATTTGGCATGACTTATGAGGGTATTAAGCTCTTTTCCTTGTTTTCTGTCCACGAAGTATGATGTATATATGTGAATGGTCTGGCTATTTTGACTACAAAAGTTAATCCCTAATGATCCAAATGACGAAAATTAATGTCCTTTGAGCTTCTTCCTGGTTTAGCAATGGCCAAATTGGTATTAAACCTCAAGAATATTTAGTAATACTAACTTTTATGACTTCCTTGCTTTCATGATCAAAAGTGGGAGGTGATGCTCAATCGGAATCCAGCCAGGGAGATAACACATATACCGACAGGAACTCATCCGGGAAACCGTGTTTCCATTATCCAGGTAACTCCTTGAATCTATATATACACACACACACACACGAGAAGATATCAAATTTATTATCATCATAAAACGACAGGCATAAATTTACTCAAAATGGAAATATTTGTTAAAATATCAGGCGCTTGTCTATGTTTGATTATCACATTGCAAGATATACTCCATATTTGTAATGATATTGAATATGGAACTCCTAAGATTACCTTTTAACACGAAGTGCATAAAGCGAAAGTAATCATAAACAGAGAAGAATGATGTTTTGCTCAGTGTCGTGGAAGAAAAACAACGTAAATCTGTAAGAAGATGAACGATATCCAAATATGTAAACATAGTGGTTTTAAAGGCTTTGCAAACAAAGAAAATTATAAGAACAAAATTAGTTTTGTAGTTTTGAATATTCAAAGCAGAATTCTAAGTGGCGATCAGTTCCACATAGCGTCTTTACTGGTGTTAATCAACTTGGCTAATTGATTCTTTCTTATAGTTTATCTAATTTGCAATCATTCGTTGTGTTTCTTCATGTGAACCAGACTCCTACCATGAAAGAGAGCAACATGGTGATGCTACAAGAGAGCAGTGCCGACCCTTCAGGCGCCCTTATAGTCTATGCCCCAGTAGACTCACAGGTCATTGTGGTAGTTATGAATGGCGAGGACACAAAACAAATACCAGTACTCCCATGCGGGTACCTAATCTCCGGTGACGGCCAATCAAATGGAAATAGACGTGATAGGGCTTCAACCAGTACTAGTACTTTACAAAGCAGGCCACTTGGTTCGATGCTAATGCTGGCATACCAATTTCCTGTAAAGGATATTGACATGGAGACTATCGAAATCTCAAACTCCATTGTTATATCCACTGCTAAAAATTTAGAAGTGATTATAGGTTGCCCCGATTGACAATCGAGTTGTGGAACACTGTTAGTATATTGCAATGATATATAAGTTGATTATTATTTTGTTTCCCTTGCATTTTTGATATTGATTTTGGTTTTACTTTGATTGTCTGAAATTGAAGACAAACATCCATTGGCGGGACTAATTAATAATGGTACTCCCTAGCAAATGTTTCTGGTTATCTTAGGAATGTCGAAATTATTGAGTGCCTTCACTGTCAATTTCAAGTAATTCTGTGATCAATTTCAAGTGTTCGTTATTAACCAGAAGGCACTGATCAGTGCCTTCGACTGTCGAAATTAACCAGAAGGCACTGATCAATTTCAAGTAATTCTGTGTGATAAAGGCACCATATAGGCTATCTTTGGACAACCGAAAAACTTTCTTGCCTACCCTTGTCTATATTGAATCTCTAGTGTTTGTAACTGTTGAAATATTTTTTGTACAGACCAAAGATATTTAGTTTCCTAATTATAGAGTAAATCACATTCCTAATTTATAGGAGTTAGGAATTAGATCCCTGGCTTTAAGCTAAGAATTTTTGGATTGATTAGTTTCTATAAGTTACTCTCTTCATTGTACTATATAAATCCCTGTAAGTTTCTTGTGATATATATAATTGAAGTATACTTGAATTCTCTCATATATTTCAACTTGGTATAGCATCAGGTTCTCTTGAATCTGTTGTTATAAACAATGAGTGATAAAACTGAATCCTCCAAAAATTGTCCCATTCCTTGTTGTGGCTCAGTTTGAAAATGCTTGCAATGCAAGCATTATTCTCACTGAATCAAATTATGATGTTTGGTCACAGCTAATGGAGATGCAGATTGCTGAAAGGTAAAAACTTTCCTACATTTGTGGAAAACCGAAGCCACCTAGAGAATCAGAAGAAGGGTACGAAAAGTGGTATGCAGAGAATCAAAAGGTCAAGAGGTGGCTGTTGATGTCCATGACACCAGAAATTATGAAAAGGTATGTACGCTTGCCTGCTGCTCATGCAATCTGGACCGCTTTGTCAATAGCCTTTTAGGATGGAAGTGATGAATTGCAAATATTTGCCTTAAATCAAAAAGCATTTGCTTCCAAACAAAATGAAAAAACTCTCTCTGAATACTATGGTGAGTCAGTTGAAATCTTCCTAGAACTGGACCCTAGAGATAAAGTGGTCATGAAAGATGTGACACCCCGACCCTTCGTTAGCTCGGTTTGCGTGCTATACTTGCACTTCTTCCTTTGTCGACTGTATGTTTGGTTTGCGAGAGGGTATATATGTGTATGAGAGACCATATTAAGACCAAAACATTATTAAGAGACTCCATATAGTTGTTGACTTGCTAAAGTCACAAGTCGTGACTCGACGATAGTCGGAATGCGGCAGCGATTGAGAGTTTGCTTGCTTTTGCGTTCGTGACCTCGGTTTGGTCCTAGACCTTTATAAGATGGTTTATTAACATATTTAGATGTATTAGACTTCAAGTTGGAGGTGTTCCTTAAGTCTATCGATGATTTGGAAGCTTTGGAGATAGTGTTCGTCTCTATCGCGTAGTTCGGGGATCGAGCCGTGTAAACGTCTCTCCTTTGGGATTCTTATTTCCCTAGTTGTTATTCAAATTTCTAGAAGTATTCAAGCTTCTTCATTAGCTCTTAGACTTGCCTTAAAAGTCTCCTTTCAATGCACGTTCAATTGCTAGTTCATTCGTCGTTCCGGTTGCACGTTGTTGCACCTCTTCTCGGTTTTGCTCCGAGTTGTTTTGGGAGTTGTTTCGAGGGTTGTTTGTGAGTGTTATAAGGGAGTTCTAGACCTACTTTGGATGAGGTTTGAACCTTGTTAGGTTTGGTTAAGTGTTTGGGGGTCTTTTCGGTTGAATTTTGAGCCATTTCAGGTCTACCGGGCTTGCCCTCGCAAGGTGGAATGGCCTTGCCCCCGCAAGGTCAACAGCAGAAAGCACCTAGGAGGTCTGGAGAGCTTGCGGTCGCAAGCTATAGGGGACCTTGCGACCGCAAGGTGCCGAATCTGTTTTGCCCTGTTTCGTGTTTTGACGAGAAATACCTATCCTACCCTCATTAAACCCCCTCTAAACCCTTTCTAACCTCCCATACTTAGCCCTAAACATGTCCTAACATTAGTTGGAAGTTAATTAAGGTTATATTAGTGATTGATTAATCCTAATCTCTACTAATTGTACCAAGGAATTCCCTATTTTGCCCTCTTGATTTGTGGAGGTATAAAAGCTCAAACCCTTTACAATTTTCAGAAAATCGTTTCATTTCTTCTCTTCCACAATACGTATTAGAGAGAGAGTGAGAGTTGGGGGATTGAAGCTTTGAGCCCTAGCTTCTTCTCTTCCACCGATCTACGAAGATCAACCGCTTCGATTGCCTTCAAACTTGATTCTTGACGTATGCGTGGAACAACTTCACCGAATCGGATTTTGATTCTCTTGAGTTTTCACTCAAGCTAGGTAAGTTACCTTCTTTTTATTTTGGTTCATTGGCCCTAAGGAAAACAACCTATATGCTATTTGTGGGCAATGAACACTTGATATGCTTTGTATGCCCAATTTGAGGATTTTTGGAAGTATGAACTTGTTAAGGGCATTTGTAGAATGGATTCTATGATTGTTGAAGTATATGATTACTCTTCATTTTGTGTTTCTAGGCTTATGAGTATGCTAGAAATCATGTCCACATGTAGCTTGGGTATATTGTGGAAATATGCCTATGATTGGGGCTTTAAATGTGTGAACTCACTAGATATCATGAGTAGGATCATTTAATTGAAATTATGTGATTTATGAAATGGGTTATGATTTATGTTGGGTTTGTTATGAATTTTAGGGCTTGAGAATCAAGCCCGAATTATTGAGAATTATTGTTAATTGAAGTGGGTGTAAATGTTGAGATTAATGGAGTGTGTAAATAATGAAACTTAGTATTTAGACTCAACGAGTCGTAATAAGTTCAATAATGTGTTAACGAACTCGGGTTGAAATCCTACGACATTTGGGTTCCGTTTGACTATGATTATGATGAGTTCTTGGATTTTTAGGCTTGGGAAACAAGCCCGGATTATTTTTGGGAGAATTTCTATAAACTTGAATGATGTGTTAATTTTGGGATTTATGGAATATGTATTTAATTAAATGCGATATTAAGACTCAATGGAGTCGTTATAGGTTCAATAAGATGTTAGTGAGCCTTAGGTTGAAATCCTACGATGTTCGGGTTTGGTTGGTTTTGATGGTGAGTACCCAAGCATCTCGAATTGTGTCCCATTTGTGACACCCACGATATAGAGGCTTATTGGGGATTTATTTAGAGCGTGCTCGTTAGAGCACGGAGAATTAGAGACCACCCTATGATCTCGAATGCCTTTAAGAAATGATTGTTTGAATGAGTTCTCTTTTTAGGGAATTTGGTCGCGTGCACATCAAAGCACTTGCGAGGTTATGACTATGGGTTGGTTTTGGTACCCTTGAGATTGGTTTGAGAACGTCGAGTATGTATGACGATTGGGACTATGGTTGAGTCCGGTGTACCTTTAAGCAAAGCTTAAATGCTAAGTCTTGATTTATGAATGTTCTTAGACTAAAATAATAGTCTTTGGTTGAATCTCGAGTAGAGGACTATGGTAGACCTCATGTTGTGATTTCTGGAGCTTATATGCTACCTTTGATTGGGTGATGACTTGATGATTAAGAGTACCTCATTATGTGGTTCTTTGACTAAACTTATAAGTTGGTTGGATTTGTTAAGTATGTGCAAATATGTGCATTGTTAAATTGGTGTGTAGAGCTTTATGTCCTACTTGATTTGATATGTCCGCTATGATCGGTCTTGATTCTTGTTTGAGCATGCGAGTAAATATCTACTTGTGCATTGCATAAAAGTCCAGTGGCATTATTTGGATTGGTTTATACGTCGCAGTAGGACGATACATCGCCTATACGAATCGTAAGATTCGTATTCGCTATGGATCGCCGCACTGGACCTCACACACCTCCATTGTTGGCCGCAATTGGGAAGTAGCCCCTTGCCGTAACAATACGCGCATCATTGGCTGCTATCTAAATCGAGTAGGTTCTCGATGAAAGTCGATGTAATCACAGCAGCATCGATGTGGCACGATCCAAGATAACATTGTGTATTGCAGAGCAACACAACGGCGCTATTTGGGTATCTTCTATCCCTTATGTGGCTTACTATAAGCACTTATATGAAAGATTATGTGCTATGTGGTTTATGAAGTTTATGTTACTTGATGACTTAATACAAGTTTAATGTTGGTATACGAGTATGATGCCATGATTTTATATATGCTTGTGCATTATGCCATGCCACGTCATACTATGCCATACAACTGCATTTAGTAACTTACTGGGTCATTATGACTCATTTCGTGTGTTTGTTTTCCTTAGTTTTTGCAGTAAGCTCGTTAGTGCGTTGCACGCTAGCCTGGTGCTTGTTGGATAGCGAGGTGGTCTTCCCGCAATAGCTTGGAGTTATTATTATTATTGTATTTATTATCTCTGTGAGACACGGATGTAAAGTTATGTAAACTTTACTTGGGTAGTTATGTTAGTATTTTATTTCAGATTATTTTTTAGGAGCCGACTTGTTTGGTCGAGCTGTTGTATTTATTTAGAAGTTTATTCCATTGTCTTTCCGAGCAAGGTTTTAGCTCGCATGTTCTAGTATTGTGTTATTGTTATTTACTCTCCCCGACAACTTTAGTCGAGAGACATTGGTTTAGTTGTTAGTGTTTAATCTCTTATTCTTTTAGTTGATTTGTCCTCCTGCATGTTATAGCCGCCGAGTGGTTGTTTATCGTTGGTATTTTGTTGCTTCGCCGGCCTTAGGTTTGCTTAGGGGTTTGTTTCCGTGCGCAATGTTGCGTCACGCGAGTCGTAGATTTGTCGAGAGATAGTTGTCTCTCAGCCTTGTATTCCTTGGTTTAGGATTTAAAGGCTTGGGTTCCACTTATGATTTGCTTCCGCAGATTTTAGTTTTGTTATCCTGTTTTGCCGTTATGGCTTTACATTCCTGTCTTGAGCTTGTTGGCTCAACTCTTGACTCGCACCATTATGCTTAGCCGGTGCTTTTCCGTCTTTTAGCTTTTCTTGACGGCACGACCTTGGGACTTCGCATGGAGTCCGGGTCGGGCCTGTTACAAAAGATCCTAATTATGGCGAAGCATATCGAAAGTCTATCGACAAAGCTAAGAGTATATATATTCCTTGGCTTTGGATTTGATGATTGCTTTGAACAAGTTCGTAGGGATTTTCTACACAAAGAATCAATCCCAAATCTGGAAGAATGCTATGCTTTAAACTAACGAGAAGCCAATCGTCGTGTTACATTCAAAGGAGAGCCTGAAAACATTGAAGCTGGATAAATGGTGACTCGGAATAAGTCCAAGATAAACAGTGGTGCTGGAAAATCAGCCTACAAATGTACCCATTGCAATCAATCTGGACATACCAATTAAGGAGCGTTGTTATGAACTCGTGGATATCAGCATGGTGGGATCATAATCGAGCTCCTCGAAGAGAAATGCAAAGAAGATTCGATCTCTGTCTGCTGCCGTTGAAACAAACACAAAAGATGATACTATGGAGACAACTTCAGAATGATAGCTACTGTTGACAATGGAGGTAAGAGTTTTTCTGTTTCTACACCTGTTAGTAATAACACATGGATAATTGATTCAGGCGTTACACATCATATGGCATTTGATTCTAGGCAGGTCACTAAAATTAAACCATCTCTACAAATATTTGTCTCAACTGCAAATGGTGGTGAGGCTCCAGTTATTGGAGAAGGGTCTTTAACCCTCTCTAATACTTTGAACTTAAACTCTGTTTTACTTGTTCCTTCCTTAGGCTGCAATCTCTTATCCGTCTCTCAAATTACAAAAGCCTTATCTTGCATTGTCATTTTTTGGCCTAACTTTTGTCTCTTTAAGGACATCCAAACAAAACGGACGATTGGTTGTGGTATTAAGCAATGGAACCTATACTACTTAAACCTAAAGTCGAAACTTCGATAAGTTGAGTCAAGCCTTAGCGCGCTTCTAGCGTGATAAGAATAAATCGTTACAAAGACGACGGTGGGACATCTTTTCGGTATCAAAGAGGTTATTTCCTAGATTGTTCGAAAGAATTGATGTCTCTAGTTTTCATTGCGATGTGTGTGAACTTGCAAAAAGTCATGGAACTGTATTTCCATCAATTTGAAGTAAAAGTACTTTACCTTTTATGATTGTTCACTCGACGTATGGGGCCATCAAAATTTCAAACTTTGGGATCTCTGGTTTGTTATATTCATCGATGATTGTACCAAAATTACATGGTTGTGGTTAATGAAATAAAAAAATGAAGTGAATTTACTGTTTCAAAGATTTCATAAAATCATAAAAACTCAATATAATGCAAATATTTGAGTTCTTCACGCTGACAATGGTAGGGAATATCAAAATTCGAACGAAAGATTTTTGGAAGCGTATGAATGATTAATCAAACCACGTGTTGATACACCTCAACAAAATGGGGTAAAGAGAGGAAAAATCGACATTTACTTGAAGTGGTTCGTGCTTTATTGATTCAAGCCCATATGCAATTACCGATTAACATCATCACAATCTGATTCATCATGAGGTGCATTTTCGTCATCAACGACGGACGAGATGAAGCACCGAAAATCCAACATTGTCCGTTAATGAGGTATCAGATGAAGTATCATTAGCAGCTTCATCAAAAGATAATGAAATAGATTTTTTATGAAGAACTTTTATCTTTTCCAAAACAGATAGAGTGATAAGATCTCTACATCTTCTTCTTCATCACTATCACTCATGGTGGCAACAAAGTTGAAGCCCTTTTGCAAAGGGTGTTGGAACATTCATTAGCATAATGTCCATACCTCGAGCAAGCACGACATTGTATGGAATCAAGATTTTTTGACAGAGTTTTATAAGAAGATTTAGTAAATCTAGATCCTGAAGAGTTTTAAGATTTGCTTGAATTGTCTTTTTGCAAAGGTTTGTTTGATTCAATGCCGAAAGGATTTCGAAAGCTAAAGTCATTTTTATTTGACTTTTGTTTCTAAGAAAATTATTGAATTTCTTTGTGAGTAAGGCCATTGAATCTTCTCCAAGATCAGAATTATCAATGTCTTTATACAATTCAAGCAACTCTTAGAGGAATCGACAACACAGCAAATCCACACTTTTATCCACACTAGATCCAACACCGATTTTCCCTTTATTCTTGTTCTGCGAGCAAGATTAAGCTCAAAGGTTTGAAGAATCCCCTGTAAGATTTTCCAATGACAATGTATTCCGTGTCAAGGATTTCTTCAAG
>CM028377.1:1500764-1532052 GCA_013146195.2 Codonopsis lanceolata | reverse complement strand
AGAGGATTGGAGCTTTGTCGACGTTAGCATTGCCGCCTTCGTTATCGAATGTTCACGATGTATTCCATGTCTCGATGCTACGAGTAATTGATAGAGGAATCGCATGTCCTTGTTTACGATGAGATTTCATTCGAACCCGATCCATCTTATGATGAAAGACCCGGTGAGGATTCTTTACTAAGGAGCAAATATTGAGAACAGGCGAATTCAGTTAGTAAGTCTTGTGAAAGAATTATGATATTGAGGAAGCCACGTGGGAGCCGAGCTTGATATGCGAGAAAAATACCCTTTCCTATTCGATGACTCTGGTAAGAATTTAATTTAGGACTAAATTCCTTTAAGTGGGGGAGGATGTGAGACCCAAACCCATTACTTGCATTACTTGTTCCCTTGATAACTTGTGTATATTAAGCCTTAACATGATTAGATATCTCTGCTTGCCCATGCCTCGACTGCGCATTATCGTTATTTCATTCCTTGTCGCTTGAATATCTTCCATGCTTAGCATACCTTCCCGTTATGCCTTGATTGTTGCCTTAGCTTGATTTGCACTCGACCGAGACTTGTTAGGGTTCTATTGCCGTCCATAGATGACTTAGAACATTCCTTGGATCATAGTAAGCTTGTTGGGAAGTTTAGAAACCTTCGGCCTTGTTTTTGGCCTTAGCGATTTCACCCTTCTCCCGTTTTGCGCCAAGTATTTCGGCGTGTGAATTGTTCCTTGAGTTCCCGGACTTGTATTCAAGTCATAACCATGATTTAACAATCCTTTTTCATGCCCAAGTTACCCTAGTTTTATTGGCGTTTGATCCGGGTTTGATTAAATCAACCAACCGTAACGACTCGAGCCTTGTCCTACCTTGTTCGGGTGACGTTCGGGTGTGTTTCGGACATGTTTTGAGTTGTTTTAGACCCTAGAATGGTTGCCCATGAGCTTGGGACCATTTAGGACTTGTTTAGGTCTAGTTTTGGTGCTCGAAGTTCAGCGGCGACGCATGATCAAGCTCAAACGAGGCGCGCGCCATCAAGTTCGAGAGCAAATGAAAAAAAAAAGGCAAACCTTCCAGATAGTTGAGGCGGCCGCATGGCCTCATGAGCGCCCGCCTCACTTCTGCTCTGCCACGGGATTTTTCAGCTTTAATCTTTTGTGGTGTCATTAGCCACTTAAACCCCCTTGCTTATTGACCCTAATCCAACCTATTTAACCCTAATCAACCTAGATTAGCCCTAATCTCAAGCCCCCTCCATTTGACATGTGGATTCCACCAAAATCATGCAAGGCATAAAGCCTCTCTCTTGTTGACTTTGCCCTCAACCTCTCATTTTCGATTTCCTCTCTCTCTCCTGCCATTGGTTGTGTGTGTGGAGAATAGGTGAGATTGGTGTGTGTGTTTGCCCTAGATTGAGCTCCCGACTTCCGTTTGCCGAGCCGAGAGACCACCGGTGTGAAGCTACCAGCGAGGAGATCGTTTCTACCCGATTACTTTGTGCTTCAACTTTCATTTTCCTTTGGTGAGGTAAGCTATCGATTTCCCCCTTAGGTTGTATGCTTAGACATGCCATGATTCCCCTTGTCTATTGATCCCCATGCTTCTCCATGCCCATGCCATGATCTAGGTTGATTTGATCTCTTGAGATTTTGATTAATATGTCTATCTTGTTACTTGAGGTCTATGCCTAGAATTAATTATGTTCTATGCTTCTTTAGAGCAATTAATGTCCTTAGATTAATATATTTTGATAACTCTTGGAAACTAGGATTTCTAGGGTTCCATATACCATGAATTGTCTATCTTGTTGATTGAGAGCTATGCCTAGAATTAAAAGAGTTCTATGTCCCCTTAGGAACAACTATTGTTCTTGGACCAATAACTTTGGTTAACCCTTGGAGATGATGACTTCTAGGGTTCCACATGCTACAAACTGTCCATCCTATTGAGTGAGTCCTACGCCTCGAATTGAATACGTTCTATGCCTTCTTAAGAATAACAAATGTCCTTGGACTTACGACTCTTGATAACTCTTGGGAATTATGATTCTAGGGTTTCCTATACCTTGTATTGTTCATCCTATTGGATTGTGTCCTAGGCCTAGTATAAATTGTGATCTATGTTTCCCTTGCGAAAATAATGTTCTTGGACCCTTGCACTTTAATAACCTTGAAAGAATGATTCTAAGGCCCTTGAATTCGAATTATCGATAATACTTAACTACGGTTGATTAATGGATTAATGACCCAGCCGGTCATCTACGAGAACTTAGAAAAGTATTTTGGATGTATCTAGCATCTTAACCCCTTTGAATGAATTGGTAGAGACGACTCAACGGAGTCAAACCTAGGTGAGCCATTGAACAATACCGGCTCAATGATCAATCCCTACGACGCCCTAAACACGTTCCTCTAATAATAATGATTCTAGACTGTTGAAACTTGAATTGGTTACCTGGCTTGATTCTTGATGTCATAAAATAGAATGTCTATTTGACATATTGAGTTCGCCCTTGTCGAACTCCTTCCTGCTTGATTATCGATGTAAATTCTTAACTACGGTTGTTTAATAGATTAATGACCTAGCCGATCATATCACGAGAACTTAGAAAAGGTTCATGATGCATTTAGCGTCTTATCTATCTTGGATGAATTGTTATAGATGACTCACTCGGCGGAGTCAAGCTTAGCGAGCCATTGAACAATACCGGCTCACCGAACCATCCCTCCGACGTTCTAAAGCGTTTCCTAAGAATAATAATTCTAGACTCTTGAACTTGAGGCCGATTACCTTGCTTGATACCTTGCTTGATACTTGATGTCATATAATAGAATGCCTATTTGACTTGTTGAGTTCGCTCTTATCGAACTCAACCTTACCTGATTATTGATGAGAATATTTACTTGTCTTGAGCGAGATCGCTCTTGTCGACCTCGTTCTCTACTGTTAATTTGTTAAGTAAACATTACTTGGCATTTGCATGAGTCGGTGGCATACTGTCTTTGTGCACACACGCCTCCACTTGTGGCCACGGTGGGAAGTAACTCCCTTGTTGTAATCATTAAGAGCACCATTGGACTATCCCGGGCATCTCCTCGGAAGATCGATGTACTACACACATTCGATACCCGCACTTTCCAGATAACGCTTGTATGCAGGAACTACGTAGCGGCCCGGCTCTCGATATATCCTGATCCTATGTGATTTAATTACAAGCACCTATATGAAACGATGTGCATCTTGAATACATGACCTCTATGATATCTTGTCCTGAATATGAAATCTTGCCTGAAAATGATATCTTGCCTTGAATGATGCATACTGCCATGACATGCATGATTGATAGCTTACAAGTCTTTATGACTTACCCTTTCCCCTTTTACTGCTTTAGATCCTAGCAAGACAGGTCCTGCTCGATGACTCGCGGTGTTCGTGCTTTGTGCCCTTTTTGGTGCGCCGATGTAATTTGAAGACGTGGTTTAGATGCCCTCTTTCCTTTGTTTTATATTTTTGTAAGGACGACGGGTTAAGCAAGTCAACTAGACTGTGCTTGGGTGTTTGTGTAGAACTTGCTTGTAAATCTTAACTGCTAGTAGATTAATACTTGTAGTACTTGTAACCCTGATGTGCCGGCATTGTGTAAGCCGAGCTTTGATTTACTTGTTAGTATTCCTCCACGCATTAGTCTTCCGCTGAGCATGATTAGCTCCTTATTAATTCTTGTCTTTGAACTGTTAGCTTGGGTTCCGGCATGTAGTGTCGCCGAAGACTTGGTTATAATTGTTTAACTGTTTATCAGGTTTAAAAAGTTTTAAAAATATCCGGCCGTTTAGTGCCGAGGCGTGCTGCGACTCCAATGTTGCGTCACGTCGTTTTTGTGAGTTAAGTACTTGCATGTTTAATTGCCTACTTGTTTCCCTCCTTATTTGGGCGGTCCGACCCTCGGTCCCACCTCGGGCCCGGGCCGGGTCGTCACACAGGCTGCCACCGCTGAGTACAAATTGTGAGGCCCACCTTCGCAGGGAGACTCTCCCTCTTTTGTCTAGGCTGGGAGGAGAGATACCTTTCTGAAGCAGATTTAGGATATCAGAATATCAGGGCTCGTGATCTGCTTCAGGGGCTGCACTAATTTTGAAGCAGTATGCCGGAGTGGCCTTTTTCCCGACTACGAATGGCTGAACATAAGTTTCTGCGGGAATTTGGACTAGCGATGCCAGAGTAGCTAAGGCATCGGTGAATTGATTTCTATCTCGTGGCAGATAATGGAACGAGATAGATTCAAATCGGGCGGCAAGTGCTGTTAGTTTGGCATGATAGAGCTGCAGCCGGGGATCTTGGGTTTTCCATCTCCCTTCGACTTGATTTATAATTAGGGTAGAGTCTTCATAGACTTCGAGATCTTTGGCTCCCCTTTGGAGAGCTTCTTCTAGGCCAGCAATACAGGCTTCATATTCCGCCGTGTTATTTGAACATTCAAACTCCAATCTTATGGCCATCGGAGTATGAGAATCGGCTGGGTTGATGAGCAAGATTCCTATGCCAAAGCCTCTTTTGTTTGCGGCTCCGTCAAAGAACATCTGCCAGGTGGTGTCATGATCAGTGATTTCTAAGACACCTTCATCTGGGAAGCCAGGCTCAGTCGCATCTTCGACCTTCAAGGGTAGATCGGCTAAGTGGTCTGCGATTACGCTCCCTTTGATAGATTTGAGCGTGACATAGGTTATGTCAAACTCGTTGAGAAGAAAGGACCACTTGGCCAGTCGGCTAGACAGTGATGGCTTGCCGAAGAGGTATTTTATAGGGTCCATTCTGGATATGAGCTTGATGGACCGCCCTTGGAGATAGGTCTTGAGCCTTTGCGTGGCCCAGACGAGGCCGGTGCAGCTTTTCTCTAGCACTGAATAATTTAGCTCACTTCCCTGCAGCTTCCTACTTATGAAGTATATGGCATTTTCAATGTAGGAATCTTCTTTTTCTTGGGCGAGCATAGCCCCTACTGATGTGTCTGTAACGGTTAAATATATGAGGAGAGGTTTATGTGTATGAGGTGGAGCTAGCACAGGAGGATTGGTAAGATAGGCTTTTATTTTTTCGAAGGCTAGCTGGCACTTCTCGTCCCAAACTTGGTCAGTATTTTTTTTTAGGAGTTTGAAGAGGGGCTCACATGTGGTTGTCAGCTGCCGGATGAAGCGGCTGATATACTGCAATCGGCCTAGAAGCCTTTGACTTCGGTTGGAGTTTTTGGTTGTTGCATTTCTAGGATGACTTTGATCTTTGCTGGCTCGATCTCGATGCCCTGCTCGGTTACTAAGAATCCCAGGACCTTGCCTTTGGTAACCCCAAATGTGCATTTGGTGGGGTTAAGCTTCATTTGGTGCTTCCTTAACCTTTCGAAGAATTTTCGAAGGTCTTTGATATGGGCACCGTTGGCGTCGCTGGAATGCACGATCATGTCATCAACATAGACCTCTATTTCTTTATGGATCATATCAAGAGGGTGGTGGCAGCCCTTTGATAAGTATCCCCAGCATTTTTCAGCCCAAACGGCATGACATTGTAGCAGTAAGTACCCCAAGGAGTAGTAAACCTGATCCTCTGTTGCCATTTTGATTTGATTATAGCCCAGCATGCCGTCGACGAAGGATCTGACTTTGTGGGCAGCGACGGTGTCTACCATAATATCAATATTGGGTAGAGGGAAGTCATCTTTGGGCGACGCCTTGTTGAGTTCGCGGAAATCTACACAGATCCGAACTTTCCCGTTGGGCTTGGTAACGGTCACTATATTAGACAGTCAGATCGGGTATTCTACTACCCGAATGAAATTGACGCACATCTGCTTCATGATTTCTTCTTTGACTTGTAGTGACCATTCCGGCTTGATTCGGCGGAGCTTTTGCTTGACTGGCCGTGCATCCGGATATATGGGAATCCGGTGTTTGACTATGGCTGGGTCTAGCCCCAGCATATCTTCATAGGACCAGGCAAATATGTCCACGAACTCTTTGAGGAGATCAATGAGTGCTACCCTTTCAGAGCCTTGCAGGTAGCTGTCGATTTTGATTTCTTTTATTTCGTTGTCCAGCCCCAGATTGATAGTGGACAAGTCTTGATTCTTTCGATGAATGGTGCATTGTTGGTGCTCAACTGACTTTACAAGCTCAAGCAAATAATTTTTATCTTTTGGGTCCATTTCATTAAATGACTCATTATTATAATTATTATTTAATGCGTCTTTTAATGTAGGTGCAACTAAGGAATAAGCAAAGATATTTAGATTATCATTAATAGCAAACTGTATAGGGTTTATTACATTATTGAGGACATGGGGTTTGAGATCCTTAACTTTAGGGAGCGGATCGGTAGATGACCAATCCGTAAAGCTAGGGGAAGGAATAGAGATAGTATATCCAAAGCGATCCACCAGATCTGCGGGCGTCAGGAGCGGGCCGGTCGTGGTATACCAGTTCTGCAAAGGCTTATCAACAATAAGCTCAAACTCAGCAGGGAGCTCTATATAATAAGTGCCTCCGTCTATCATACCCAGGAAGCTATCTCCTAGACCATCATCATCTAGCAGGGCCAGAGCATAATCATCTTGATCTATAGACCAAGTATTTTCAATAGTGACAGTCTTATATGCAGTGCTACGGGGTTCCAGGGTAACCTGCTCCATTCTATCTGTGAGAAGACTGACATCCTCAAAGATTTCCCAACCCGGGCATCTTTTCCCATTCTGGTCTAACCAGGGCTCAGGAAACATTAGATAGGCTTATGTTTCCCCTTCCCTTACAAAGTAACCATTTAAGGTTTTTCTATATGGTTGGAGAGGGGGATATTCATAAGGACGCTTTTCTCTTTCTGCCTTTCTTTTCTCACGTTTTTGTTTCATGACCGTGGCTACTTCGGCTTGAGTAGGCGTGTACCCTAGACCAAAAGGAAGGATACATTCCTTAAGTTCATCCTGGACTAAACTAACAAGCCCTTGCTGATTTCTGTCGAGACCCAGACCAGGCATATAATTCATTTTCCGAAACATGTTTAAAGGGATCATGTTTCCTAGGGGGGTGACTTGCTTTCCAATGATGTCAATTTCTCGGCCATATTCAATGGCGTTGACCACGGCTTGGGGGATAACCTCAAAGCCACTGAGGAAAATACCAGTGTCCTCATGTTCTATCTCGAGGATTGGATATCCTCGTTTTCCTTATTTTCCACGATCTTATCAGCCAGAATAATCACTATGTGGTCATCGTGGATGAATTTGACACGCTGGTGCAATGAAGAGGCTACCCCCTTTATCCCATGAATCCAAGGGCGTCCTGGTAACAGGCTAAAAGTGGCAGGTATATCCAGGACTTGGGAGATCTTTTTCTCTCTGGCCGATTGGTTAAGCCTTGGATGTTGTGCTATGGAACCGGCCATGGCTGAGGTGGGGATTGGTGGTCCTCCACCTCCGGCGCCACCCTCTCCTACCCACAAAAAATCATTTGCTTCACTATTTGCTGATCCATCTTCTTCTTCCTCTATACCCAACAACCTGCCTTTCATCCCTCCGGCTACATATAAAGGTGAGCCGGCCCTTCGCCTTTCCCCTGCCCAAGTAGCAGCCTTTGCGAAACCATTCCAGTATGCTCTTGTAGGCAAATTTTCTCATGGCCGACCCTCATTGGATATTATGAGGAAAGAATTCCTAACCTTTGGCCTCAAAGAAGATGTTATTATTGGCCATCTGGATACCAAAAATGTGCTGATCCAAACTCATCATGAGGCTGACTTTCAACGACTCTAGATCAAAGATCAATGGTATGTTAAAACTTTTCCTATGCGGGTTTTTAAATGGACTCCAGATTTCAGAGCAGACATTGAAAGTCCAATCGTCCCTGTGTGGTTTTCTCTCCCCAATCTTCCCATATATCTTTTCAATAAGCAAGCTCTATTCTCCATCGGTAATATGATTGGCACTCCGCTTCTAATCGACTCTCCCACAGCTAATTTAACTAGACCCAGTGTTGCTCGAATTTGCATCGAGGTTAACCTTACCAAACCTCCCCCCAAACGCATCTGGATTGATACCGGATCATCAGAAGGTTTCTGGCAGATGATTGAAGCCGAACGTCCCCCGCTTTATTGCACTGGCTGCCATCGACAAGGCCATGATAGTTTTACATGCAAAGCCAACACTACTCATAAGGACACGAGTAAAGATAAACCTCAGGAAGCGGCTAATACTGGTAAGGAAAAACTGGTCGATGAAAACCCTAAACAATCTAAGGCGGCGGTCTGGAAACCTAAAGATATCCCTACTACACAGGAAGAGCCCCAAGCCATTAATCTTGAAGCCAACAATCATAATCACGCCAGTTCCTCTCATGCAGACCATGGCGATCTCCAAGAACCTTCTAATGTTGATCTCAGTAAGTCCCAACCTACCTTACCTAATACCACTCAAACCGCCCTACCAAACCATACTAATATTGCCCATAACAATAAGGCTCCAGACCCTAGTGTTATTGGTGATGATAATTCTCAGTCGGCTTCTTCAATTCCTCCAAACAACGATTGCCCTACCAATAATGTGCCCGATTTAGATGTTGACACAGAAGATGGCACGACAGATGAGGTCCCCAATATCTCTCCCAACAGATTTGCTGTCTTTCAAACTTTTGATGATGAAGATCCTACTACCTCCACTTGCAATCTGGAGGCTCTTAACCTTCTGTCAGGCTCTCCCAAGAAGAAATCCCATAAGCCTCCTATTGTTCCAGTTACCGACCGCACAACTCGTTCTCAGATGGTTAACAAAACCCAAACTGGCCCTACTTCCATGGTTTCCCATGTCAATTAAAACCTTATTTTGGAATCTGCATGGTGTGGGTAATGACAGTAGCATTGTTCGCTTAAAAAAGTTGGTTTTACTTCATAAAATCTCTTTCATTGCTATCTGTGAGCCTATGCTTGATTTAACTAAGTTACCTTTCATTGCCAGGAAGCTCAAGTTTAAATTTTATTTTTGTAACAATGTTGGTTCGATATGGATTCTAGCTAAATCTGCCTTTAATTGCCATATTTATTTAGATTCTTTGCAGCACCTTACTCTTAGTGTGAAGCACTTCTCATGGGCACAACATGTCTATATTACTGCGGTTTATGCCAAATGCACCAATTGGGAAAGACAGGAGTTGTGGTCTGATTTAATAGACCTTCGTTCGGGAATTTCTAGCTCGACGTGGTTGGTTTGTGGTGATTTTAATATCATACTTGCCCCTCACGAAAAAATTGGCAGCTCGGGTTGGGACAGACAAGGAGCTTCGGATTTTCAGGCCTGCCTTAATGCTTCTGATTTATCTGACTTGGGTTTTCAAGGTAGTCAGTTCACCTGGTGCAACAATAGAGGTGGTCGAGCTACTATTTTCCAGCGTATCGATCGGGCAGTTTGTAATTCGGCTCGGCTTGCTACTGTTCATAGAACATCGGTGGATCATCTCAACCGGACGTGTTCAGACCATTCGTATCTTCTCCTCTCTATTAACACTTCTTCAGTATATGCTTCTTCCCAGTTTCGATTTTTAAATGTATGGGCTTCTCATAACACTTTCTTGGACACGGTAAAGGAGGCCTGGCAAGCTAATCAAAGGGGCAGGCCGATGGTGCAATTTTCCAATAAACTCAAGGCTGTTAGGGCAGCTCTTAAGATCTGGAATAAATCGACTTTCGACAATATTTTTCAAGACATTAAGCAGGCTGAAGATGAGGTATTGAAAAATGAAATAAAGTATGAAGCAGACAATAGTCCATCTAATCGCGCTGATCTTCACTTGGTAGAGGCTAACTTAAAACGCAAGCTAAAACTAGAGGAAGAATTCTGGAAACAAAAATCGCATCTTCGATGGTTGAAAGACGGTGATGGAAACACTAAACTATTCCACTCTTCGGTAAGGCAAACCCGAAGTAAACTATCGACCCACCGTATCTCAGATATGCATGGGAATATTGTCGATTCGGACAAGGCTATTAAAGAAGCAGCTATTGAATTCTATAAGGACCAGCTTGCCGCTAATGCATGTGCCACTGATGTTGGTCTCCTTTCCAACATCCCTTCTATTATAACAGCTGATCAGAATCTTCATCTTGCTGCCCCCCCCTCAATCGAAGAAATTAAAGAAGCTGTCTTCTCCCTTAATGGTGACAGTGCGGCTGGGCCGGATGGTTTTTCAGGGAAATTTTATACGCTCTGTTGGGACATTATCGCCTCGGATCTCCATCTTGAAATCTCTGAATTTTTTGCCGGATTTGAGCTCCCCAAGGCTTGGACCAGTACCCTTATTATAACCATTCCTAAAGTATCTCAGGTAACATCCTTCAAAGATCTTAGGCCAATTAGCCTTTGCAATTTTTGTAATAAAGTAGTTACAAAAATTCTTTCTACCCGGCTCGCCCAAATTCTCCCTCTCATCATATCGGATAACCAAAGTGCTTTTACCAAAGGTTGTCTGATTCAAGATAATCTTCTGCTTGCTCAGGAAATGACTCATCAGCTTAAGAAAAAAATCAATGGGTCCAATGTGATTATTAAGCTGGACATGGCCAAGGCTTTCGATCGGGTATCTTGGGTTTATCTTACTCAGGTTCTTCGGAAATTTGGATTTTGTGAATCCTTCATCGATATGATTTGGAGGGTGATTTCTAACAACTGGTTCTCGGTCTCGATTAATGGCTCATCTGCTGGATTTTTTCCCTCTACCCGTGGTCTGAGGCAAGGAGACCCCCTTTCTCCTAGCCTTTTTCTTATAAATGCTGAAGTTCTTAGTCGTGGGCTTAACAAGTTACAATATGACCATCCTAATTATGCCTTTTCTTCCTCTAGCGGGTGTCCTATTATTTCACATTTAGCCTTTGCTGATGACGTTGTAATTTTTTGCAATGGCAATAAAAACTCTCTCATCCATCATCGCCTTCTCCTTGAGAATTATGAGCAGTGCTCGGGTCAGTTAATTAATCAGAGTAAGAGTTTTTTTTATGGTTTCCAACACTGTTCAGGCTGCTAGATCTGCTTCTATTCAGAGACACATTGGCTTTCATCATCAGCATCTTCCAGTCACTTACTTGGGATGTCCTCTTTTTGAAGGAAGACGTAAGAAAAGTCTCTTTGATTCTCTTATAGTAAAAATTCAGACCAAAATTAATTCTTGGATGGGGGCTTACCTTTCTCAAGCAGGTAAAGTGACCTTAATCAATTCAGTGTTGCATTCTATTATCATGTATCAGATTGCCATTCTGAATCTTCCGGCTTCAGTGGTCAAGCACATTAACAGAATGCTCTCTAATTTTTTTTGGGGTTCAATTGATAACAAGCTCAAATCCCATTGGGTGTCCTGGGATAGTTGCTGTAGGCCAGTTCTCGAAGGGGGCCTAGGTATCCGTGCTATTTCAGATATCATTCATGCATTCTCAAATTCGTCTTTGGTGGAGATTCAGATCCTCTAGTAGTCTTTGGAGCAGGTTTATAAAGCAGAAATATTGCTCCAATATTCATCCACTTCTTGCTTCTAATAGGGGTTCCCTCACATGGCGCAGAATGTGTTCAGTCCGGGTTATTGCAAATGCTAAAATCTCTTGGATTGTTGGGCACGGCACATGCTCGATCTGGCTAGATCAATGGTTACCCGAAGGGAGTCTTATTCAGCCTGCCAGTACTCGGCTGAGGGTTGTTAATGATCTTTTTGATACCCCTACCCATATTTCTAATGAAGCCCGATCAGACATTGGTCACGCTGCTGCTCTATCCATTATTAAAAATGGCATCTCTATTGTTAATATTCCAGATTCAGCGCACTGCAACCTCAAAGAAAGTGGCACTTTCTCCCTTGCTTCAGCCTGGCAGGTCGCTCGTACTAGTAGGCCTATTCTTGCCTCTGCTCGGTTTATTTGGTATAAACATTCCCATCGTCATATCAGCCTGTTTATGTGGAGACTTTGGCTTCAGAAGCTGCCTATTGATGAAAGTATAATTAGTAAAGGGATTCAATTAGCCTCGCGATGCTCCTGTTGCACTGAGGGCAGCATTGAAACGTATTCACATGTTTTTTTCGATAGCCCTTTGGCATGCTATCTTTGGAAGGAGTATAATAAGAAAAGGGGTATTTCTTTCTCTTCCAATGTTCTTCAGAACTATTGCTTCAGTTGGTGGCTGGCCAAAGATCACTCTATTCTCCATGCTATTGTCCCTTCGGTGATTCTATGGGAGATCTGGAAATACAGAAATACTGGCCTTAATGATGGCTCTAGAGCTCCGTTTTGGGCTGTGGAGAATCGAATTAACTCCTTGATTCAATCGATGTTATCCAATGCGGGAATTCGGCCAAGGTCTCTCGATTGGAATTCTATCTTTTCCTCTAGACTGGGAGTTGTGTCCTCCAAGTGCATCCGAGTTATCCGTTGGTTGAAACCTCCTCCTCAATCCCTTAAACTGAACACTGATGGTGCTTGTAGAGTATCTTCTGGATCTTGCTCCGGGGGTGGGGGAATCATTCGCAACAGCCATGGTGAACTGATTTTTGCTTTCTCCTCTTTCTATGGGAATTCCAATAGCTTTTTTGCAGAATGTAAGGCTTTGCTTCAAGGGTTATCTTGGTTGGCTACCAATAATATTTCAGGAGCTTTTATTGAAATTGATTCCAAGAATCTAGTGAACTATGTTTTGGGCTATATTATTCCTCCTTGGAAAAGTCTATATCTGATTCGGGCGGGGAAAAAATTAATTGAGGAGGGTAACCATTCCATATGTCATATCTTCCGTGAGGCTAATTCAGTGGCGGATTCTCTTGCTAATCTTGGTTGTGATAAGTGCATGGACACCTCTTTTGAGTCTTCAGCTGATCTCCCTCCCCGCATCAAAGGTCTCATCTCTCTGGATAAAATTGATACCCCTTATGTTCGGATTTCCTAGCTTTATTTTGCTTCTAGATTTCTTTTTCGAGGTAAGGCTCCTTTGTCCTCCCATATATAAGGGCAAGGCTGGTTGTCGCCCTCAAGTTTGTATGATTTTCCTTTATATCAATAAAATCTAGCAGGGTTCCGTCCCTGTTTCAAAAAAAAAAAATATATATATATATATATATATATATATATATATATATATATATATATATATATATATATATATATATATATATATATATCCAGGACTTGGAATTCTACCGGCATGTTTAATGGCCCAATAGTCAGCATTAAAGTGACCACCCCTAAGACACATCGACTGGTGTTGTCGTATGCTTGACTGATTGCGAGGAAGGAGTGAGTTCTGATATTTTTGTTCCCAGTTTGGCTAGCGTACTGGCGGGACATACATTCAATGAATACCCATTATCTATCAGAACTCGGGGAACCCGTTTCTCCAAAATTCCCATATTGATATGGAGAGCATCAATGTGGTTAGTTCCTTCCTTTGGCAGATCTAGATCAGTGAACATTATCATGTTCCCAAAGTGAATGTTCCCGATCATTTGAGTAAGCTCATTTGGGGAGGTTTCAATAGGAATGACTGCCTGACTTAAAGATTTAGCCAGCGTATCACGGTGGGTCTTGGAAGCACAAAGTAAGCCCCAAATGGAAATGTTAGCCTGAGTTTTCGTCATCTGAGCTAGTAAGGTATCTTCCAACGTTTTAGCCCCAGTATCTGTTGCTTGATCTTTGCCAGAGTGGTCACCTCTTTCCAGGTTTGGCTGGTAGGCTCGGCCAGATCGGGTAAGGTGGCTAACATCTCCGCCAACCCAAGTGGCTTTTTCAATATTACAGGTATTTTGGCTACCCAAGATAGTGTCCCAAGAGAGCATATTACAGCTAGGCTCTTTTATGGATAAGGATGGAGGAAAAGGAACAATGATATATGGTAATGGATGTTTATTTATTTCAAACTTGGGTACACAAATTTTTTCATCAACCTCAATCATATTGATTTGAGGTAGGGGGTTATTGACTGTATTTGGTCTGGGTGGAGGCTTTTCAATAACCTTATCATCTATCAGGTCCTGGATAGCATTTTTGAGAGGATATCATTTATCGGTAAGGTGTCCACTGCAGCTATGGTATTCACAATATTGGGCATGATTCCAAGTCCTGGGTAGGGGGTTTGGTGGCATATAATTCTCCAAATGTAAAGCATTCCCTGTGCCATTAGCCCCTGCAGTATCACAGACTGGGGAGCTTGCAATTCATTATAATACCGGTTTGCCCTATTCTGATTTCTGAAATTTCTGCTAGGGCCATCATTTCCTCCCACTGTATTGACAGACCTGTCTGACCCATAGTACCATGGAACAGTGGAATAATTTTGGGTAGAAAATGGGGCTGAGGCATTTCCTACCATATTGACGGCTGGTGCTGGTGTGGCTGTCTTTCCTTTAGAGTAACAGAAAGAACTAGGAGGTGTATTGTCTTTTAATTGCCCAGTCCGTATATCTTCATCAATACGGGCTCCTATCTCCACTATTTCTTTAAAATTGGTATAGGGGAGATACCGCATATGTTTCAGGTAAATGAGCTGGAGGTTTTTAATGAACATTCTACATGACTCAGCCGGATCAGGTCTGTCAAAGGTCTGGGCCAACTTTCTTTTCCACCTGACTGCAAACTCAGCACAGGTCTCTTTTTCCCTTTGGGTGCACGACTCGAGGTCCCTTTTATTTTCAGGGCTGGTGTTGTCCTTGTATCTTTCGAGGAACGCCTCACCTATCTAGTCCCAAGTATTCATGGTTCTACTATCAGACAACATTAGCCATTGTTTGGCAGCCCCTATTAAGGTGAGGTGAAAATTGGAAGCCATAGCCTCAAAGCTAGCTCCCCTTGATTGCATGCCGGTGGAATAAGATTTCAAGTGGGATATAGGGCATCCAGTCCCATCAAATTTTTCTATGTCGGGCATTTTGAATTTTGAGGGTAGTATTGCTGAAGGTTGCAATGCTAGTGCTCGCGTAGAAAATTTCCCTTTGTTGAGAAATTTGAGCATCATGGTCTTCATATTTTCCATGTCAGCCTCTATTTTGGTGGTTGGGGGAGTTGGCTTTTGGTATATACTGGCTGGATTAGGGAAGTCTGGGTTAATTTCTGGCTGAGGTATCTGGTAAGGATTCTGGGCGGGGTAAGGATTTTGAGCTGGTGGATTTTGGGCAATATATAGATTCTGGGTTGATGGATTTTGGGCAGCATATGGATTCTGGGCTGGTGGATTTTGAGCAGTATATGGATTTTGAACTGATGGATTTTGGGCAGTATATGGATTCTGGGCTGATGGATTATGGGCAGTATAGGGATTCTGGGCTGGTGGGTTATTGACGGTTTAATTTACCGGGCGACTGTGATCATTGAAAGGTAAGTATGTGGTAACTTGGCCTGGTGGGTTATAGCTTCTTGGGTCCATATGTGGGCTATTTTGGAGTGGGTTGATCATGGGAAAAGGGAGGTCATCTGGGCTCTGGGGAATATTGGCGCTTGGGAGAGGATATGGAGGATAGGACGGTAAGGACTGATATTTGGGTAGTAGGGACTTGGTGGGGGATTTGGTTTCGGGGTAGTGGCAATATTTGATGGGTTAGTGTTTGGCTGGGGAGTTGGGTTTGGAGGCACATGGGATGTTGATGCTTCCTGGGGGACTGCAGGGGAAGAGTTCACCTCATCACTGGGCTTTGGACCTTGCATAAGACTTGATATTTGGCTTAGCAAGCGATCATGTCGTGCATCCAGATTTTGGTCTAGCCATCGCCGCATTGCCGAGCCGGAGCGCACTCGAGCCCCTATATACCCATAGCGCATCGCTCACTTTCTGGCCGCCATACCTTGTTCGAATCGTACCCTCGATTCTCCTTGTCCGATCGACATCGATACCCTCGCTTCGATTTCGCACTTATTTCCCGTATCAACCGGCCAGTACTATCTCTGCCTTTCCAAATTTTGGCTAGGTTTCTGAGGAAAATGGGTTTGGAGGTATCAGAAGGCTGGCTGAAGGCTTTCTGGGCTTGGAGTACAGCGTGCCTATATTAGTATTTTTTATTATTATTTATTTTCCCTACAATTGACCGGATAAGCACCTGTTTTATTTTGACAATCTCAGGACTTTCCCTAGAACAGTGGATTCTTTCTCCAGAGTATAGGACCAACGTATTCCACTTGCCTTTCGACTCCCCAAGATCGGACTGATCTCAGGCGAAGGGCCTATACTCTTTCCAGGATCCATCATCCGAAATGGTCTAGGTCGAACATCAGAGAATAACGAATCAGCCCCTGCGTATTTATTTTTTTATTTGCGCAATTTATTTTTTCCAACATCATTATTTATTTATTTTTAACTTGCGCATTTTTTTATTTTTATTTTTTTACTACATATATATATATTTTTTTGACCCTTTTTTTCATTTATTTTTTTTACAGGGGCTGACCCACGATTCAAAGATGCAAAAATCGGTCGATCTTTTGAAGTGTTCTGAGAATCTATATGCATTCTAACGTTGGCTTATGCAGGAGGTAGGCTGGCCATGGTGTAGGGTAACAGTTCGGAATATACATATATGCGTGCACGTGTGTGCGGTATCTAAAAAGCAGTAAAGACCTTATTTATTTTCAGATATATAAACAAAAAATAAAACATATATGGCCGTCTTGCTGTTACGCGTAGATTTTCTCGGCTTTTTAGTTTGAGCGCGAGCAAGCAAGCACATCATTTTAAGAAATAGAAAGAAAAGCGGGGAATCTATCTATTCTTATTAATTACAAATTTGGTCCTATGTCCCCAAAATAAAATAACAGAATGAATGCAAATATGTACAAATTGTGCGAGATAAAAATAATAAATAGAAAGAAATAATAATACAGAGCCAAAAATAAAGCAATATTAAAAATAAAGCTCCGGCCCTTTTATTGTGCTGCCCGGAATTTTATTGCAAACATAAATATGATATATATATATATATTTTTTTTTGAAAACTCTTTTTTTTTCGGATTTTTTTTTGATTTTTTTTAAAAAGAATATTTTTAAATATACCTGTAACAGCTATCGGAACGAAACTGCTGCAAGATGGAGGATCATATCCACAAATATAGACACGGATGTATAGGAACGCAGTATTCAAATGCATAAATTAATATAACAAGCATACTTTAGCCAGAAACAAAGAAAAACAAAAAAGTTTTTTTTTTATGAGTCTAGCCCTCCATTTTATTTAAAATAAAACGATCTCCCCAGCAGAGTCGCCACTGTGGGTTCCCGGGAGATGCGCCCGCGCCCCGCGCTCCCTTAGATAGGGGTGCGCGTACGTGCGGATG
This sequence comes from Codonopsis lanceolata, assembly GCA_013146195.2. NCBI lineage: Eukaryota > Viridiplantae > Streptophyta > Magnoliopsida > Asterales > Campanulaceae > Codonopsis > Codonopsis lanceolata. The sequence goes on along the minus strand of CM028377.1, from coordinate 1,514,746 downwards.
CGGGACACCACTGCTCTCATTCCATCCTTTCTTGTTTAGGGGAGTACAAAATTAAAAGTACGAGAGGAGTGCTGTCTAAGATAGCGCGTTGGAATGCGCCTCGGTTGCCTTTAGTGGATTTTTTATCCAATATGGGAACTTTTGGGTTTCCCGCATCAAGTTATCCCTTGTTTAGGGGATACTAGGATATGGGAATGCATCACCCTTTCATTCTCATTTTCCCTTTTTTAGGGGAAAACAGAAAAGTGCAAAAAAGGATGTTGCGATGCCCCCACTATGGATTTTATAAAAATAGCCTTATGGCCTATTTCGGATCACTATGGGAGCTTTAGGTTTCCCACATCAAGTTATCCCTTGTTTAGGGGATACTAGGATATGCGAATACATCACGCTTTCATTCACATTCTCTATTTTTTAGGGGAAAACAGAAAAGTGCAAGAAAGGAGTGTTGCGAGGCCCCACCGAATCCAAAATGTTTTAGAGTCGCCATCTTTATTTTAAGGCAAAAATAAAGAAAAACCAAAAAAAGAAAAACCAAAAATTGTAAAACGGGTTCGGAGGCTAAGTTACGAGTTGGGAAGGTGCTAAGCACCCAACTCGCCCTTTCGGTCTCAAAAGTGGTTTTTGGTTAAAGTATGCTTTTTGTTATATTTATCTAGCAAATAAATAAAGCATTTAAAGACAAGAAAATAAAAGTAAATACATCCATGGCTACCTTATTTACGGACTTGCAGCCATTTCCTTACAATAATTACAAATATATTTAAAAATATTTGGCCATTATAACGGCTCTTTTACATAATATTTCCTAACTAAATCCGGGCATCACAACGGCTTATATTCGCTACATTGGGCCGGATTTAAAGAAAAACTTTATATAAAAAAATAACGCCCTTAAAGGCTATTACCTTTTAGAGCGGGATGTGCTCGCTCTGTCCTTGAGGGAGAGGGAGTCTCTTTTGTTGTTGTTGTGATTTGGGCAGAGTGACTACTTATTTTTGGTAGTTTTGGCTCGCTCACTCGGGCAGAATGACGACTTATTTGTGGTTGTTTTGGCCTTTTTGGTTGGGCGGAATAACGGCTTATTTGTGAGTGTTTTCAGCCAAGTTACTCGGCAGAGTAACGGCTTACTTTATGGTTTTTGGGCCAGGGAAATGAGGTGGATACCTAACTAAAAGGCTAGGGATCACTTTTAACCGATGGATTTTTGTTTTGGCGGAGTTTGGACGGGGTTTCAAAGCTTTATGGGTTAAACACTCCCTATCTCACTTCTCTCACTATATCTCAGCGTTAGGACGACGTGGAGAATTCTTCAGCGTTTCTTTGCGATCGCTCTTTTTTCATCTTCAGAAGTGAGCCCAGCACGTTTATTTATAGGTGGACGAAGGGACACATCCGGGATTAAAAATCCCTTCAGCGCGCTAATAGATCGTGTACACCAGCCTTCGTCTCTTGTACAATGCGTTAACCGGGAGTGCAACTGTAGCAAGCATGGCGCAGATCCTACCTTGGCTTGGCGCGGCACCAGAGGTGCCTTTTGGCCGCACCAAGGCACTATTTAAGTTTCAAATTTTCCACTTTCACCCCTCGCATTTTATTGTTTTGTGCATCCTGCTTTGCCTTTCGCATTTTTGACTCCTGTAACTTGACATTTGTTAAGTTTAAGTAGTTCTTGATATCACATGTCAGAGTCACGTATCAGAGGTATGAAATTGGGGTGTCTACAGTTGGTGAGGACGATATCGCTGTAGATCTCTTTTCTTTGAAGCTCTTGAGTGAGTTCTGATTTCAACTTCGCTTTGTGCGTGTATCAGTCACTCGTTGCTCATCATCTATATTTCTTTGGGTAAGAGAGAGGATTTAATATAGACTGGAGTCAATGTGATCGTTGAGAGATGAAGATTTGATGTTTCTATCCGTTTAGAGATATAGTTGTTGAAGTCTATCGGATATAGATCTTTGTCCATAAGATCTTTGACTGTTTGGGGCAAAGATTTAGTCCTGTAGATCTTGGAACTTGTTGTCTGTCAGACTGTGTTGATAAGTATCTGAAAAGTAGGTCTGATGTCTGATGCACTGTCAGGTTGTCTGTTCAATAAAGTAATTGCTTTTTGACTTTATCACACCACGTGAGTGAGAGAAAGTCTTGTAGCTTAAACTATGTCAGGCTTTCTGAGGCTTGAACATATTTGTCTTTATTTGAACTGCTTTTAGTCTTTTCTCTGTAGCGCGTGCAGAATTAAGTCTGTCGGTCGAATGCTCAGGCCAGTGGAACAAGTCTTCCGATTCAGGAGAACTGGTGTATGATGGTGCGAACAGTTTAACTTGTAGCATGTCTGCCGGTGGTGAGTCTTCAAAATGTTCTAATCTTATCACTGAAGGCTTTTGACATTGCTGCAAGTCTTCCGGTGCTTAGTGCATCTGAAGTACTGGTCTGTTCAATCATCATGTAGGAAGGTAGGACTTGATCAGGTCGCACCTAATCTAAGACCTATGTGATGTCACACGAGTTGCCACACTAACCGCTACGCAGACCTTTTAGCCACTCATGATGACTCACTTGTAATGGGGGCAAGCAAATCAACATATATAGAATATGCAAGTTGATAAGTAAATTATCAAGAAGCATATTCCAACACATGACATATTCTCGCATTACAAGGATAAGATCCTCATAAATCAGTAGAAGCTAGAAGCTGAACCTTTAAGGCATTACTCCATACCCAGTATTTTAACATATGCCAATCTGCAATGTCAATTTAGATTCTTACAAAGTTTCCGATGATGATACGCACGGGAATCATTGCTTTACAAAACATACCTGATATTCATATCCGAGCTTGGGAGTAAAGATGATGCCTTGGTCAATGGCGTAGCTTATTTTTTTCATTGACTTATTGCTGGCACTTTATATAAAATTCTCTAGCAAAACACACAAATGGGCCACCCAACTTTACCACTTTTTTTAATTCGGCCACCGAAAGTTTGAAATATCTATTTGGGTCATCCAATTTCAGTCCTGTTGCAAACGAGTCCATTTTCTAATGTCCGTTAAAAATGACGTTAAATTAATGGACAAAATAGGAAAAAACAACGTTAAAAATGTCAAAACTAATTTGATTTATTTGAAAAATGTAAAAAGAACATAAAACCAAAATCTAATACCTAATTTTCAATTTTTTCCTTAAACAAACCTAGGAGATTTGGTGTTTGCATATTAAATCATCGCCATTTTCATATCCTTGGGAGTGGTCTATGAGGAGTAACTTAGATGCCATCATTCCTCTAACCTCAAAATTTTAATATAAAGAGCACTGCATTTCTCTCTCCTCCCCTTCACATACATACATCAATTCTTCATCATTCTTCTTGATTCCTCTTTCAGTTGAGCTGGCAAGAACTTCAAAACCAGAAAATGGGAAACAAAAAAAAAACAACTAGAAAATTTTACCTTGAAGCTGCCAACCCAAAAAATTAGTTTGATCCAAAAATTCAAACAAACCCAAACATATATATTCATGCTACGGTAGTCATAAAAGTATCATTCCATTTTATGTAATTCTACGATTTTAAAAACTTAATGAAAATGTGAGTTTTATGGTGCAGACTTTGAATATACGAAGGCTGCTTGACTAATGTCTTCAACAAAGCATAGCATTCAATTGTAGTATTTTTCTCCAAAAAAATATTTTAATAATAATAATAAAATATGGAGAAGAAGAAATAAAAGAATGAAGAAAACATAAATAATTGATTGATGAGGTGGTTCTTGAAATAATATTTTCATGACGTGAGTTTAAACATTGGCTTTGATGCTGACTATATTGTTAGCACATAAGCTGTCAACTATCAACAAACACACCCCCAATATCGTCACCTTCCTCTATTTTAACTTGCTGAGTTGAATTCTCACCGGCACGTCTACCTCAAAATCTGATAATGACAACAAAATCATTTCTCTCAAAGACTGACAAGTTAGAGCGAGAGCTTTTGTGGAGCAACATTTGAAATGGTTAGTTGGTCGTGGGCAATGCTCTCCTTGGTTTGATAGTTGGATCTCCAGCGTATTCAGGCCCAATATTGTTATCTTCATGATTCTGAAGATATTGTTTGCTGGACGCTTTCCTCTTCTGGCAGGTTTTCCATCTCGTCTGCCTAGCAGGCTCTTCGGACTCACAGACCAAGATTATTAACCGCTAAATTCTTTTGGCATGCTAAGCTCCCTAAGAATATAAGCGTTTTTATGTGGAAAATTTTCCTTCGCCGGTTACCAATTGATGAAGGCCTTTTAAAAAGAGGTAATTTTAATATGGTTTCTAGGTGTTATTGCGGCTCCTCGGGAAATGCTGAGACCTTCAACCACGTATTTCTTCACTGCCCGATTGCTGCCCATGTTTGGTCTGTTCTTGGAGCTGAATTCCATGTGACGAGTTATACTACCTCTATCCATCATTGTTGTCTTTCGTGGTGGCTCTTTCACACGAATTCTCTAGCCCACATTGTTCTCCCGTCACTGATCTTATGGCATGTTTGGAAAAACAAAAATTCCTTCTTTTTTGATGGGCATGGTCAATCGGCCACCTCTCTTATTGTCTCTATTCGAAAAGATTTGTCTGCCTTAACTGAAGCTTTCTACTGCCCTACGGCCTTATGCTCCAATCATCTGCGGTCTTTTGCCGCTCGGATTATTAAATGGATCCCCCCCCTCTCATTCGATTGTTAAGCTTAACACAAATGGGGCTTCCCGCGGCAACCCTGGGGTTAGTGGGGGTGTGTAGACACCCCAATTTCGTACTCCTGGTATGTGAACATGACATAAAATATCAAGACCTGTTAAAACATTAACAAATGTCAAGTTACAAGGTCAAAAGTGCAAAAGGACAAAGCAGGATGTGCAAAAGGACGAACTGCAGGGACGGAAGTGCACAAAAAGTGAGAAGTTTGAAATTGGGGCATGGCCACCATTGAAATTGGGTGTGGCGCCCAATTCCCTTGGGTTGCGCCCAATTTCCTTCTTGGCTGCGCCCAGTTTCTTCAACGCTCCACTGTTCACTTGCCGTAAAGCCCAAATCGACCTGTGCAGTGTACAAACGGCTGAAGCATGAAGAAGGAAATTAATTTCCTTTTGTGTCCTCATTTCCTCCTATAAATACAGGCTCTCAGCTCTTCATTCGACACACCTTTCCTTCGATAAAAATTCTCCGCGTTGTCGTTACGCTGGAGAAATAAAGAGCGAAGTGATATAGTGAGCGATCACCTCAAAAAGCCTCGAAACCCTGTCAAACCTCCGCCAAACACAAAACCAACAGTTAGGAGTGAGCCTTAGCCCCCCAGCTAGGTATTCACCCTTTTTTCCCGGTCCAAAAATCGTGGAAAGAGCAGTTGCTCTGCCCCGAATTAAAAGGCCAAATCAGCCAGAAATAAGCCGTTATTCTGCTCGATTTCAGCCTACCTCAAGCAAACACAACAACCAAAATAAACAGTTACTCTGCCCAAATCCCAAGGCCAAAAGTAACCTTCAGAAGTAGTCACTCTGCTCAAATTCACACAACACACAACACACAACAACAACAAAAAAAGACTCCCTCTCCCTGAAGGCAGAGCGAGCACACCCTAGGCCGTCAGTAAGTTTTTATTTTAAAGCTTTCATTTTGTAAAAGTATTATTTCCAATCCGGCCCAATGTAGATATATAATCAGTTGTGCTGCCCGGATTTAGTTAGGAAATAGTACTAAATGTAGCCGTTATTATGGCCAAATATTTTCAAGTATATTTGTAATTATTTGTAAAAGAGACAGTTGCAAGTCTGTAAATAATGTAGACATAATGGATGTATTTGTAGGCAGTTAATGCTTTATTTATCTGTTAAATTAATATAACAACAAGCATACTTTAGCCAAAAACTGTTTTGAGACCGAAAGGGCGAGTTGGGTGCCTAGCACCTTCGCAACTCGTAACTTAGCCTCCGAACCCGTTTTCATTATCTCTGGTTTTCTTTTTGGTTTTGCTTTATTTATTCCTTAAAATAAAGATGGCGACTCTAAAACATTTTGGATCCAGTGGGGCCTCGCAACATCTTTCCTTGCACTTTTCTGTTTTCCCCTAAAAAAGGGAGAATGTGAATGGAAAGGTAATGTATTCCTATGTCCTGGTATCCTCTAAACAAATGATAACTTGACGTAGAAAACCCAAAGCACCCATGGTAATCCGAGATAGGCCATAAGGCTATTTTCATAAAATCTATAGTGGGGGCGCTGCAACATTCCTTCCTTGCACTTTCACGTTTTCCCCTAAAAAAGGGAGAATGAGAATGAAAGGGTGATATATTCTCATATCCTGGTACCCCCTAAAAAAGGGATAACTTGATGCAGGAAACCCAAAGCTCCCATATTGGATCAAAAATCCACTAAAGGCAACCGAGGCGCATTCCAACGCTATTCCAAAGACTCCTCTCGCACTTTTGATTTCGTCCTCCCCTATAAAAGGGAGGGTGGAACGAGAGCAGTGGATGTCACCGCATCCGCACGTACGCGCACCCCTATCCAAGGGCGCGCGGGAGCACTCATTCCCGGGAACCCACAGTGGCGACTCTGCTGGGGAGATCGTTTTTATTTTAATGAATAAAAATGGAGGGCTAGACTCAGTAACCAAAACTTTTTTTTCTTTTGTTTCTGGCTAAAGTATGCTTGTTATATTAATTTAAACACTTGAATATTGCGTTCCTTTAACATCCGTGTCTATATTTGTGGATATGATCATCCATCTTGCAGCGGTTTCATTTCAAACACTCTTACGGATATATTTGAAAATATTTGTATTTTTCAAAAAACAATTTGCAAAAAAAAAAAAAAAATATATATATATATATATATATATGCAATACTTTATGTGCAATACTATCCAGGCAGCACAACAAAAGGGCCGGGGCTTTATTTTTAAAACCTCTTTATTTTCGGCCTTATATTATTTTATTCTGCTTTATTTTCATTCTGCAAAATATATATATATATATATATATATATATATATATATATATATATATATATGCATTCATTCTGTCATTTTATTTTGGGGATTAGGACTCATTTGTAATAAATAGAAATAGATAGATTCCCCAGTTTTCTTTCTATTTCTTGATGGTATGCTTGCTTGCTCGCGCTCAAGTTAAAAAAGCCAAGAAAATCCACAAATAACAGCAAGACAGGCTATATCTGTTTTATTTTCTGCTTTTCTATATCTAAAAAAAAAACTTCTTTTTTCTTTTTAGATACCGCACACACGCTCACATGCATATAAATATATTCCGAACTGCTACCCTACACCATGGCCAGCCTACCCCCTGCATAAACCAACGTTAGACTGCATATAGATTCTCAGGACACTTCAAAGACCGACCGGTTTTTGCATTTTAAATTGTGAGTCAGCCCCAGTCAAAAAAAAAATGTGCGCAATTCAAAAAAAATATACACTGGGGCTGATTTATTATTTTCAAATGCTCGACCTAGACCATTTCGAATGGTGGATCCCGAAAAGAGTATAGGCCCTTCGCTGGGATCACCCGATCTCGGGAGTCGAAAGGCAGGTGGAATACGTTGGTCCTATACTCTGGAGAAAGAATCCACTGTTCCAGGAAAGTCCTGAGACTGTCAAAATTAAGCGGGTGCTTATCCGGTCAATTTATAGGGATAATAATAAATAATAAAATATACTAATAAAGGCACGCTGTACTACAAGCCCAGAAAGCCTCCAGCCAGCCTTCTGATACCTCCAAACCCATTTTCTTCAGAAACCTGGCCCGAATTTGGAAAGGCAGAGACAGTACTGGCCGATTGGTACGGGAAACAAGTGCAGAAATCAGAACAGAGGGTATCAGAAACCGATCAGATAAGGGCAAAAACAGTTCAGAAGGTACATATCCGAAGTATGGCAAAGAAAGTGAAACGATGCGCCATGGAGTACAGTCTGAGGCTCCGGGTATGCTCCTACTCCAGCAATGCAGCAGTGGCTAGACCAGAATTTGGGTGCAACGGCTGATCGTATAATGAGCCAAATGGCTAATCTGGTGCGAAGCTTAAAATCTAGTGGTGAGGTAATCTCTTCCCCTGCAGTCCCCCAAGAAGCATCAACCTCACATATGCCTCCAAAACCAAACCCTCAGCCAAACACTAACCCACCAAACACTGTCGTCACCCCAAATCCTAACCTTCCACCAACTCCCTACTACCCAAATGTCAACCCTTACCCATCCTATCCTCCATATCCCATCCCAAACACCAACATTCCCCAGAGTCCAAATGACCTCCCTTTTCCCATAATCAACCCACTCCAAAACAGCCCACATATGGATCCCCAAAGCTATAACCCGTCAGGCCAAGTTACTACCTACTTACCTTCCGATGATCCTGGCCACCTAGCCGAAACTATCCAAAATCCACCAACTTATGCTACCCCGAATCCATATCCAGCTCAAAATCCACCAGCTTACACTGCCCAAAACCCATATCTAGTCCAAAATCCACCAGCTTACACTGCCCAAAATCCCTATCCAACCCAGAATCCTTACCCAGCTCAAAATCCATATCCAACCCAAAATCCACCAGCATACACTGCCCAAAACCTCTATCCTGCCCAAAATCCTTACCAAGCACCACAGCCAGAAATTAACCCAGCCTTCCCTAATCCTGCTAGCATATACCTGAAACCAACTCCCCCAGCCACCAAAATGGAGGCCGACATGGAAAACATGAAAACCATGATGCTCAAACTTCTCAACAAAGGGAATTTTCTACGCGCACGCGACATTACAACCTTCAAGATCGCCTTCAAAGTTCAAAATGCCCGACATAAAAAGTTTGATGGATGGATGTCCTATATCCCATCTAAAATCCTATTCCAGGCATGCGATCAAGGGGAGCTAGCTTTGAAGCTATGGCTTCCAATTTTCACCTCACCCTAGTAGGGGCCGCCAAACAATGGCTTGTCAGACAGTAGCACTCTGAATACCTGGGACCGGATTGCCGAGGAATTCCTTGAAAGGTACAAAGACAACACTAGCCCAGAAAATAAAAGAGACCTCGAGTCATGCACCCAAAGGGAGAAAGAAACATGTGCTGAGTTCGCAGTCAGGTGGAAAAGAAAGTTGGCCCAAACTTTTGACGGACACGATCCATGAGTCATGCCGAATGTTCATCAAAATCTCCGACCCATATACGGAACACATGCGGTATCTCCCTTACATGACTTTAAAGAAGTAGTGGAGATAGGGGTTCGTATTGATGAAGATATACGGACCAGGGCAATTAAAAGTCAATACACCTTCTAGTTCTTTCAGATACTCTAAAGGAAAGCCGCACACCGACCATCAACATGGTAGGAGATGCATCGGCCACTTTTCCTACCCAAAGCTATAGTGCTACTCCATGGTCACTATGGACGCAGTCTGTCAACTCGATCGGAGGAATAATGGTCCAAACACAATTTCGAGAGGCCGAGCAGGGGTCAGCCAGTACTATGACGGATTGCAAGCTCCTCGATGCCGTGATATTACAGGCTAATGGCTCGAGGGAGTGTTGAAGCCTTTGGAAAACTATAGGCCACCAAACCCCTACGACACATGGAATCATGCCCAGTATTGTGAATACCATCGCTGCAGTGGTCACCTCACCGACAGATGCTACACACTAAAAAATGCTATCCAGGATTTGATAGATGACAAGGTGATTGAAAAGCCTCCTCCCGGACCAAATACGGTCAATAACCCTCTACCTCAAATCAACATGATTAAGGTTGATGAAAAAATCAACGTGCCCAAGTTCGAAAAAATTAGCCACCCATTACCATATATCCTCATTCCCTTCTCCCCATCTACATCCATAAAAGAGCCTAGCTGCAATATGCTCTCTTGGGACACTATCCTGGATAGACCAAAATGGGAAAAGATGCTCTGGTTGGGAAATTTTTGAAAATGTCAGTCTTCTCACGAGACGGAATGGAATAGGTCATCCGGGCCAGAAGCCTTGCATATAAAGCGTCACCTTTGAAAACACTTGGTCTATAGATCGGGATGACTATTCTACGGTCTTATTTGATGATGACGGCACGGGAGGCGACTTCTTGAGTATGATAGACGGAGGCCACGAATATCTGCAAAGCTCACGATGAGTTCGAGCTTCTCGGCTGCTAAGCCTCTGCGGAGTGGTACATTATAGCGGGCCGCTCTTGACTCATGAGGCGGTAGACCGCTTGGATATACCATCCCCTTTCCTTCTCTAGCTTTGCAGTTGGTCATCTACCGATCCGCTCCCTAATGAGGATCTCGAGCCGGGTCCTCAATAATGTAATAAGCCGATGCGGTTGCTATTAATGATAATATGAATGTCTTTGCTTATTCCTTAGTTGCACCTACATTAAAAGATACATTAAATAATCATAATAATGAGTCATTTAATGAAATGGACCCAGATAAAAAATATTTGCTTGAGCTTGTAAAGTCGGTTGAGCAGCAGGAACAACATCACTCGGCGGCCGGTTGAAGACTTGTCGATCATCAATGCGGGGCTGAATAATCAATAATCAAAGAAATCAAAATCGGTGACTACATGAGGCTCAGAAAGGCGGCGCTCATCGACCTCCTCAAAGAGTTCGTAGATATCTTCGCTTTGGTCCTATGAAGATATCTGGGGCTAGATCCGGCCATAGTCGAACAGGATCCCCGTATATCGGGATGCTCGTAATCAAGTAAACTCAGCGAATCAAACCGGAATGGTCACTGCTGAGTCAAAGAAGAAATTATGAGCAGCGACTCCATGTCAACTTCATTCGGGTGGTGGAATACGATCAAGGCTTCGACATAGTGGTTGTTCCCGAAGCCCAGCGGGAAGGTTCGAATCTGTGTAGACTTAGCGACCTCAACAGCGTCGCCCAGATGATTTCCGCTACCCAATATTGATATTGTGGTAGATCTTTGTTGAAAGAAAATTAGATCATAGTCGGCGGCATGCTCGGTTACAATCAAATTAAAATGGCGGAAGACCAAGAAGACTTCATTTACCACTTGGGGTACCTTGGCTTGTTATCTTGTCATGCCATTTGGACTCGAAATCACGGGGCTACTTATCAAAAGCTGCCACCACTCTCTTCCACGACATGATCCACTGAGATCGAGGTCTCGTCGGCGACATGATCGTGCATTCGGCGGCATGACGGTGCTTATGTCGAGACACCGAAAGTTCTTTGAAAGGTTAAAGAAAGCATCAAATGAAACTTAACCCCACCAAATGCACATTTGGGGTCCACGAAAAGCAAGGTCTGGGATTCTTAGTATTGACCAAGGCATTAAGATCGGCCAGGCAAAGATCAAAGCTATTATAGAGATGCCGCGAGCCAAAAACTCCAACAGTCAAAAGCTTCTAGGCCGATGCGGTATATCGGCCGCTTCATCGGACAAGCGACAACCACATGTGGGCCCTCTTCAAGCTCTGAAAAATCTTGACCAAGTTTGGGACGAGAAATGCCGGCTAGCTTTCGACAAAATAAAGCCTACCTCACTTAATCCCATTGCTAGCTCCACCCCATACACATAAACCTCTCCTCATATACTTAAGTCACGGACACGTCGGTAGGAGCCATGCTTGCCCGAAAAGAAAGACTCCTACATCGAAAATGCCGTATACCGTAAGTAAGAAGGCTGCGAAGCGAGTTGAATTCGACCTTGGAGAAAAGTTGTGATGGCTTTAGTGCGGACAACCCAGGCTCAAAACTTATCTGAGGGGCGATCCATCAAGCTTCGTATCCGGGGATGGACCACTATAAAATACATCTTCGACAAACCATCACTTTCGGTAGGCGGCTAAGTGGGCTTTCCTTCTCCAGCGAGTTTGACATAACATATGTCACGCTCAAATCTATCAAAAGCGGCGTAATCACGAATCACTTAGCCGATCTACCTCGAAAACCGAAGCGCTCTTGAGCCCGGCTTCAGGGCAGACAGAAGGTGTCATGGAAATCACGACCCGACACCGGACTTGGCGAGATGTTCTTTAGCCAGAACGCCAACAAAGGCTTTGGCATAGGGGTCTTACTCATTGACCCGACCAGTTCTCACAACTCCAGCTGGCCATAAGATTGGAGTTTGAATGCTCCAACAACACCACTGAATCACTGAAGCTTGCATTGCCGGCACGGAAGAGGCTCTCCAAAAGGAAAGCCAAAAATCTCGAAGTCTTTGGAGACTACGCCTTGATCATAAATCAATTCGAAGGGAGGTGGAAAACCCAGATCCGTTTGCAATTTTGGCTTTATCATGCCAAATTATGACATTTGCCGCTCGGTTTGATTCCATCTCATTCCACTACTTGTCGCGGGACGAGAAATCAATTCTTGATGCGTCTGGCCACTCTAGCATCATTAGTCAAATTCATGAAACCCAAGTCGACCCTTTGTAGTCGGAAGAAGAAGGTCACTTGGCATCTTGCTTCAAGATTAATGCAACCCACGAGGAGGCGGATCACGAGCCACAGTATGTTGACATCAAAAATGCTTCCCCAGAGAAAGGAATCTACCCCCTCGCCTAGACAAAAAGGAATTTCCTGCGAAGGTGGGCATCGCAATTTGTATTGGCGGTGGCGGCTTATATAAAAACCTTGCCAGGCCGAATCTTTTATGCGTCAATCGGTAGGCTAGCAAATTATGGACCAACTCCACGGTGGTACTTGCGGACAGAGCGACCGTATGTTATCGAAAGTCATCCGGCGGGGATATTATTAGAAGCTCGCTTGAAAGCAGAAGCGTATTGGGTGGAGTGCGACATTGCGACAAGTGCCAACGTTTATGAAATCTGCGTGCGATGCCCACAGCACATCCTATCTGACTCCACGGCCCACGGCCCTTCGGCGTAGGGGTATCGGCGTCGTAGGCCAAATTCGCGAGAAGATCAATAGCGTGAGTGCGTCTAGTGGCCGGGTCGTACTTTACAAAGTGGGTGGAAGCCTCTTCCTGAATCCTAAATGCGAAAGGTAAGTTTATCAGGAGCCAATATCATATACGCTATGGGTACCTTTCGAGATCATCTCAAATGACGGCTCATTTTGAAGGGGCGTGAATGCGTGCGCTGGGCGAGTTCAAGATCGAGCATAAATCCTCCCCTGCAGACCACGAAGCCAATGATGTGTTGGAAGCGATAAGACATTGGAGAACATCATCATAAAAATCTGAGGAAGATTGGCGAGAAAAGTTGCCGTAGCCCTCTTGGGCTTATCGCTTCGGTTCGTACACCCAGACTACCCCTAGCATGGCATGGAGGCGGTGCTTTTATTGAAGTTGAAATACCATCATTGAGTAATGATGGAGTCGGAGGCATCAAGCTGGGTCGAGGTTTGAAGAATTAGCCACGATCGATGAAACAGCGTTTACTAGCCCTAGAGCCCTCGGAGCCTATCAAAGCATGCTTGGGCCTTGACCAAAAGTCAAATGCCGTGACATCAGTCGGGAATCACGGTGCCGAGCCCAGTTATGTTGACACTAGGGAAAAGTGGAAATCTGTGGATGGGACCATACATTGTCAAAGAGATCCGTCGGGAGGTCTTTGTACTCCTCGAACCCGGGAAGGAGAGGACCTGTTCGGCCACTTCAATCTTGACCAAGCAGCTCAATGCTATGTTTGAGCCAATCTATCAGAACAAAAGTGCTTCCTCTCGGCTAGGTTGAAGAAAGGGCGGCCTTGAGCAGAAGTTAGAAGCGAAAAAAAAAGGAGATTTAAAAATAATAATAAATAAATAAATAATAAATAAAGGAGAAATAAAGGGCTCGCTAAGTGAAAACCGAAAGGAAGCGGCCTAGTTAGAGCATATAAAAAAATGAAAAATCGGGGAGAAAAAAGGGGAGGGAAGGCATTCTTTGAATCCTCGGCATTCTATCTCGGTCTTGACATCTGACAGGCTCAGCTGACAAAAGAAAAAAACCACAAGCAGGCTCACATTAAAACA
>CM028377.1:1394301-1500664 GCA_013146195.2 Codonopsis lanceolata | reverse complement strand
GACAACGTGGAAGGCATTGGAGAGGAGGAGTGATGGAGTCGGAGAAGAGGAAGAGTCTTGGGTTGGTATGGTGTTGGTAGAGGAGGAGATGGTTTGAGGTGGAGGGGAGGAGGGGTTGGGGAATCGAGCTCAATGTCGGTGTCGAGGAATTTTCAGCACTTAGTGAAGTCGGTAAAAGTTCGGTGGAGAACGAGAAAAGATGGGCGAGGATAGAGATGGTTTGGGTTTATGAAGGAGAGGTGGAGGTTGTGTTGATCGGAGAGAATAGATCGCCGCGAGGAAAAAAAGAAACTTGGCGGCAGTCTATTGGCTTGGTAGGAGGGCTTTGAGTTGGTTGTGGAGTTGTTGATGAAGTGGGTTGGGTTTGGTGAGGTGAGGTAGGGGTAGATGGGTTAGGAGAGTAGTTGAATGGTGAAGGAGGAGGAGGAGGGGGTTGGGGTTGGGGTAGGGCTCCTCTGAGGGGATAGACTCCTCAGGAGGTGGTGAATTCCTCAGGTAGATGACTGGGAGGAATAGGTTGACTTGAGTGGTGGTAGATGGTTGGTTATCGGTAGAGGTTGTTAGATGGTTGGGCGGTGATAGAGGCTTGATGGGTGGAGCCTCTTTTTCTTCCTTAGCAATTTGAATAAGGGGACTCGGTAGCTTCATCGGTAGAGGTGGGAATGTCATTGTGCAGGTGGAGGTTTCTGAAGTCTTCTACGTTTTGGTTTAGGAGTGGGTGCGGTGAGGGTGAGGGTGGTCGTTTGGTTTTAGAAGAGAATTTGGGAAGAAGAGGTTGGTTGAGCTTGAGAGGATGGTTTGTGGTGAAGGTTAGGTTGGGAAGGTGATGGAGTTGGTTTAATTTGAGTCTTGTCCTTTTGGCCTTCGCTTCATCTCGCCAGAATCCACAGCACACTCTTTCTTGATTGCTACTTAAGAGCTGGTCTTTTTGCCCTTGGCTTCTGCAGCATAAGAGTTGCTATCATCGACGGATCTTTGGCTTGTTGATGGATGGTTGTAGCAACTTGTTCATCAAATTTTGTGGCCTTCTTGAAGGTTTTGCTAGCCGCTTCATAAGCTTCCATGTTGAGGCAGTGACAATGTCGTCTTGCTTGGCTTAGCAACAGCTTTGTCGATGGAGACGGACGGAAGACCTTCTGCGGCCTTCGCTTGTTTTCGTACTCGGTGTATTTGTTGAAGAATGAAGCTGTCAGCTGCTTGTCCTTTGACACCAATATAAGTTCATCTTCCTTGATGGAAGAGTTGACTTCCTCATTGTCTCGGAGAAGAGCATTGATCAGCTTGACAAATGGCCGCTTGCAAGTGGGGTTGTTCTTAACTCGTTCTACCCCGCTTGAGCTCATTGAAGATGATGGCTCGTTGAGGCAGGGTTTGAATGAAGACGGCACAAGTAAGGTTCAGCTTGTTGTCCGTGAACATATCATGAGCACCACTTTTGAACAAGCCCCTTGTCCATTAGGTGGCTTGTGCAGAGACGCCTAACGGAAGAGATTCCTCGGCATCTTCCCTCAGTGGTTCTCTAGGGGTATCAACTCCCCTCATTGCTTCCCAGGCATGGTTAGCCTCAACAATGGTTGATTCAAGAGCGCCACCAAAATGCACACCAATGATGGTGGAGATGGTCTTGGCGGTGATGGAGATAGGACGACCTCTAATCCATCCACGCAGAGCGTTCTTTTTCATCAACTCCATCCTTTGGTAGAATTCTTCTGCCAAGAAAATGCTGTAGTCTTTGTCGTTGAGGCAGAAGAGTGGAAGAATTCCAGAGGCATTCATGTCCTCGCATGCCTTGACTCCGGCGGCTATAGTGCAGATGGATTGGAGGTCAATGCACATCCCGGGAATATACAGTTTTGGGTCCAGGGCAATGATGACGTCATGAGCAGCGGGAAAGGTAGGATATCCCGGAAGGTTGACATCCAAACTTGGAGGAATGTCGGTTTCTGGGTCTAGCTTCTTCCTGCTGTCACGCTTTGATTTTGATGATTTTGCCTGAAAGAAATGCAATAAAAAATTAGGGCTTTTTACCTCAAGGGCTAAACAAGCAGAGATTTCAAGTTTTTCTGAGATTAATGAAAGTTTTCGGAATGAAAACTTGAAACCCTAGAATGTTTAGTGTAAGCAATCCATAGAAATGTATAACAGAAGTTTTTCAAGAGAGTAAACATTGAAAGTATGTAAACGACTGTTAGTTTCTAGGTTTTTAAGAACAACAATGGCGAATACTATTAGAAACTCGAAAGTGACCGTTTGTATTCCAAAACAATTTAGGTTATGAAATGAAATGCGAAACAGTAAACGATAAATTTCAAGTAGTAGAGTAGAGAAGAACATACCATTGATGTTGATGAGAAGAAGAAACAAGAAGATTTTGGGAATGAAGAGAGCAGTTGCACAGATAGAGAGAGTTTGAATAGAGAGAGAAATATTTTAGATAAAGGGGTTTCGTAAAGTATTGGAAAGGGCGGTTCAAGGTCTATTTAAGGAAAAAATTTAGCACAAAAGCGGGAACTTAAGATATTTTCTAAGTACCAAAATTTATCCTTGACCCCCTTTATTGCTTTAGAAACCTCTTTAATAAAAATAGACTAAGTAGAGATACTAACCTTAAGTCTTCCGCTAAAAGGAAAATTGCGTCTTCCGGTCAGTCTAAAACTAAGTCTACCGGTATGAAAGAAAAATAATAAAACTTTGAAATTAAGCAGTAGGATCAATCATACCAAGATTTCTCCTTAAATAAGCAAACCTGGTGGCATCCAGTGGCTTTGTGAGAATGTCAGCCAATTGATGCTCAGTTGGAACATATTCCAGACTGATGTTACCTTTCTCTACATGATCTTTGAGGAAGTGATAACGGATATCAATGTGCTTTGTCTTCGAGTGCATCATTGGATTTTTGGAGACTAAAATTGCTGATGTGTTGTCACACATAATTGGACAATTTGCAGTCTTGATGTTGTAGTCCACTAGTTGTTGCTTCATCCATAGAAGTTGAGAGCAACACTGGGCAAATGTATATTCTCGCCTTTGTGGTTGAGTTTGCAACTAAACCTTGTTTCTTGCAAGACCATGAGACAAGTCTATTTCAAGGAATTGACAAGTCCCACCGGTGCTTCTTACGCTACTTTGCGGTCGCATAATCTGCATCTGAGTATCCAACTAGGTCGAAGTTGTTGTGTTTGGAATACCAGATGCCTATATTTGTTGTTGTTGAGACATATCTGATGATACGTTTGGCAGCAAGAAAATGTGATTCCTTTGGATCTGTCTGAAATCTTGCATAAACACAAACAACAAACATAATGTCAGGTCTACTGGCAGTAAGGTAAAGAAGTGAACCTACGATTCCTGGATACTTGGTCATGTTCTCTTGCTTTCCCTTTTCATCTTTATCAAGATGGTAGTCGGTAGGCATTGGAGTCTCAAATCCTTTAGCTGAATCAAGACCAAATTTCTTGATTAGTTCCTTTGCATATTTGGTTTGGCTGATGAAGATTCCATCGGAAGTCTGTTGAATCTGCAGTCCTAGAAAGTAGGTAAGTTCACCCATCATGCTCATCTCGAACTTGCTTTGCATCAGCTTCTCGAATCTTTTACATAGGCTTTGGTTAGTTGATCCAAAGATGATGTCGTCCACATAGATTTGTACCAGAAGAGAATTACCTTTGTGCTTGAGGATGAACAGAGTAGTGTCTATCCTTCCTCTTATGAATCCTTGTTCTATTAAGAACTTGGATAGAGTTTCATACCAAGCTATGGGAGCTTGCTTTAGGCCATAGAGAGCTTTCTTGAGTCGGTAGACATAATCCAGTTTGTCTTGAATAACAAATCCTGAAGGCTGTTCCACGTATACCGTTTCTTGAAGATCACCATCCAGAAAGGCACTCTTTACATCCATCTCATACACTTTGAAATCCATGAACGAGGCATAGGCTAGAAAGAGTCTGATTGCCTCTAATCTAGCAACAGGAGCAAATGTTTCATCGAAGTCGATTCCTTCTTCCTGTCGGTAGCCTTGAGCAACCAGTCTAGCTTTGTTTCTGGTGACATTTCCGTCTTCATCTCTTTTGTTTCTAAAAACCCATTTGGTGCCGATAACTGGATGATCAGTCGGTCTTTGAACTAAGCTCCACACCTTGCATCTTTCAAACTGGTTCAGCTCTTCTTGCATAGCTTCAATCCAGTTATGATCTTCGATAGCTTCATCAATCTTCTTTGGTTCGAGTTCAGATACGAATGCATATGCAAACATAGTCTCTTCTCGAACTTTATTCCTCGTACGAACTCATGTGTTGAGATCACCAATGATTTGAGAAATAGGATGATCTCTTGTTTCAATAATGGTTGGAGGAAGATCACTTCTGGTGGGTTCTTCCCTTAAGAATTCCGGAGTATGTTGAGAAGGAGATTCACTAAAATCTGGTTCAGAAGAGATAGGATCTTCAAAACCTTCATTTTCTGGTGAACAAGAAGGATGAGTGATCGGCAAAGGTGTTTGGGGTAAAACAGAAGAGATGGGTTCTGGGTCAACAGAAGAGTTGGAGCCGGTATCGGCAGAGTTCAAGTCTACCAGTGAAGGGTTAGCGGCATCGGAAGGGTCTCAGCTTGCCGCTCGATGAGTGGAAGTAGATGCTTTGTATTTGTACTGCCTCATCATTATCGAATCATTAGCAACATTCGGAGCCTTTCTAGGCTCTAACAAGTCATATTCATCAAAAGAAACATGCACAGATTCTAGAATTTTTAAATGAGTTTTACTGAAAATGCGAAATGCTTTTGAATGTTTGGAAGACCCCAGAAAAATTCCTTCGTCTGATTTTGCATCAAATTTTCCTCTATATTCTTTTCTATTATGAAGAATAAAACATTTACAGCCGAAGATTTTAAGAAATCCTATGTTGGGGGCTCTTCCTCTCCATATTTCATATGGAGTTTTGTTATGAAACATGTTTACCAGGGATCTGTTTTGGGTAAAACATGCAGAGTTGACGGCTTCTGCCCATAAGTACTTTGGAAGTTTTGCTTCTGCCAGCATTGTTCTTGCTGCTTCAATCAGTGTCTTGTTTTTCCGTTCAGCTACACCATTTTGTTGAGGAGTTCTGACAGCAGAGAAGTTGTGGTCAATCCCATGGTCATCACAGTATTTTTCTACACTATTGTTCTTGAATTCAGTGTCATTGTCTGATCTTATGCCACTAATGTCTTCAAGCTTTTGAGTTTGAAGTCTTCTGAAAAGAGCGGTGACTAGATCATACGTCTCATCTTTTGAAGTCATTGTTTCATTCCAGGTGAACCTAGAGTAGTCGTCAACTACTACATGTGTATACTTGTCTCCAGAAATACTGACTGTAGTGATTGGTCCAAAAAGATCCATATGCAGAAGTTGAAGAGGTCTGTTTGTAGATAAGACATACTTTCTTTTGAAGGAAGACTTGGAAAGTTTTCCTAGTTGACAAGCTTTACAACTTTTGTCATGGTCGGCAGACACCGTAGGTAGACCTTTGACAAGCCCATCTTTGGAGAGCTTGGAGAGGTGCTTGAAGTTGAGGTGACTGAGACGCTTGTGTCATAGCCAACTGTTGTCACGAACGTTGTTAGCTACTAGGCAAATGCTTGAGAATCTCCCTAGAAGATTTAAGTCCACGACATAAACATTTCCTTGTCTATTGCCGGTCAGTATTGTAGAGCAGGATTCACGATCTTTAATGAGGCACTGTTTGGAGTTGAATTGATATAGTAATCCTTTGTCGCAGAATTGGGATATGCTCAACAGATTGTGCTTTAGGCCGCTCACTAGAGAGACTTTGTTGATGGAGAGACTTCCTCTAGTGATTGAGTCATATCCAATTGTCTTTCCTCTTGCATTGTCTCCGAAAATAACAGTGGTGTAAGACCCCGAACCTTCGTGTATTTGACTTTCTCGTTTTGCTTGCATTAAGTTGGTTATGATCATAGTAGAGTGATTGCCTTCCATGCGTTGCATGCTTTGTTGTTAATGTGTTGAGTGTTCGTCTTAGCATGTTAGCACTTAACTAGGTCTCATTGGAGTCTTAGTACCTTGCATATGAGATTTATAATGTTCATCTTAATCATAGTATGTTTGGTTGAAAGTTTGGAAGCTTAGTTGCATCGTTTGAGTCTTAGGGTTTCTCGTGTTTGCCTTCGTTGCTTGTATTGTTTGTGCTTTCAACTTGCGGGAAGTTGATTTAATTTCTAGACCAAGTGTACTATTATTTCTCATGCTTGCACAATCAATGTTCATAGATTTGTTGCATTTGGAAATAAGATGACCAACATATTACTTCACAGATTCAGTCCTGTTTTTAGGCGAACTTCTGGAACATTCTGGTACCAATCTACTAAAGAGAATTTTCTAAAAATTTAGTATGTTTTACCTTCATATGTTAGGTTACTCCCTGTAAACTTTGGTAATTTTCCAAGGTGTATAAGTACCTCATTTAGGTCTTGACTTACGGCTGTGCCAGAATTCTATTTTCAGGAAATCAGCTTATGTACTTGATTTTGTTGTAACTTTATTTTGATGAATTTAAGTCCAAATTGAGTAATTTAAAATGCTAAAATATATTTTAATGAGTCTACTTTCAGAAAAATCAAAAATCACATCATTTGGAGTTGTGAGCTTTTTATGGTCGATTTTACAAGATCGACTGTCCAGTAACTACAATCTGGAAATTGGTCCCTGAATTCACACTTATGGGATTTTTGGTTGGTTTTGGTTGATGACCACCATGCCCTTGGCCCTTGGACGTCTTCCCACGGTTTGTACACTCCTTTGCCTATTTCACATTCTCCTTGGACCGACATTTCTATGGACTTCATTCTTGGACTGCCTAGATCTAAGCATGGTCATGATTCAGTATTTGTGGTGGTTGACTGGTTTTCAAAGATGACACATTTCATTGCATGTCATAAAACTGATGATGTGAGTTTCATAGCCGATTTGTTTTTCAAAGAAGTTGTGCGTTTGCATGGTATGCCAAGAACAATTGTGTGTGATCGAGACACCAAATTCATAAGCCATTTATGGAGAGTATAGTGGCATAAATTGGGAACTAAGCTGTTGTTTTCTACTTCTTATCATCCTCAAACGGATGGGCAAGCCGAAGTTGTCAATCGTGTCCTATCTCAATTACTTAGGACTGTTTTGAATAAAAACTTGAAAGCTTGGGAGGAGAGTTTGCCTTTTGTCGAATTTGCATATAACCGTTCTATTCATACTGCTACCAGTTACTCTCCTTTTGAAATTGCTTATGGGTTTAACCCGTGTAGTCCTTTAGATCTTGTTCCTATTCCAGTTAAAGAGCAAGCTAGCATGGATGGAAAACACAAGGTAGAGATGATTCATAAATTGCATGAACAAGTTTGGTTGAACATTGAGAAGAGGACAACACAATATGCCAAGCAAGCAAATAAAGGAAAGAAACATATTATATTTGAGCCCGGTGATTGGGTGTGGTTACATTTGAGGAAGGAATGATTCCCACAGAAGCGTCGTTATAAGTTTCACTCGAGGGGTGATGGATCGTTCCAAGTCCTCGAACGGTTAAATAATAATGCATATCGACTTGACCTTCCAGGTGAGTATAACGTTTCAACAACTTTCAATGTTACTGACTTATCTTTGTTTGACTCAGGTGATGATTCGAGGTCGAATCCTTCTCAAGAGGGAGGGAATGATGGGAATCAAGATAGCTCGGGTCAAGATAATCAAGACTTGTTGATCATAAAGAGAGGACCAATCACTCGTGTTTATGTGAGGCGGGTTCGAGCAACTTTACTTCAACTTGTGGGAGAGATTTGGAATCAAATTGAAGTTACCAATGATCCGGTATATCAAGAGAAGTTCATGTGCAAGTTAGAGGGTCAAATCGATAATCCTGGAAACTTGAAGGTTGGATTTGAAGTTTGAAGATTGGACAGTCCTGAAAGTTGGACAGTCTTGTTTTCTTCTCCGAAGTTGGACCGGCTTTGAGACTTGATTCATCCTTTAGTAATTGTTGCATTTTAAGCCTATAAAAGACAGCTCTAAACTCATTGCAGAGATAACTTGGTTGATATATTAAAGCATAAGCTTTGTTTGAGTGTTCTTATACACTTGTGTTTCTCCACAATTGAGTTTGTGAGTGTATTTGGGTTTCTTGGATTGGAAACCACCTTGAACTTATCAATCTTCACGGGTCAGAAGATTGTGTCTTTTCGTGGTTGTGGGTCTCCGGCAATCGCGTCGAAGGTTCTCTACCGCACCCCGAGGTTCCTAGTCAATTGCGACTCGCGGGTCGAGGGAGACTCCCTGTCCTTTTCATTCTGTGTTCTTTGTCCGTCTACAAGGGTCTGTTAATCTTAATTTGAATCGATCTTGGCTCAAATCCGAACCCGGATTCATATCAGAATAGCTTGCTTGCCTTGGAGGGCAAGCTTGTCTTCCTTCCTTGGGCCTTCCTTGGCTTCTTCCTTCGGCCTTCCGTGCTCTCCTTGATCCATCTTGATGGATGTGTCTTGTGCACTTGGGTTTGAACAAGCTAGAATATTTATTATTATTTCTGTAATCTCTAGGCCTCTTTCCATAATCTCCCAAGCCTTTATCTCGATCTCTGTAAGCTCACGAACCATCAACATAGTCTCCTCACGAACCTTCTTTGCACGAGCTCTTGTAATTGGTCCTTGTGAATTCTTGAGTTGACTTGAGTCTTGTGTAGTGATAGGAATCACGTCATTCCTTCCCTTTTGAGAAAGATTTGTCCTCAAATCATCACCTACATCATAAGGCATAAGATCACTAACATTGAAAGTTGCAATAACATTATACTCACCTGGGAGATCCAACTTGTACGCATTATTGTTGATTCGCTCAAGTACTTGGAATGGTCCATCTCCTCTTGGCATTAATTTAGATTCCCTTTAGTTTTGAAACCTCTCCTTTCTCATGTGACCAAACCCAATCTTCAGTTTCAAAGATCACTTGCTTTCGGCCCTTGTTGGCTTGTTTAACATATTGCTTTATCTTGCGCTTGATGTTAAGTCTTTACTTCTCATGTAACTGTTTCACGAACTCGGCTTTTCGCTTTCCATCTACATTCACAAACTCAAAATCTGGTAATGGAGATAAATCCAAAGGCGTTAATGGATTAAAACCATAAACAATTTCAAATGGTGAATATTTAGTAGCGGAATGAACAATTCTATTATATGCAAATTCAATTTGAGGCAAATAATCCTCCCAAGCTTTTAAATTTTTGGAAAGAATAAGATAAAGCTGAAAGTGTCCTATTGTAACCACTTCCGTTTGACCATCTGGGGTGACAAGTAGTAGAAAACAACAATTTAGTCCCTAACTTACCCCACAATGTCTTCCAAAAATAGCTAAGAAACTTAGCATCCCTATCAGACACTATTGTGTGTGGCCTGCCACAAAGTCTAACAATCTCCTTAAAGAACATATTTGCAACATGGGAAGCATCATCAGTTTTATGACAAGGTATATAAAATGTGCCATTTTAGAAAACCTATCAAACAACCACAAATATCGAGTCCCTCCCATAATTTGTCCTAGGCAATCCCATCACAAGCTCCATGGATATATCAATCGAAGGATGAGTAGAAATAGGTAGAGGCATGTATAACCCATGTGCACGAACCTTAGACTTTTCTTGTAAGCAAGTAGCACATCTACCACAAATTCTCTCAACATCTCTCTTCATGTGTGGCTAATAGAAGTGCTCACACAATATTGCTAGAGTTTTGGCAACACCAAAGTGTCCAATCAATCTCCCACCATGGGCGTCTCCAACATCCAAATCCCTAATAGAACATTGAGGCCCACATAATTTATTTTCTCTAAATAAGAAACCCTCATGTCTATAGAACTTGCTACATATAATTTTCTCACAACTTTTAATTCCTTACAAAAACCAAGGTTATGTTCATACAACTCTTTCATAGACTCAAATCCTAAGATTTTAGAATCTAAAGCATTAATTGGAATATACCTTCGAGAAACGGCATCGGCTACGACATTCTCTTCACCTTTTTTATACCGAATAACATAAGGAAAGGTCTCTATGTATTCAACCCAATTTGCATGTCTTCGATTCAACTTTTGTTGTCCTTTGAGATGCTTCAAGGATTCATGATCAGAATGACTAACAAACTCCCTTGGGTAAACATAATGGTCCCACACTTCAAGTGTTCTCACCAAAGCATACAGCTCTTTATCATAAGTAGGGTAATTTAAAGTAGCCACACTCAACTTTTCATTAAAGTATGCAATTGGTCCTCTTGCATAAGTACTACCCAAATACCGATACCTGAAGCATCACACTCTATCTCGAATGCCTTAGTCAAAATTTGGAAGAGCTAGCAATGGTGCTTGTGTCAATTTTTTCTTTAGCTATTGGAATGCCTTCTTTTGCTCTTCTCCCCACTTGAATCCCACATTCTTCTTGATAACTTAGTCATAGATGCCGCAATAGTACTAAAGTCCTTCACAAACCTTCGATAGAGAAACTCGCAAAACCATGAAAACGTCTTACCTCACTCACACTAGTTGGACACTTCAACTCTTGTATGGCTTTGATCTTTTCTTCGTCCACTTGTATCCCTTGATTACCTACAACGAAACCAAGGAAAACAACCTTGTCCGTGAAAAATGTACACTTTTTAAAGTTAGCAAATAACCTCTCTTTTCGCAATACATCCAAAAAATATTTTAAATGAGTTGACAAAGTTGAATTTTGTAACTTTGTTAGAAAATGGAAACTCGTTTTATAACTTGAACTTTTTTTTTTTTTTGAAAATAGACACTTATTTTGGTAGAGAGTGCTTGAATTAATATTGGATCACTTTGTCCTACAGGTATTTGTTTACACAAATTGTGCTTTTTGTTCAGTTTATATTTTGCAGATTAAATTAGTAAATTTACGATTTTGATTTATATTGTACATGTGGATAGACATGAAAAAGCAAGTCCAGATCTATTTAAGACTCTGAATACATCAAAATTTTCAACAAAAGATAGAAGGGGCACGTGCACATTTGCATTAATGATCAACACTTTTGAATTCCCAAACCCAAATGAGATCCCAGCTAATCGTACATAGATATTTGTTTTGATAAGTAAAGAGTATAATTGTATTATAGACAAAAGGCAGCAAAACAGGTGTTGCGTCCTTTGTACACCGGGAGTATACACAAGAAATTACGGAATACTAAAGCTATCCATAAACTCTACATAGATATTAAATGTGCATCAAGTCTTTTACTTTGCCTTTAGGGAAAGAGAAGGAAATCAATAATACTGAACAGTTCCGATTGTAGCTCTACATTATTATTGAAATATAACATTTCTCGACGGTGAGACTTGAGAGTCCAGAAAAAAACATGTGAAAGGACTCAATAATCCGCTTCCCACGTGGCCGACACGTGGCAGCCAGAGCGACCTGGTCAAGCCGAGGATCACCCTTAATCCGAGCAAACCGAGAACGTCAGGCTGACCAAGGCCAGTCCGAGTAAAATCATTCCGAACGAGCCGAGCATTGCTAGGCCGACCTAGAATGACCCGGCCTCGATCAAGATCGAACATCATAACAGGCGAGGATACGAACCCGATCGACCAAGCGACCATGAGAGCTCATGGTCGACCCTGTGACTAGACCGACCTGAACGAAGAGACGTCATCATAGTACAAAACACGCCAGGTGGTCCGGTTTAATTAGAGAGACACCAACGTGCACTGCACCCGCCGCTCCACTTACGGTTGACTTTCCTGATACTCTGACATACCTGACAAAAGTGAGAACCAATGAGATTTAGCCAACTCGGCTGACCAACAGATTTGGTCTCCATCGTGTTGTCCTACCCTGTCTTGCAAGCCAAGCCTGGAAAGGAGTATAAATAGAGAACATAGCCATCTTCTTGAGGTACGATACTATTGATACTTAGCATTTCACTTGCATAAGCACACAGAAATATTCACGGTGACCTCAGCGAACACCTGTGCTCACCTTCGTTATCCCACCACTGACTCTCACACCGGAGGGCTTTAGCTGGGATAACCTCCCAACTCCCTTAACGGTGTCTCTCTTGTGTTTCAGGTCACAGGTACAAGGCGCAACGGGAATCGGGACATCAACACGAAAACCAGCCAGATATCCATACTCTAGTATCCACCACAGCAATTCACCGTCCAGATCAGCTCCACGTAAACCCCAAACATAGTCACCCATTATTTGGCGTGATTAAGTGGTTCCGTTGTCGGGAAACGAAAGTTTTCCTCACTCCCCATTTCTTGGCCTTGACTGTAAAACCATGGAGAAAAACACACCCACGAAACAAAGCCAACCAGGAACAAACGAGGCCATCCCTTTGGCCATGCAACCCCCTTTGACAACTAATAGACCCACCGAAATAGACCTAACAACTCCCCGCTCGAAAACCCTTAAGGGGAGAGGAGTTGCCGATGTAGCCCGTAACCTGGGGGCTGACCTGAATCGAGCTGATACCTCCTTCGCTGAGGGAGAAGAAGAGGAAGACGAGATAGACCTCGTGGGTTCCAAAGCCCATAAGGGAGTGCCAACAAACGAACATGAACGATACCTGGAGGAACTAAAGTATTGGGAACGCCAAAAACTTTACCTCCAAGGAATCCAAGAGGCAGAGAAGAAAATGTTTGAGTTAAACAAAAAGGTGGGGGCAGCTTCTAATATGATTGTCGCTCAGGAACCGAACCAACCTAGTAAGGAAGCCTCCCCAAGAGGTAAAGAAAAGCGAAATGCCACTCCTCGCCCCAGCGTGAAGTCGAGGTTAGGAAAGAGGATAGTCGAGCATGTGCAGAAACCGAGCATCCATAGTTGACTAACTTTTCCCGACGAGTCAAGGTGCCCACCCTCTCGAACAAGAGAAAGGAGCGAGGAGGGAGAATCTAGGCCTTGGACAGAGGCAATCAAAAGCAGAACGTGCGAACATTGCACTCATCCCCAACAATCGGGGACGGGACAACTTAAAAGTGGTCGGAACGCGACCACCGAAGTCCAAAAAGAAACTCCGGCCCCACCTATGGAAGTCGAGCAGGAGGTGAAATATCTCCGAGGAAGGCTAGAACCCATTGAGAAAGGAAAGCCGATGATGCTCCCCCCATCCAAGAATGGGCCGTTTAAAGAAAGAATGAGGAAAGCCCCATTGCCCGACAAGAAGTTGCCGAACTTCGATTCTTATCAGGGGCTCACTAGCACGGTCAATCACATCGCTAGTTTCGAGGTCAAAATGAATGCTATAGCCCCCGAAGACGAGGACGCTTGGGGCAAGATCTTCGTGGGAACCTTGCAGGGAAAAGCTTTGAAATGGTACGCGGGCCTACTACCAGATTCGGTGGGAACCTGGGACGAATTCAGGCAAATGTTTGTGACACAATTTTCCTCGGCAGGACAGCAACCGAAGAAACAGATGGATCTATGCGGCATCCAGCAGCGCCACAACGAGTCAAACCAAATGTACATGGACCGATTCATGGCCATGGTCGATCTGATACCATATATCTCAGAAGAATCCATAAAGATGTGCTTCATCTCTGGCCTGCAGCAGGGCTTGATGAGGCAGGAGATGATGCTTCGTGACCATGGGTCGGTGGGAGAGATGTATGCGCATGCTCTTAGAGTCATAAATGCCGAGGAAGCAAAGAAGGATGGGAAGAAGAAGGACAATGAGGGATCTCAGCGAACACAAGATAACTGGGGAAAGGATAGCCAAGGAGGTACTTGTAGGCATGAAGATAACCGGGGACGGAACAAGTTGGATGATATGAACTGGACCCCTTTAAACACTAGCCGCGAGCACATTATGAATGTCCTCCTTGACCAAGACAGGATTGAGCGACCACCTCCGCTGAAAGACACACGGTACCCGCGAAATCCGAACAAACATTGCGCCTATCATAAAGACATCGGGCATACGACCGAAGATTGCATCAATCTGAAGCGGGCGATCCAAAAGCTGATAGGCAGATGAGAGCTCAGGAGATTTGAGCAAAGAAACAATCGAGGAGAGCGGGGAAGAGAGCAACAGCGAAATCAGAACCCACAGCCAGACAACGCGAGGCCCAGAAATGTGATTGATACTATCAGAGAAGCCACTCCAAGCGGTACCCGACTGAAGAACATGATCTATAACCTGAAGCACGTAGTGAATGCCATGCCGCGAAAGGATGAGGAGGGAGGCATCACATTTATGCCAAGCGAACTGGCCATCAGCGAAACAGCGAGGCAGCAGCCGCTAACTTTGCGGGTCGGAATCCACAACAACGACGTAAAAAGGGTCCTAGTGGACACGGGGGCATCGAGGGACATCCTATACTACAAAAGCTTCCTCGGTCTGGAGTTGGGGGACGCCCACCTCAGACCATGCTCGGTACAGTTGGAAGGATTCACCGGCCACCAGGTCGCAGTAAAAGGGTCGATCACCCTTAAAGTTGTGTTAGGAGAAGAAAGTGCAACGCCTCGGACGGAGGACGTGGACTTTCTTGTGATTGACCTCCCCTCCCCCTACAATACGATCTTGGGTTCCCCGGCCCAAACGAAGTTTCAGATGGTCTCCTCACTGGCTCACCAAAGGGTAAAGTACCCCACGAGCAACGGAACGGGGATAGTGCTCAACGACCCGGCCAGTACCCTCGAGTATATTTACAAGGAAAAGAAAAACAAAGAAAAGGTGACTATAGCCCAGCCTGGGATCGAGGTGACACAAGACAATAGGCCAACAAAGAGGGACAGAGAAGACGGAGGGGAGATCGTCCCCGTCGTCGACCCCGCACTAGCCGAAAAGCCCAAAGCATAGAAATCAATGCGAGCTGGGAACGCCAGCTCGCCGCCGAAAGAAAGCACAGATACAACAACACCCAACTCCCAAAAGAACCCAAAAAGAGCCGCCAAAAAGATAGTGGTGGTTGAAAGCTTAGATACCAGGGATCGATTCGAGATTAAGCCGGATGAAGACTTAGAGGAGATAGTCATTAACCTTGATTTTCCAGAGCAAAAGGTCAAGGTCGGGAGGGAAATACCCGAGGATGAGTGAGCAGCAATCATCAAACTCCTGAAGGAAAGTTTAGACGTCTTTGTTTGGAGGGTCGAGGACATGGAAGGAATCAGCCAGGACGTGGTTGTACACAAACTTAGCACTGATCCCGACTCCATCCCAATCCAACAAAAGGCGAGGATTTTCTCCCCCCAAAAACAGGAGGCAATTAAAGAAGAAGTATCCAAGCTGCTCAAGGCGAAGATAATTAAAGAGGTCATGTATGCGACCTGGATAGCCAATGTAGTCATGGTGAAAAAATCAAGTGGAAAATGGAGAATGTGCGTGGATTTCACCTACTTGAACAAGGCCTGGCCTAAGGACTGGTATCCCCTGTCGAGGATCGACTAGCTCGTAGACTCTATAGCCGGGCACAAGATCTTGAGCTTCGTTGATGCCTACTCAGGATATCACCAAATAAGGATGTGGCTAGCCGATCAGATACACACGGCGTTCAGAGCCGCAGGAGGGTTGTATTGCTATACCATGATGCCCTTTGGATTGAAGAACGCGGGAGCCACGTACCAAAGGATGGTGAATAAGGTTTTCGGAGATCAATTGGGAAGAAATGTGGAGGCATATATTGATGACATGGTAATCAAGACGAAGCAGGCTAACCAGGTCGAGGACCTGAAAGAAACTTTCGCGAACTTGAGAAAACACAAGATGAAGAAGCTAAACCCCGCGAAGTGTGCCTTCGGTGTAGTTGCCGAGAAATTCCTCGGGTACATGGTTAATGAGAGGGGGATCGAAGTCAACCCTGAAAAGATAAAGGCCCTGACGACCATGGATCCCCCTGAATGTGTCAAACACGTCCAAAAACTCAACGGCCGAATTACAGCCCTCAGCCGCTTCATAGCTAAGTCGGCGGAGAGGAGTCTGCCATTTTTCAAAACGTTGAAGGGAGGCAAAAAGTTTCAATGGACAGATGACTGTGTAAAGGCCTTTAACGAGCTCAAGGAATACCTTGGTCGACCACCCCTGCTCGGCATTCCCATCCCCGAGGAAAAATTATATGTGTAATTGGCTGCATCTGACTCAGCAGTGGCCGCAGTGTTGATCAGAGAGGAAAACAAGCTGCAAAGACCGGTCTACTATGTGTCCCATGCCTTGACCGAGGTCGAGGAAAGATATTTGGAGGTCGAGAAATCGGTGCTCACCTTGGTAATCGTTGCTCGGAAGCTGAAAGGATACTTCCAAGCCCACCCGATAATGGTTTACACCGATTTTCTCTTGAGACAGATCCTGCATAAGCCAGACATGGCAGGGAGGATGCTAAAGTGGTCGATTGAATTATCAGGATACGGGATAGAGTACGAGGCGAAGAAAGCTATCCAGGCGTAAGTTTTGGCAGACTTCATTGCCGAAACCTCATTCACAAAGCGAGCAGCCAGGGGCGAGCCAGAGGAAAGTGCAGAAAAACCAAGTATGGCCAAGGAGAAGGCCGAGGACAAACAGACAAGGCCTAGACCGCCCGAGCATTGGACCTTGTTTGTGGATGGATCCTCGGGGACCAGCAAAAGTGGGGCAGGGATTTCAATGATTACTCCAGAAGGGGGAGAGTTGGGCCTGGCCCTGGAGTTCGGCTTCAAAGCCTCAAATAACCAGGTCGAGTATGAGGCATTGACAGCAGGAATTGAATTGGCACGAAAGCTCAGGGCTGAGAACATTGTGATATACAGCGACTCCCAGTTAGTGGTCAAACAAGTACTGGGCGAGTATGGGGCAAATCACCCAATATTGGCCAAGTACCAACAACTGGCCCAGGGGCTACTCAAGGAATTCAAATACTGGGAGTTGGAGAAGATTGCAAGAGAAGACAATGCCCGAGCAGATTACCTGTCGAAGATTGCCTCTTTTGAAAACGAGGACATCCCCGCAGAGATCGAGCTGATGTTCCTTAAAGACCCCGCGATCAACAAAGAAGAAATGATGATAATGGACGAGGCCCCAGGGTGCTGGATTGATGAAATCAAAAATTATATTGAGAAGGGAACCCTGCCCGAGGACAAAGACAAAGCACAGATGGTGAGAAACCGAGCATGCCGGTACTCGGTCATTGGGGGGATGTTGTATAAAAGATCTAATACAAAGCCTCTTCTTCGGTGCGTGAGACCAGAAACAGTGCAGGACCTCCTGGTCGAGGTACACGAGGGGGAATGCGGGGGACACCCGGGGGCAAGGACTTTGGCAGACAAGATAAACTTTCACAGATACTATTGGCCCAGCATGAGAAGGGATGCAGCAGAATACGTGAGGAAGTGTGACAAATGCCAAAGATTTGCAGACATTCCTAGACTTCCATCCATACCACAGACACCGGTGATCGCAGCATGGTCGTTCGATATGTGGGGAATAGACCTCATCGGTCCCTTCCCTAAAGCCAAACATGGATGCGAATACATCATAGTAGCCGTGGACTACTTTACCAAATGGGTGGAAGCCAAGCCCTTGGCCAGCATTACCGAGGACCAAGATGTGAAATTCGTGTATGAACAAATCTTCTGTCGATTTGGTCTTCCTCGGATGATAGTCTCCGACCACGGCACGCAGTTCGCCAAAAAGTTCACGGCGAGCTGCGAAAGATTGAACGTCAAACATAGAATGTCCTCGGTGGCTCATCCTCAAGGCAACGGTCAAGCTGAAGCGGGAAACAAGAAATTTCTACACGCTTTGAAAAGGGACTCAGACGAGAAGAAAGGAAATTGGCTCGAGCAACTGCCAATTGTTTTATGGGGTATCAGGACCACCGTCCACGACTCAACGGGCGAGACCCCTTTCTCACTCACTTATTGATCCGAGGCCATGGCACCAGTAGAACTGGCCCTACCCACAGCCCGAGTCACCTTCTTTGACCAAAATCATAACGAGCTTTCAAGATCTTTGGACCTCGACAATGTGGAAGAAAAAAGGTTTGAGGCCCGACTGCGGATGATCAACTACAAAAGGCTCACAAAAACCAACCACAACAAGAAACTGAGGCCGAGGAGTTTTTCGGTGGGAGATTGGGTCCTAAGAAAGATAGAAGCGACGGGCAAGAAACTCGGCAGAAACAAACTCTCCCCAAACTGGGAAGGACCATTCAGAGTAACAAACATTGTTCGATAAGGGACCTATCGGTTAGCAGAGCCGGATGGAACCCCACTAAAGAATCCCAGGCATGCCGACCACCTTAAAAAATATTATCAATGATATGACTTGTAACAGCTTCGAATAGTGAAATGAAGAGTTTCTACGTTATTTCGTATTGTCAAGAAAAGACCTATCCTCGGTACGCGAGGAAAGCTACACTTGCAAAAAACAAAAAGCAAGGAGAAGCCCTAAAAGACCTATCTTCGGTACACGAAGATAGGCCCTCAAAAGACCTATCTTCGGTACACGAAGATAGGCCCCGAAAGACCTATCTTCGGCATACGAAGATAGGCCCCCAAAGACCTACCTTCGGTGCACGAAGGTAGGCCCTCAAAAGACCTATCTTCGGTACACGAAGGTAGGCCCTCAAAAGACCTATCTTCGGCACACAAAGATAGGCCCCAAATACCCGTTTTCGGTGCACGAAGACAGTCCCCGAAGACCTACCCTCGACACACGAGGAAGGCCACAACATACAAAAATCAAACAAACTTGAAAAAGTTAGATATTCTCATAAATGAGGAGGACTATAAGAAACAAAGCAAACAGAAGAGAATGTTCCACCGATGACCAAGAAAAGGAAAATAAAAGGTAGACAATAAATGTTGAGGACAATTATTTGAAACACTGACACACAGGCCCAAGAACTCTCGTCGCAGCAAGGAACTGTTCATAAACCTAGAGGGGAGCAGGGGGATCGGGTCCAACGGGATGAGCTCGGTGTTCGGCAGCCTCGATATCATCGGCGAGCCGCTCTCTATTGGACTGCTCGCCCAAGAAGGTCTGCATTGTTAATTCAGGATTGAATGGAACGTCTTCATTCCTCTTGGCAGCCTCAACCACGGAAAACACATTTACGTCCCAAGGCGCCGGGGGAACCCACTTGTCCAAACCTGCCTGCTGGTCTTCCTCGTGTACGAGCTCGAGCTCGTCTTCTTGGTATGGGACCATAGAATGTCCTTGCCGAGCAAAGGAGCCTGAAAAAGGTTCGAGTCCCCACTCAACCAGCTCTCCCATCGGCACGCCATAGGCCGCCGCGCAGCGAAGAATATGGCGAGACCCCTTGATAGAATAAGGCACTAGCTCGTCAAGGAAGGCCTCGCCCTCTTTAAAGTCTTTCACGGCAGACACTCGAGCCGCCTCCAACCGAGCATCAAATCCCGCCACTTGAGCTAAGGCCTCATCCTGCTCCTCCTTCAACGTATCTCTTTCACCAGCAATTATAGAGAGTCTTTGATCGGCCTCCTTCGCCTTCTTCAATAGACCGTCGACCTGCTCGGACAATTTGTTTCTTTGCTCCTTCGCCTCTTCTAGAAGCTTCAAAGCTTCACTCAGATCGACGGCCTTCTTGCTATTATCACTCTCTAGGGATTCAACCTTGGCCCTTAGGATCTCTCTCTCTCTTCCTCGCCTGCGCGCGCCTCTCGGCGCAACCTCTTCTCGCTGTTCGTCGTTCGACCAAGGCGAGTTGACAATGACTTCACTACGGCACAAGCCTGCGACCATGAAAATCAACTAATTATCAAGTTAAAACAAAAATGAAATGAATCTGAAACAAACAAGGGACCAAAGGCACACCTCGCCGGTTATCAGGCCAAAACGACCAAGCAACTGGGCGGAGCTGAGGGAGTTCATCACCCCAACTAAATCTTTTGGCGTGGCTCGGGAGGCCACCCCCTGGCCAAGCACCGTGGTGATCTCGTCACGGGCAGTAAGATCGAAGTTGCCAAGAGGAGGAACATCGGCAATACATCTGGCCAAGTCCTTGGCCGCTTCTTCGGTGGTCGGCAATGTGAAGCTGTCCTCCAACCAAGGCACTCCAACCTCTTCGTAGACTGGGGAACCTTCCTCAGCCACGGTTTTCCCCTTGCTAACGGAAGAGGGTCGACCAACACACTCCACCTCGTCATCGTCTTCATCAATGAGTTGCGTCACCTTCCTTTTTCATTTATTCGACTTGGTTTTTCGAGGAGAAGGGGCAACAACTGGAACAACAGTAACGGCCGGGGATTTTGTGGATACAGCCGGTGGAGGCGGGCTCGAGGATATGGTCACAGGAAGGGTCTTCTTCGACCCGGCTCCTCGGGAGGAAGTAAGAACTGCCTTCACAACTTTCGCTGCAGGGGCAGCTACCCCCTCGGTCAAAGGCTGGGTCTGTAGACCATAGCCACTTCTTATATCGGAGGCGGCGCCCTCCAGGGTAGCACGACGACCCACGGCCGACTCTTTCCGACTCCTCGTCAGATTCATCCGGGCATCAAGATTCCTCATCGCTGAAAAACAAGAAAAGTTTAAGTTAGAATAGATTATAGAAAAATGATGAATAAAACAAAGAAAGAATAAAGGAGAAAGTATTCACGATGGTCCGGGCAGGGCTCTTCGGCTCCCAAGTTCCGGCAAGACAGACAATCTTTCTTGAAAACGAAGTTCCTATGCACCAACCACCCCGGATACGTATCGACTTCAGGCATCGTGCATCGAGGATTAAGACCCCTGATATCCCTGGTCGACATCCCGACTAACCTAAACAATTCCTCGGTGTTAGAAATCGAGCTCCAATCAAAAACGAGGGGATTCTCACCATGTACGTCCAAGTAATCCTCCACGGCCTTTTTGGCAGTCTCCTCATACTCGGTCAGGGGTGGGGCAGGAGACAACGACTTTACCAATTCTACTGCATTGTGAGGAACGGGGAAATTCCATCCCCGCCGACTCTATATGATCAAAACTTTATCGGCCCAATGCCCTGTCTTACTGGGGGGCCGAGCGAACATGTTAACCCCGTTGTTATGGTGCTTGCACTGAAGGCGACCCAGAGACATGTTGACGCCGAAGTAATTCTTAAATAGAGGAAGAGTGGGCTCGAAGCCAAGCACTCGCAAGCAAGCAGCAAAACTGATCAGATACCTTACCAGGTTGAGGGACAAATCTAGAGGGTGGGCCCCGGCCTCATCGAGGAGCTCGCACACAAATGGATCTAATGGCAGTCGAAGTCCCACTTCGAAGAAGGAAACATAAAAACCAACTCCACTTCGGAGGAGTCTCAGCTCGGGAAGGGACAAGCTTAGTTCAGGCGCATACCCCCAAAAATCCCTGGGACTATGGTTAAATTGATTACTCCAGGTCTCTACGTCCTCGGGGCTAATGTGATTACGCCACCTTCTCAACCATCTACCCCCGGGCTTACCGCCCTCCTCGACAATGTCCTCGCTCGCTTTGGCCTTGCCGAGCCGAGCCTTTTTGCCTGTTTTGCTCACCCGGTCTTCCACCTCGGGTGCCGAAGAAGAACCGGCAACAGCTTTCTTCCTTTTCTTCTTCGCCAGCTCCATATTCTTCTTCACCATCCTCTGCGCCTCAAACTCGCTGAAAAAAGTTTGGTAAAGATCAAAATAGGCCTGGTCCCTCGTCTCGCAAACATACATCTGAGACCCAAGAGGTCGGTCCTCACGCGAGGGAAGCCCCTCCAGGTTGTAACCAGCGGCTAACAGTAGCCTCTTCGCTTCATTGGGGAGAACGACTTCCCAGTTTCCATCTGTTTGTTTATACACCCGGGAAAGGGTGAGAGACCGGGCACAAATTGCCCCAGGATTCGCTTTCTTGGTCCTCATTGCCGAGGAGAATACCGAGGGAGAGGGGACTTTTATGGAAGACGACGAGGATGACTGGGAAGGGGATTTATACGCTACGTTTGAGGAAGAATGGTTGGGAGTACGACGCGAAGACCCGGACTCATAACTCA
This sequence comes from Codonopsis lanceolata, assembly GCA_013146195.2. NCBI lineage: Eukaryota > Viridiplantae > Streptophyta > Magnoliopsida > Asterales > Campanulaceae > Codonopsis > Codonopsis lanceolata. The sequence continues at coordinate 1,478,712 of CM028377.1, read as the reverse complement.
TAAAATACCTTGACAATAGAAACTAAGTGCAAAACTCAAGCGAGGAGGCAGAAGGATACCTGAAGTGGAGGAAGGCGAAAGCAGAAGAGAACGAGGAACAAAAGATGGGAACCTGAAAGGAGAAGCCCACCGGCGTTAGTACAAAAATGCAGAAATCGATAACCGCTCGCCGGAAAGTGAAATGCAGTGTTCAAGACTCACCCAAAATGGCTCAGAAAGAGGTCACAAGTGAGAGAAAAAGAAGCAGGAAGGACTGACGAATCTAAAGCACCGTGTTTGAGGAGTCAAAGACGACGGGAAAGGGACTGAACGGCGAAATCTGGCAGAAAACCAAGGACACGGGGAAATCGCTCAAAGCGGGAAAACTAGAAAGTAAGTAGAAGTGTAGAAGACACGCCAAAATTCTGGTTTTATACGACCCATGAATGACCAGGTCGACCCGATTCAGAGCACGCGGACCCTAACCCACCAATCTTTGATCGACGCGTGGCCCCGGTTATCGAAACGACGTCGCCAAAAAAGAGGAGTAGCGGCGCCGTAATTCTGGATATTAAATAAAAAATCGACTGAATGACGCTTCGGAAAACGTGCTATTAATGAGACGTGACTCCAACCGACGCCACCATTTCGACCACCAAAACAAGCTCGTTCCGAGGACCTTGTCAAGTACATCCTCGATGTATCCCCGACATTAAAATGAGGACGCCATGATCAACAAAAGAGACCTCAATCGAGGACAAGTCGAGCTATACTTTCCAAGCTTGGGATAAATCCCCGCACTTGGAAAGTCGGGGGCAACTGAAAGGACTCAATAATACGCTTCCCACGTGGCCGACACGTGGCAGCCAGAGCGACCTGGTCAAGCCGAGGATCACTCTTAATCTGAGCACGATCAGGCCGACCAAGGCCAGTCCGAGTAAAATCATTCCGAACAAGCCGAGCATTGCTAGGCCGACCTAGAATGACCTGGCACCGAGTCATAATAAGATCGAATATCATAATAGACGAGGATATGAACCCGACCGACCAAGCGACCATGAGAGCTCATGGTCGACCCTGTGACTAGACCGACCTGAACGAGGAGACGTCATCATAGTACAAAACACGCCAGGTGGTTCGGTTTAATTGGAGAGACACCAACGTGCACTGCACCCGCCGCTCCACTTACGGTTGACTTTCCTGATACTCTGATATACCCGACAAAAGTGAGAACCAATGAGATTTAGCCAACTCGGCCGACCAATAGATTTGGTCTCCATCGTGTTGTCCTACCCTGTCTTGCAAGCCAAGCTTGGAGAGGAGTATAAATAGAAAACATAGCCATCTTCTTGAGGTACGATACTATTGATACTTAGCATTTCACTTGCATAAGCACACAGAAATATTCACGGTGACCTCAGGGAACGCCTGTGCTCACCTTCGTTATCCCACCACTGACTCTCACACCGGAGGGCTTTAGCTGGGATAACCTCCCAGCTCCCTTAACAGTGTCTCTCTTGTGTTTCAGGTCACAGGTACAAGGCGCAACGGGAATCGGGACATCAACACGAAAACCAGCCAGATATCCATACTCTAGTATCCACCACATCAATTCACCGTCCAGATCAGCTCCACGTAAACCCCAAACATAGTCACCCATTATTTGGCGTGATCAACATGTATTCTGTGTAAGCAAATAGATTTTTCTTCTTAATTGTGCCACAGCATTGAGACTTACTTATGTAAATACACACAGATGACATTTATTCAAATGCGTAAGGAAAGAAGCATGTTATAATCAAAAGGACTTTCCGAGCTGCTTTTCAATCAAAAGGTAGATAGAAATAGAGAAGATATTGTTGTGTCGAAAAATGGAATGAACAGGGAATTCTCGGTTAAATCCTGTTATCAAAAGATCCTGGGTAGTAATGGTTCGTTCCCTTGGAAAAATGTGTGGAGGACAAAGGCCCCTTCAAGGGTGGGTTTTTTTATGTGGGAAGTAGTTAATGAAGTTTGTTAACTTGCGATAATCTCCAACGTCGTGGTAAAGTCTTTGTCAATAGGTGTTGCCTTTGCAAATGTGATGGGGAAAGTGTAAATCTTTTGCTACTTCATTGCCATTTTGCTAGGAGGTGTTGGGACTTTGTGTTTAATCTGTTTAAAGTGGAGTGAGTTTTGCCCAATTTTATGAAGGAATTGATGAGAACGTGGTCCCTGTATAAACGAAGACGAAGAAGTCATATGTGTGAGGCTACCCCTTTGGCGATATGCTCGATTATTTGGTTGGAAAGAAATGCCAGAATTTTTGAGAACTTGGAGAGAACCTTTGAGAAGATTAAGGAGCTTATTCTACATACTCTGTCGTTTTAATGCCATAAGTCGTTTCTCTTTGGTACAAACCCTTTTGTAGAGTTTGTGGATAGCATAGCGTGTAATTAATTTCCTTCTTGTATACTCCCTGTGTGCGTCACCTGTTTTGACACTAGCATATTTATAATTCTTACTTATCAAAAAAAGAAGAAGCATGTTCTATGGTGAGAAGTAAGAATTGAAGATACAGTACAATCAGTATTTTGTTCATGTAACAGGTAACAGACAACCAATTCCTTCTTGAAACTTAAGTTCAAGAAAGCACTAACTTCCAATATCACAAGATAGTGAAGAGTAAGTTTGATTTTTTTTAATGAGATGAATTGTCAAGAAGAGTTAATATGCGTTACCGCTGATTTCCATGTAATTTCTAGCGATTCAAGGAGCATCTGATTGGAAAATATCTCCACCCATACATGTGTAATGATATTGTGTTCATTAATGGAAGGATGAAGCACAACAGAAATGTTTACCTTTAATAGGTAGAAAGTTGGAGGGCTGGAGGGTAGTGCCTAAACGGCGTACACTGAAGGCAGTGAAAGTAGACGTAGATGGAGTGTAGTGTAGCACTTGGAACGTGGTCTTTTTGTTTTGTGGGGCACGAATATGATTTTAAATTTAGGCTCTGTTTACAGTTTAGAATTAAAATTAGCAACTAAAAGAAGGCATTATTGGAAAATGAAAGCTATAGAAACTTTGCATACTTTTGTTCTAGAAGGAGATTTATACATTTATACTAAAAATCTGATGGAAGTTGTTTGGAAACTGTCCAGCTGAGATGAGTGCTTGTCTCGAATCCATGCAACCTTTTCACACAGTGACTGCTTCGGCGTTGATGACTTCTATGCTTACTCTCTCTCTCGCCGTGGTTACGGCTGGCTTCCTGAAGGCAATTCATATCCCCCCATCTATGTTTTCTCTTTTTTGTTTTTCAATCGTTCTGCTGTGACTATAATGAAATTTGAATCTGATATGTAGTTTGCACCAGATTCTAAGCTAGACTGGTGAAGAACGTGTTAGCATTTTGTGGTTCATTCTAAATTAAAAAGCACATGCTACAATGTAACCTCTCGACTCCTCTGCGTTTTGACTAGGTTCAGTGTTTAATGTCGACTACATTCAGAGTTCAATTTTTATTGCTTTTCACCAACATCTAATAATTTATATCGAGAATGAAGAGATTCAAGAATGGCCAGTATTTATGCTACGAATCATTAATCATTTCATTGTTTTAATATATAATTATATCCTTGTCTTTTGATTTAAAAATACACAATTATCATTTAAAAGTCCCTCAAAAATATTCCACGATTGCCCCATAGTATAATATTATCTAATCGCACAAATACAATAGAATTATCATAGGTTTACACCTTTCACCATATCTCTTTCTAGCTCCCCAAAATTCCATTAGGGTTCCTCATAGTGATCTCCTATGAGTGTTTATCTTCCAATGTCAGTTTGGAGTTGAAATATGATTTGATTTTCAACTTTTCATTTTTGAATGAATTTGAAATGTAGTTTTTCTTTCCCGTGCTTTGTGAGACCTTTGATCCTTTTGGGATTCTAACGAATCTTAAATTTAGTTTTTCATTGTTTTATGTATCTTTGATTATTTCCCTACTCTTTGAAATCTATCATCTCCATGTCTTCCTCATTCTTTTATTTTTGTAGAGTTTTAGGATTATGGGTTTTCTATTTGGAATTACAGGTGTTTGAATAGCCTTAGATTCATTGGGAGAGTGTTTGTTATGTGTAGATGGAAAGAAGATCCAAGAAAAGTGGGTATGGTCCTCTTTTCCACTGCAGTATGAATCTTTGATCATTTCACTGTCTTTTGAAATCTTTATCCTTCCATTGTCTAATGAATTCTTGATTATAGATAGGTTTATAATTTAGAAGTGTAGGTTCTCTATAGTCTTGTAATATTCTAATGCTTCCCATGCCTTATGAATTTCTCATCATTTCCCTGCCTTAGGAATTTTTCATCATTTCCCTGCCTATGAATCTTTCATCATTTCTCTATCTTAATGAATCTTTGGTTATTCTGATTTATCTGTACAGAATCATTTTCCAGCCTTATACGAAATCTTTTGTAATTAGAATTGATTAATGCATTTAAGTGTTAGTTGCACAATGATATGGTCTCTAGAATCAAGGATTTCTTAACTTGTCAAAAAGGCCTCCTCTTCACAATGCAGACACTTTTTTGATGTACATAGAATGTTTAATTTTTCTGGCTACGGAAGAATAACCATCTCGTACTTGAAAATCAGAAAATGTATATTTTGTGTTATGCATTTTTGTTTAGGTTCTGTATTTATTGGTGATTATAGTTCCTTTCTAGTTGACTTAGGTTTCCTTGTAACTAGGTTCAGTGTTTATTGATTACTTTAAGATGGTTTGGCTCAATTTTACGCACATCAGACCTATTGGCATGGAATCAGTATACCTGACATGGGCTAAACTGTTTGTGCCTTCTTTTTTCGCCGTACGTGACTGGTCCGTGATGTCGTCGGTAGGATATCTGGCTGTTTGTCTGCAAAGAGAGAGAACACCGTTAGGGAGCTGAGAGGTTATCCCAGCTAAAGCCCTCCGGTGTGAGAGTCAATAACAAGGATAATATATGCCGGAGCTCGGGCGTTCCCTCGAGTTACCGGTGAAATAATGTATTGAGCGTGCAAGAGAGAGAGATTTAGAGGTTGAGGAGTCCATCCTCTATAATGAGGGAAGACCCCTCTATATATAGTACTTTTATGGGCCTTTACTTACTTTGGGCTTGGGCCCTTCCTTTGCTATGGGCCTTTCGGTGAATACTTTAGGGGTGTATTTTCTGTACATCAATAGCCCCCTTATTATTCCTTGAGGTTTACCTCAAGGGTAAGGAGTACTATTTGCTTGTGATTCTGTCTTGTCCTGCTGAGAGTTAGCGATTTATGCTTTTGAGACCGGAGAAGGCTTCATAATCTTGATCGTTTGAACACGACATGAGATTCTTTGCGCAGGTGCTTGAGTTGACCGATGTATGATAATTGGTGCTAAGACCTCGAGTAATTGGTCTTCGGTTAAGTGAAGATCGAGGGTCTTCAAGAGAATGATAATTGGTCCTTGCGTACCGAGGGTCTTCAAGAGAATGATAATGGTCTTCGCGTACCGAGGGTCTTCAAGAGAATGATAATGGTCCTCGCGTACCGAGGGTCTTCAAGAAAATAATAATTGGGCCTCGCATCGGGGTCTTCAAGAGAATGATAATGGTCCTCGCGTACCGAGGGTCTTCAAGAGAATGATAATGGTCCTCGCGTACCGAGGGTTTTAAAGAGAATGATAATGGTCCTCGCGTACCGAGGGTCTTCAAGAAAATAATAATTGGGCCTCGCGTACCGAGGGTCTTCAAGAGAATGAAAATTGGTCCTCGCGTACCGAGGGTCTTCGAGGGAATGAAAATGGTCCTCGCATACCGAGGGTCTTCAAGAGAATGATAATGGTCCTCGCATACCGAGGGTCATCAAGAAAATAATAATTGGGCCTCGCGTACCGAGGGTCTTCAAGAGAATGATAATTGGTCCTCGCGTACCGAGGGTCTTCGAGAGAATGATAATGGTCCTCGCATACCGAGGGTCTTCAAGAAAATAATAATTGGGCCTCGCGCACCGAGGGTCTTCGAGAGAATGATAATTGGTCCTCGCGTACCGAGGGTCTTCGAAAGAATGATAATTGGTCCTCGCGTACCGAGGGTCTTCGAGAGAATGATAATGGTCCTCGCATACCGAGGGTCTTCAAGAAAATAATAATTGGACCTCGCGTACTGAGGATCTTCAAGAAAATAATAATTGGGCCTCGCGTACCGAGGGTCTTCAAGAGAATGATAATTGGTCCTCGCGTACCGAGGGTCTTCAAGAGAATGATAATTGGTCCTCGCGTATCGAGTTTACCTCAAGAAAATCGGACCATGCAGCCATAATAAGATTTATTGTCGACTTGGGCGAAGAACAATAAGAAAACCAGGCCATAAGGCCGTAATAAGATTTACCTTCGACTTGGTGAAGAACAATAAGAAGACCGAGTCATAATAAGATTTATCATTTATGTTGCAATCATTTGGGCATTTGTAAGCTACTATGACACTTGTAAGCTACTATGGCATTTGTACATTGCGACCTTCCCCGCGTACCGAGGATAAGGCCCTTGATATCCACCTCGCGCACCGAGGATGGTATTGAGCATTGACGCTCTTGTTTATTGTGACCTTCCCCGCGTACCGAGGATAAGGCCCTTGATCTCCACCTCGCGCACCGAGGATGGTATTGAGCGTTGACGCTCTTGTTTATTGTGACCTTCCCCGTGCTCCGAGGATGAGGCCGTTGACCCCCACCTCGCGTACCGAGGATGGGGTGGTTTCCATAATGGTTCATATCCAAGGTAAGAAGTACCATTTGCTCATAATTCTTTCTTGTAATGCTAGAGATTTTGCTTTGGGTTTCAAAAGAGTTTATGTAGTCGACTTTTGAACCTTGGCGGGGAACCTGTGTATATAATTGACCCTTTGATATGATTCCTCGGCTTTGTGATGGTTTTTGAGATAATAATAAGTGTTCTTTGGTTGGTGAGATCTTCCAGAAAGGTGACCCATAAGGCCATAATAAGACTTGTCCTTGGCGTGGCGAGGACTTTCAAGAAAACCGAGCTATATGATGCTGCGTGATATGAAACTCAATAGGAGTGTGATGTATTGATCCTCAATAATAATATAAAGCTCGGGCATTGGCGCGAGCGTGGCGTGCACGGGCACGAAAATGATATGAAGCTCGGGCATTGGCGCGAGCGTAGCGTGCTCGGGCACGAGAATAATATGAAGCTCAGGTATTGGCGCGAGCGTAGCATGCTCGGGCACGAAAATGATATGAAGCTCGGGCATTGGCGCGAGCGTAGCGTGCTCGGGCACGAGAATAATATGAAGCTCGGGTATTGGCGCGAGCGTAGCTTGCTCGGACACGAGAATAATATGAAGCTCGGGCATTGGCGCGAGCGTAGCGTGCGACACGAAATGATATGAAGCTTCGAGCATTGGCGCGGCGTAGCGTGCTTCGGCAGAGAATGATATGAAGCTTCGGGCATTGGCGCGAAGCGTAGCGTGCTTCGGCACGAAATGATATGAAGCTTCGGGCATTGCGAGCGCGTGCTCGGACACGAGAATAATATGAAGCTCGGGCATTGGCGCGAGCGTAGCGTGCTCGGACACGAGAATGATATGAAGCTCAGGCATTGGCGCGAGCGTAGCGTGCTCGGGCAGGAGAATGATATGAAGCTTCGGGCATTGGCGCGGCGTAGCGTCTTCGACGAAATGATATGAAGCTTCGGGCATTGGCGCGCGTAGCGAATGATATGAAGCTCGGGCATTGGCGCGAGCGTAGCGTGCTCGGGCACGAGAATGATATGAAGCTCGGGCATTGGCGCGAGCGTAGCGTGCTCGGGCACGAGAATGATATGAAGCTCGGGCATTGGCGCGAGCGTAGCGTGCTCGGACACGAGAATGATATGAAGCTCGGGCATTGGCGCGAGCGTAGCGTGCTCGGGCACGAAAATGATATGAGGCTTAGCTGCGAGTTAGATGAGCTCGGGCATGGGTCTAGATATTGCGAGCGATGATCTTTCAAATAGTAGTCTCTATCATCGTCGACGCTCTGATATGGATGAAGATGTCTTGTAAATAATTATTGTGGCCGTCGTGGGGCTTTGTCATATAAGAGTGTTGTAGGATCTCATCAGCCATGGTAGTAGTAGCCCCCCACTTCTTGAGCGTAGGAGCATCCTCGTAGATCGAGGAGTAGTAAAGATTTCTATTTGTTTCAGGCTTCAATAGCAGCCCCCTAGCTAACTTATTGTTGTTAACTGAGCAATAATAAACCAATAAATGTCTTGGCTTCCCGTAATGTTGTAGTTCTAGATTCGGTATAATAATGTTTTTCGAAATCTTTCTTGTGAATAATCATGTAATAGAGGGACACATATGCTCGTGGTTTTTTAGGCTGTGTCAGTTTGCATTTTATACTTGAAAATTTCGGAAGCATTACTACGAATCGAGCATGTTCCATATATAACTAGAATGTGTATTATGAATTTGTCCTTGCGCAAATAAGAAAGTAATCATGCTCGCATTTAACATAAAAACAGATAGTTCACGCATTTCGCGTAGACAATTTTTCGATTTATTGATATGAATAGGCAAACGTATAGCTTGACATAAATTAATTTCAATTTGCATGTCATGTTTTTCAAAAGCAGGCGAGCTTGCACAAAACACTTAATTGTCTATTATATACTGATGAAAGTTAAATAATATAATATTTAAGTTGACGAGGCTAAAGAGCTCGTGTATACTTAATCAAAATAAGGTTGTCAAATTTGTAAGAAAATATTTTTACTTGTTACGAGGGGCGCTAATGCATGTTCTCGTATAAGATCATCGAATAATTACGTACAATAAATCGTACTCATCGCGATAATTTATATTACATCCAATTTATTAAGTCATATTATTATTCGTCGTGCGATTTTAAATAAATAACTAATGTTTTGTTTCATCATTTGCTATATGTTGTATATTTTTCGTACTAATTTAATAGCAATAGTATGTTAATTTCATGTTGTATTAAAAGTCAAACATGTGAGTAGTCATTTAATTGGAAAGTCAAAAGTCGTTTAATAATTGATAGTATATGGACTATGGCCGACAACTCCAAGATCAATTAAGAGGATTCATTAATTTAATATTAAAAGGAAAGAATGCACCTGATATTTTGAAAGGATAGCACATGCACGTCAAATCTCACCGACACAAGCAACAGCAAACTTGAAGCTTAAGCGTTGGGTGCGTGCCGGCGAATGGAGCTTCGGTGAGACTTCCAGCCAGCAGTGAGAGAGCGTTGGTGCTGTTTGTGGCGATTTCAAGCGGGCTCGTCTCTTCAAGACCCAGCTACTGGTTACTTCTATTTTCCAGCCGCTTCTGATGGAACAACGCCGAACCAGACACCACCGTTGCAAGAAACTTGCGATGGAGTGTGGCGGAGCCTGGGAGGTCGGATGGAAGTGATTTTGGTGTCGCTGGACTCGTCTTTCTGGGGCGCATCTAACGATGACCTTTGTTTTATGTTTCATTTTCGTTTTCTTCGTCAAGCTCACATGCACGATTTGTGCGTTTGTGTTCGTCGGTAGTGTTCCACACTTAGAACAAGCTCCAGGTTGAGGTTGAGAGACTAGAGAGGAACGAAATAAAAATCGTTCCCGGCAACGGAACCACTTGATCAGGTCATGGGAGGGGGTCAGCCTCGCCGCACGTGATCGCCGTCGTGATAGGATGTTTGTTTGCATGTTTGTTTGCAAAGAGAGAGAACACCGTTAGGGAGCTGGGAGGTTATCTCAGCTAAAGTCGTCCGATGTAAGAGTCAATAACAAGGATAATATATGCCGGAGCTCGGGCGTTCCCTCGAGTTACCGGTGAAATAATGTATTGAGCGTGCAAGAGAGAGAGATTTAGAGGTTGAGGAGTCCATCCTCTATAATGAGGGAAGACCCCTCTATATATAGTACTTTTATGGGCCTTTACCTACTTTGGGCTTGGGGCCTTCCTTTGCTATGGGCCTTTCGGTGAATACTTTAGGGGGTGTATTTTCGGTGTACATCATAAATGAAGAGAGAAAGGCTCTAGCTGCTGCCACAATTAAAGTGGAAATACTATTCAAAAAGCGCAAACTCATGGAAGGTACCTCCTCTGTTTGTTGCCCATACCTTATAATTGGTTATACAGCAGGTTGCTGAATGTATGTTGGCATTAGGAGTAGATTTTTTTGTTCTTTTCTGTTATATAGGTAATTAGTCAACTCAATCTTGGTTTAAGAATCGGCAAGTTGGACAATGACCTATTTATTGTAGACCAGGTAATTCACTTGCTTCCTTGTGGCTTTGTCGTATAGGTATACCATAAAATCAACAAAATAGATTTATGTGTATTTGATCAGCCAACCAATATTAGTTGATTTTGTTCTTGTGAATTTTAATATGAACTCCTCTATAAGTCTGTAACAATGAAGGTACATCATGTTGGTGAGGATTAGATGTTGTTTCTAAGATGAATGAAAAAGGTTTTCACTGTGGGAGATCAGAGCAGGAACGAACAGTGAGTCGTTTTCACAACCTCCAACTTATTGTTTCTTTCTTTTGAATAGTTGCATCCGTTCCAACTTATAGTTGATCCTAAACTTCTCAATCTGCACAAGAAAACGTACCATGGTTGAGAGGTGGTTTTCTAAATCACAATTGTATGCATTTATCTAGAGAAAACTTCTTGAATATATGTAAATCTCGTCCATTACATTTTCTTCCCAAGGTGTTGAAAATAAAAATAAAATTTAGACATATGACCATAGTTATTAAAGGCGGAAGGCGAGAGGTACATTTTTGGGGCGAGAGGCGGGCGACCAAAAGGCGGACAATTCAACAATTAAGAAAAAATATTTTATGTTGTAAATTTTTTCATAAACTAGTTATAAATAAAAGTTTTACATATAACTAGTCCACAAATAACATGATTTTCAACTTCTAAGTTCCATATTTCAACCAAAAATAGACTATTTTCTTGAAAATCAAAACCTAAAAAAGATGTGTATTAAAATATATGAACAATAACCATCCAATCTTCTTCAAACTAGCCAACCAACCATGGATATAGCCTCTGCACGTTCCGGCGACCTTGTCTGTCGTGTTCGGCGCTGGAAAATGTGAGTAAAAAAGGTAGCTACGTGTGTGCCTACTCATGTCGATGACAACTATGATCTTAGATTGTGCAAATATTAAGTATACTTGTGTAGAGCTAAGAATATATGTTGAGATCTAAAAAAAAATTCCCATATGTGGTCGGAATTTGAACAGATGTGGTCGGAATTGGAACTTGTTAACCTTAGCTAGTCTTTCTCGCCTGTCGCCCCTTCAAAAAGCAAGAAAAGCGACCGCCCTAGTTCACAAAAGAGAACATTCGTCACTTGATTTCTGGCGAGGTGCTGACCCCTCGGCTCGCCTCGCCTCTTGCCTCAGACGAAGAGGGGAACGCCTTTCATAACTATGCATATGACCCTAAACATATGTATGGTTACTGATATTATTTTGGTTAAACTAGGTTATGATTAAATATGAGTATTTTATTTTGCATTAAAACTTTATATTGCATATTCGACTGTAAATGAGGCGGTTTTAGGCCTCGTATAGGCACCTTTCGGCTGCTATTTAAGGCAATTTAGGTCTCGTATAGGCGCCAGCCCAAGATCCTAATTAGATATCAGAACTGTGGCTCGAAACATGTAAATTTATAACCAACTCTGCTATTAAATAAAATATAGCCAAAACTAGTGTTTCCCATTGATCTTAAGAACATCATGTGTACATTAAACAATGGCACCCCTCGCGCAACTTACAACAACTTGAACGACTACCCAAAAACAACCTAAGAGTTCCATTTGAGTCTTTCGCGCCTCGTCTCACATTTTTTTTCATCTAATTAATGTAAGGGTCCTAAGGACCTAGTTAGTCACTATGTATGAATTTAATGTGTAAATTCCAATGCCCAACAAAGCTTGCTATGATATTTAAATGGAACAGGAAAAGAAGAATCGATTATCCTTGGCAAATCTAATATAATCTAATCTAATCTAATCTAATCTAATCTAACTACTTATAAAAGTGTAGGTTGTCTCTTACAACTTAATGTATGGACAAATGTACCCTTTAACTTAATAAATCACTCACCATTAATTAAGGTCAAAAGAGTAAATTTGTTATAGACTAATTAATTCAATGAATAATTAAATAATAGTTTGATCCCTTAAGTTGTACCTATTTTAAAGTTATGTCCTACAGTATTTAATTCAATTAATTTCGTCCTGTATTTTGATTTTTTTTTCAATTTCCCCCACCTACCAGGATCGTTACAAATGTCGCCCAATATTTACCGAAATGACAAAAATACCTTACTCGGTTGAGACACAGAAACCTTATTTGAAACTAAAAAAATAATATGGTTTTTATTTTCTTAAATATGTTCGGGAAAGACAATATAAGATTTATATGAAAAATTATATCTAGAGTAATAGAATTTTCGGTTAGTATCGAGATATTAAACAAATTTGTAGCATGTTTAGTTATTACCTATGAATAAAATAAGATAAATAAGTTTAAAAAAATATATCATAATGTCAAGAAGATGAAAAGTATCATTTGATGAATTTGTGCCTTTTGTTAAAGACATTACACATAAATTTATCATGCCAAACAATAATGATTAGAAAAAAGTGTCATAAATATTATAAATCACTTGCCATGAATTAAGGCCAAAAGAGTAAATTTGTCATAAGAAAATTAATTTCTTAAATAATTAAATAATAAATTGAAATGTCGCCGAATATTTTCTAAAAAAGAAAAATACCCTTACTCGGTTGAGAAACTTAAACTTAATTCGAAACAAAAAACATAATATGGTTTTACTTTCTTAAATATGTTCGGGAAAGACATTATAAGATTTATATGAAAAATTGTATCAATATTAATAAAATCTAATTTAATTTAATCTAATCTAATCTAACTATCTAATCTAATCAAATCTAATATAATCTAATCTAATCTAATCTAATCTAAATATCTAATCTAATGTAATCTAATCTAATCTAATCTAACTATCTAATCTAATCTAATCTAATCTAACTACTTATAAAAGTATAGGTTGTTTCTTACAACTTAATGTATGGACAAATGTACCCTTTAACTTAATAAATCACTCACCATTAATTAAGGTCAAAAGAGTAAATTTGTTAATGACTAATTAATTCAATCAATAATTAAATAATAGTTTGATCCCTTAACTTGTACCTATTTTAAAGTTATGTCCTACATTATTTAATTCAATTCATTTCCTCTTGTATTTTGATTTTTTTTTCAATTTCCCCCACCTACCAGGATCGTTACAAATGTCGTCCAATATTTACTGAAATGACAAAAATACCCTTACTCGATTGAGACACAAAAACCTTATTCGAAACTTAAAAAATAATATGGTTTTACTTTCTTAAATATGTTCGGGAAAGACATTATAAGATTTATATGAAAAATTATATCTATAGTAATAGAATTGTCGATTAGTATCGAGATATTTAACAAATTTGTAGCATGTTTAGTTATTGCCCATGAATAAAATAAGATAAATAAGTTTAAAAAATGTGTCATAATGTCAAGAAGATGAAAAAATGAAGTATTATTTGATTAATTTGTGCCTTTTGTTAAGGATATTACACATAAATTTATCATGTCATACAATAATGATTAGAAAAAAGTGTCATAAATATTATAAATCAAATGCCATGAATTAAGGCCAAAAGAGTAAATTTGTCATAAGCAAATTAATTTTGTGAATAATTAAATAATAAATTGAAATGTCGCCCAATATTTTCTGAAAGACAAAAATAGCCTTACTCGGTTGAGAAACTAAAACTTTATTCGAAACTAAAAAAATAACATGGTTTTACTTTCTTAAATATGTTCGGGAAAGACATTATAAGATTTATATGAAAAATTATATCTATAGTAATAGAATTGTCGATTAGTATCGAGATATTTAACAAATTTGTAGCATGTTTAGTTATTGCCCATGAATAAAATAAGATAAATAAGTTTAAAAAATGTGTCATAATGTCAAGAAGATGAAAAAATGAAGTATCATTTGATGAATTTGTGTCTTTTGTTAAGGATATTACACATAAATTTATCATGCCATACAATAATGATTAGAAAAAAGTGTCATAAATATTATAAATCACTTGCCATGAATTAATGCCAAAAGAGTAAATTTGTCATAAGTAAATTAATTTCGTGAATAATTAAATAAGAAATTGAAATGTCGCCCAATATTTTCTGAAAGACAAAAATAGTCTTACTCGGTTGAGAAACTAAAACTTTATTTGAAACTAAAAAAATAATATGATTTTACTTTCTTAAATATGTTCGGGAAAGACATTATAAGATTTATATGAAAAATTGTATCAATAGTAATACAATTTAATTTAATCTAATCTAATCTAATCTAACTATCTAATGTGTAATGTAATCTAATCTAATCTAATCTAACTATCTAATCTAATCTAATCTAATCTAACTACTTATAAAAGTGTAGGTTGTCTCTTACAACTAAATGTATGGGCAAATGTATCCTTTAACTAAATAAATCACTCACCATTAATTAAGGTCAAAAGATTAAATTTGTTATAGCCTAATTAATTCAATGAATAATTAAATAATAGTTTGATCCCTTAACTTGTACCTATTTTAAAGTTATGTCCTACAGTATTTAATTCAATTAATTTCGTCCTGTATTTTGATTTTTTTTTTCAATTTCCCCCACCTACCAAGATCGTTACAAATGTCGCCCAATATTTACTGAAATGAGAAAAATACCCTTACTCGGTTGAGACACAGAAACCTTATTTGAAACTAAAAAAATAATATGGTTTTACTTCTTAAATATGTTCGGGAAAGACATTATAAGATTTATATGAAAAATTATACCTATAGTAATAGAATTTTCGGTTAGTATCGAGATATTAAACAAATTTATAGCATGTTTAGTTATCACCTATAAATAAAATAAGATAAATAAGTTTAAAAAAATATATCATAATGTCAAGAAGATGAAAAAATGAAGTATCATTTGATGAATTTGTGCCTTTTGTTAAGGACATTACACATAAATTTATCATGTCAAACAATAATGATTAGAAAAAAGTGTCATAAATATTATAAATCACTTGCCATGAATTAAGGCCAAAAGAGTAAATTTGTCATAAGAAAATTAATTTCTTAACTAATTAAATAATAAATTGAAATGTCGCCGAATATTTTCTAAAAATGAAAAATACCCTTACTGGGTTGAGAAACTTAAACTTTATTTGAAACAAAAAAACATAATATGATTTTACTTTCTTAAATATGTTCGGGAAAGACATTATAAGATTTATATGAAAAATTGCATCAATATTAATAAAATCTAATTTAATTTAATCTAATCTAATCTAATCTAATCTAATCTAATTATCTAATCAAATCAAATCAAATCAAATCAAATCAAATCTAATCTAATCTAAATATCTAATCTAATGTAATCTAATCTAATCTAATCTAATCTAACTATCTAATCTAATCTAACTACTTATAAAAGTGTAGGTTGTCTCTTACAACTTAATGTATGGACAAATGTACCCTTTAACTTAATAAATCACTCACCATTAATTAAGGTCAAAAGAGTAAATTTGTTAATGATTAATTAATTCAATCAATAATTAAATAATAGATTAATCCCTTAACTTGTACCTATTTTAAAGTTATGTCCTACATTATTTAATTCAATTCATTTCGTCTTGTATTTTGATTTTTTTTCAATTTCCCCCACCTACCAGGATCGTTACAAATGTCGTCCAATATTTACTGAAATGACAAAAATACCCTTACTCGGTTGAGACACAAAAACCTTATTCGAAACATAAAAAATAATATGGTTTTACTTTCTTAAATATGTTTGGGAAAGACATTATAAGATTTATATGAAAAATTATATCTATAGTAATAGAATTTTCGGTTAGTATCGAGATATTTAATAAATTTGTAGCATGTTTAGTTATTGCCCATGAATAAAATAAGATAAATAAGTTTAAAAAATTTGTCATAATGTCAAGAAGATGAAAAAATGAAGTATCATTTGATGAATTTATGCCTTTTGTTAAGGATATTACACATAAATTTATCGTGCCATACAATAATGATTAGAAAAAAGTGTCATAAATATTATAAATCACTTGCCATGAATTAAGGCCAAAATAATAAATTTATCATAAGCAAATTAATTTCGTGAATAATTAAATAATAAACTGAAATGTCGCCTAATATTTTCTGACAGACAAAAATAGCCTTACTTAGTTGATAAACTAAAACTTTATTCGAAACTAAAAAAATAATATGATTTTACTTTCTTAAATATGTTTGGGAAAGACATTATAAGATTTATATAAAAAATTGTATCAATAGTAATACAATTTAATTTAATCTAATCTAATCTAATCTAATCTAACTATCTAATCCAATCTAATCTAATCTAACTATCTAATCTAATCTAATCTAACTATCTAATCTAATTTAATCTAATCTAATCTAATCTAATCTAACTATCTAACTACTTATAAAAGTGTAGGTTGTCTCTTACAACTTAATGTATGGACAAATGTACCCTTTAACTTAATAAATCACTCACCATTAATTAAGGTCAAAAGAGTAAATTTGTTATAGACTAATTAATTCAATGAATAATTAAATAATAGTTTGATCCCTTAACTTGTACCTATTTTAAAGTTATGTCCTACATTATTTAATTGAATTCATTTCGTCTTGTATTTTGATTTTTTTTTTCAATTTCCCCCGCCTACCAGGATCGTTACAAATGTCGTCCAATATTTACTGAAATGACAAAAATACCCTTACTCGGTTGAGACACAAAAACCTTATTCGAAACATAAAAAATAATATGGTTTTACTTTCTTAAATATGTTCGGGAAAGACATTATAAGATTTATATGAAAAATTATATCTATAGTAATAGAATTTTCGGTTAATATCGAGATATTTAATAAATTTGTAGCATGTTTAGTTATTGCCCATGAATAAAATAAGATAAATAAGTTTAAAAAATGTGTCATAATGTCAAGAAGATGAAAAAATGAAGTATCATTTGATGAATTTGTGCCTTTTGTTAAGGATATTACACATAAATTTATCATGCCAAACAATAATGATTAGAAAAAAGTGTCATAAATATTATAAATCACTTGCCATGAATTAAGGCCAAAAGAGTAAATTTGTCATAAGCAAATTAATTTCGTGAATAATTAAATAATAAATTGAAATGTCGCCTAATATTTTCTGACAGACAAAAATAGCCTTACTTAGTTGATAAACTAAAACTTTATTCGAAACTAAAAAAATAATATGATTTTACTTTCTTAAATATGTTCGGGAAAGACATTATAAGATTTATATAAAAAATTGTATCAATAGTAATACAATTTAATTTAATTTAATCTAATCTAATCTAATCTAACTATCTAATCTAATCTAATATAATCTAATCTAATCTAATCTAATCTAACTATCTAATCTAATCTAATCTAACTATCTAATCTAATTTAATCTAATCTAATCTAATCTAATCTAATCTAACTATTTATAAAAGTGTAGGTTGTCTCTTACAACTTAATGTATGGACAAATGTACCCTTTAACTTAATAAATCACTCACCATTAATTAAGGTCAAAAGAGTAAATTTGTTATAGACTAATTAATTCAATGAATAATTAACTAATAGTTTGATTCCTTAACTTGTACCTATTTTAAAGTTATGTCCTACATTATTTAATTCAATTCATTTCGTCCTGTATTTTGATTTTTTTTTTCAATTTCCCCACCTACCAGGATCGTTACAAATGTCGCCCAATATTTACTGAAATGACAAAAATACCCTTACTCAGTTCAGACACAAAAACCTTATTCGAAACTAAAAAAATAATATGGTTTTACTTTCTTATATATGTTCGGGAAAGACATTATAAAATTTATATGAAAAATTATATCTATAGTAATAGAATTTTCGGTTAGTATCGAGATATGAAACAAATTTGTAGCATGTTTAGTTATTACCCATGAATAAAATAACATAAATAAGTTTAAAAAAATGTGTCATAATGTCAAGAAGATGAGAAAATGAAGTATCATTTGATGAATTTGTGTCTTTTGTTAAGGATATTACACATAAATTTATCATGCGAAACAATAATGATTAGAAAAAAGTGTCATAAACATTATAAATCACTTGCCATGAATTAAGGCCAAAAGAGTAAATTTGTCATAAGCAAATTAATTTTGTAAATAATTAAATAATAAATTGAAATGTCGTCCAAAATTTTCTGAAAGACAAAAATACCCTTACTTGGTTGAGAAACTAAAACTTTATTCGAAACTAAAAAAATTATATGGTTTTACTTTCTAAATATGTTCGGGAAAGACATTATAAGATTTATATGAAAAATTGTATCAATAGTAATACAATTTAATTTAATCTAAGCTAATCTAATCTAATCTAATCTAATCTAATCTAATCTAATATAATCTAATCTAATCTAATCTAACTACTTATAAAAGTGTAGGTTATCTTTTATAACTTAATGTATGGACAAATGTACCCTTAATTAACTAAATTTGTTAATAAAATTCAATATTTTAAAGTTATGTCCTACATTATTTAATAATGTTTATTAAGATTTATATGAAAAATTATATTTACTATAGTAATAGAATTGTCGGTTAGTATCGAGATATTAAACAAATTTGTAGCATGTTTAGTTATTACCCATGAATAAAATAAGATAAATAAGTTTAAAAAATGTGTCATAATGTCAAGAAGATGAAAAAATGAAGTATCATTTGATGAATTTGTGCCTTTTGTTAAGGACAATACACATAAATTTATCATGCCAAACAATAATGATTAGAAAAAGTGTCATAAATATTATAAATCACTTGCCATGAATTAAGGCCAAAAGAGTAAATTTGTCATAAGCAAATTAATTTCGTGAATAATTAAATAATAAATTGAAATGTCGCCCAATATTTTCTGAAAGACAAAAATACCCTTACTTGGTTGAGAAACTAAAACTTTATTCGAAACTAAAAAAATAATATGGTTTTACTTTCTTAAATATGTTCGGGAAAGACATTATAAGATTTATATGAAAAATTGTATCAATAGTAAAACAATTTAATTTAATCTAATCTAATCTAATATAATCTAATCTAATCTAATCTAATCTAATCTACTAAGTGTAGGTTGTCTCTTACAACTTAATGTATGGACAAATGTACCCTTTAACTTAATAAATCACTCACCATTAATTAAGGTCAAAAGAGTAAATTTGTTATAGACTAATTAATTCAATGAATAATTAAATAATAGTTTGATCCCTTAACTTGTACCTATTTTAAAGTTATGTCCTACATTATTTAATTCAATTCATTTCGTCTTGTATTTTGATTTTTTTTTCAATTTCCCCCACCTACCAGGATCGTTACAAATGTCGCCCAATATTTACTGAAATGACAAAAATACCCTTACTCGGTTGAGACACAAAACCTTATTCGAAACTAAAAAAATAATATGGTTTTACTTTCTTATATATGTTCTGGAAAGACATTATAAAATTTATATTAAAAATTATATCTATAGTAATAGAATTTTCGGTTAATATCGAGATATTAAACAAATTTGTAGCATGTTTAGTTATTACCCATGAATAAAATAAGATAAATAAGTTTAAAAAATGTGTCATAATGTCAAGAAGATGAAAAAATGAAGTATCATTTGATGAATTTGTGCCTTTTGTTAAGGACAATACACATAAATTTATCATGCCAAACAATAATGATTAGAAAAAAGTGTCATAAATATTATAAATCACTTGCCATGAATTAAGGCCAAAAGAGTAAATTTGTCATAAGCAAATTAATTTCGTGAATAATTAAATAATAAATTGAAATGTCGCCCAATATTTTCTGAAAGACAAAAATACCCTTACTCGGTTGAGAAACTAAAACTTTATTCGAAACTAAAAAATAATATGGTTTTACTTTCTTAAATATGTTCGGAAAGACATTATAAGATTTATATGAAAAATTGTATCAATAGTAATACAATTTAATTTAATCTAATCTAATCTAATCTAATCTAATCTAATCTAATCTAATCTAATCTAATCTAATCTAACTACTTACAACTTAATGTATGGACAAATGTACCCTTTAACTTAATAAATCACTCACCATTAATTAAGGTCAAAAGAGTAAATTTGTTATAGACTAATTAATTCAATGAATAATTAAATAATAGTTTGATCCCTTAACTTGTACCTATTTTAAAGTTATGTCCTACATTATTTAATTCAATTCATTTCGTCTTGTATTTTGATTTTTTTTTTCAATTTCCCCCACCTACCAAGATCGTTACAAATGTCGCCCAATATTTACTGAAATGACAAAAATACCCTTACTCGGTTGAGACACTAAAACCTTATTCGAAACTAAAAAAATAATATGGTTTTACTTTCTTAAATATGTTCGGGAAAGACATTATAAGATTTATATGAAAAATTATATCTATAGTAATAGAATTGTCGGTTAGTATCGAGATATTAAACAAATTTGTAGCATGTTTAGTTATTACCCATGAATAAAATAAGATAAATAAGTTTAAAAAATGTGTCATAATGTCAAGAAGATGAAAAAATGAAGTATCATTTGATGAATTTGTGCCTTTTGTTAAGGACAATACACATAAATTTATCATGCCAAACAATAATGATTAGAAAAAAGTGTCATAAATATTATAAATCACTTGCCATGAATTAAGGCCAAAAGAGTAAATTTGTCATAAGCAAATTAATTTAATGAATAATTAAATAATAAATTGAAATGTCACCCATTATTTTTGAAAGACAAAAATACCCTTACTCGGTTGAGACACTAAAACTTTATTCGAAACTAAAAAATAATATGGTTTTACTTTCTTAAATATGTTCGGGAAAGACATTATAAGATTTATATGAAAAATTGTATCAATAGTAATACAATTTAATTTAATCTAATCTAATCTAAATCTAATCTAATATTATAAAGTGTAGGTTTTTCTTACAACTTAATGTATGGACAAACCTACCCTTTAACTTAATAAATCACTCACCATTAATTAAGGCAAAAAGAGTAAATTTGTCATAAACTAATTAATTCAATGAATAATTAAATAATAGTTTGATCCCTTAACTTCTACCTATTTTAAAGTTAGGTCCTACATTATTTAATTCAATTCATTTCGTCTTGTATTTTAATTACATATGAAGATTGGAGAATTTTGGTGGTGGATCAATCTTCCCCACCAAAGTGCACTCATGGCTTACAAGGTGTGCATGTCATATTGATTTGAAAAGTGTTGTTTCCAAAATGTTGTTTCACTAATGGTGGAGAAGCTAAAATTGAAGACCGAAGATCATCCTCAACCTTACAGGCTTCATGGCTTTGTAAAGGTAATGATGTGAATGTAATAAAAAGGTGTCTTGTTCAATTTTTGATTGGTAGTAAGTATAAAGATGAAGTTTGGTGTGATGTTATTCCTATGGATGCTTGTCATTTACTTTTACTTCTTGGTAGACCTTGACAATTTGATCGGAAAGACATCATGATGGTTTCAAGAACACGTATACTTTTATATGGTGAAAAATTGTTATTTTGGGTCCATCCAAGTAATGGAGAGTGTTCCTAGTACCTCAAAGAGGGAAATATTTACTCTCTAAGTCTCAAGTTGAAAAGTAATTTGTGAATCCATGGAAGCATTTGTTTTGGTAGTTATTAGGAGAATGAAGAAAATAAGAGCCCCTTCTTCAAATTTCAAGTTTAAAAAATGTGTCATAATGTCCAAGAAGATGAAAGTTAAATGAAGTATCTTCTCGCGAAGAGTTGATGAAAGTAAAAGTTTGTGCCTTCTTCTTCGAAGAAAGATGGTTCAATGTGCACAAACATAAATTACTATCAAGCCATTCCTCACCTTGATGATCTTTTGAATTCATGAAGATTGGTTCTAAAATGGTTTCAAAGTGGTCATAAATATTATAAATCACTTGAGGCCATGAATGGAAGACAACCTTCAAAACAAGAGATGGTCTTTATGAATGGTTGGTTATGCCATTTGGTCTCTCTAAGCAAATGCTCCCTCTACTTTTATGCGACTTATGAATCATAATTTTAAACCCTTCATTGGAAAGTTTGTTGTGGTGTATTTCGATGATATTCTTGTTTAGCCCAAAAGAACATTTGGAGCACCTTCGAAAGGTATTTGAAGTGTTAAGAGAGCGTTGTATGCCAATTTAAAGAAATGTCATTTCTTTACCTTTTTCTTAGGCTATATCATTTCCTGATGGCATCAAGATGGATGACAATAAGCTTGAAGCTATCCTAAGCTGGCCAATTCCTAAATCTATTCATGATATTTAGAGTTTTCATGGCCTAGCTTCATTTTACGAGGTTTATTCAAAACTTCAGTACCATTATTGCTCCTATAACCGAATGCTTGAAGGGTGGCGCTTTCAAATGGACGTAAGAAGCTCAAAAGAGTTTCAAACTTCTTAAAAAAAAGGTCTGAAGCTCCAATATTGTAGCTACTAGACTTTGACAAGGTCTTTGAAGTAGATTGTGATGCTTCAAATATAGGAATTAGGGGTGTTCTTAGCCAAGAAGGTAAACCCATTGCTTTCTTTAGTGAGATGTTGAATCATTCTCGGTGCAATTATTCTACTTATGACAAAGAATTTTTTGCTATTGTCCGCGCCTTGGATCATTGGCAACATTATCTCTTGCAGAAGGAGTTTGTTCTTTTCTCGGACCATGAAGCTTTGAAGTACTTGAATACTCAACAAAAATTGAATTCTCGTCATGCTGGATGGGTTGAATTTTTGCAAGCATTTAATTTTGTTATCAAACATAAATCGGAGTTTTAAATCGTGTAGCGGATGCGCTTAGTAGACGACATTCCTTGTTGTCTAGCTTGCAAGTAAATGTGGTTGGGTTGGAGGTAATTAAATATCTTTACAAAGATGATCCATATTTTGGAAAGATTTGGGAAGAATGCTTGAAGACTCCATTTAAACTTTTTTTGATTCACAATGGGTTTCTCTTTATAGATAAACTTTTGTGTATTCCTGAATATTCTCTGCGACAAGCTTTTATCAATGAAGCTCACCATGGAGGACTTGCTGGACATTTTGGTAGAGATAAGACTCTTGCACTTGTTCAGGAAAATTATTATTGGCCAAGGATGGATCGAGATGTCAAAAAGTGTATCGAGCGGTGTAGGACCTGTCACATTGCCAAAAGTCATGGAAAAAATACTGGTTTGTACACTCCATTACCTGTACCAATGAGTCCATGGGAGGATGTTAGCATGGATTTTGTTGTTGGGTTGCCTCGCACTCAAAGAAAGAAAGATTCAGTCATGGTGGTGGTTGATCGCTTCTCAAAAATGGCACATTTTGTCCCTTGCACAAAGACTTTGGATGCTACACATGTCGTTGATCTTTACTTCAAGGAAATTGTGCAGCTTTATGGTATTCCAAGGACAATTACATCTAATTGGGATTCAAAATTTATGAGTCATTTTTGGCGTACACTTTGGAGGAAGCTTGGAACTAAACTTCAATTTAGTTCGTCTCATCATCCACAGACCGACGGACAAACATAGTCTGTGAACAGGAGCTTGGGAAATCTTTTACGAAGTATGATTGGCAAAAATGCACGTCAATGGGATGCAATATTGGCTCAAACAGAGTTTGCGTATAATCGATCTTCTAGCCAAACTACTGGTAGGAGCCCATTCGAAGTTGTGTATGGTCATAATCCAATTACTCCATTGGATTTAGCTCCCCTTCCTACCACTCAACATTTTAGTGGTGACGGTGAAGAACGTGCTAAGTACATCAAGAAGATGCATGAGCAGGTTCGACAAGAAATTATCAAGCAAAATGGAAAGTACCAAAGAAGTGCAAATAAGCATCGGAAGCAATCAGCTTTCAAGGAGGGAGATTTGGTTTGGATTACTTTGAGGAAGGAGCGATTCCCTCGTGGACGTCATGGAAAGTTGAAACCAAGGGCTGATGGTCCGTTCAGGATCTTGAAAAAGATTGGTGGCAATACTTATGAAGTAGAATTACCGGATAATTATGGTGTTTCATCAACTTTCAATGTTGTTGATCTCTATCCTTTCGTTGGAGCTGAATCTGATCAAGTAAACTAGAAAAAAAATTATAAAATGATATGTAAATGACGCAAAACTTAGGTTGTGTGTGGCAAAGTGGGACTTCATAGATACTTTGGTGGAATTTTATATTTTTTAGTGTAACTATATACTTTTGGGTTGAGAGTTTGATTCTCCAACACAAATTTTTTTAAAGGGTCATAAATTCCATAAACGACATAAGCAAAGGCTCCAACAACAATGTGTTTGTCTAAGATAGTAAGTTTGAATTGTTTTCAATTCACAAACTAATAAAAATGAATGAACTCGTGTTTGATATTTAAAAAAGAGATTTAAAAATAACCAACAAAAAAGACAAATGTGTAGGATAAGTTGCTATACAATGATTAAAAACATACATTATAAATGACCGAAAAACAAAGTATCATAAATGCTAAACACACAACAACATAATTTATAAGTCTCAAAAACTGTAAATATTAAAACTCACAAAAATTTAATAATTAAAAGTCAACAAAAAAATGAAGAAACCAACAAATCACTTTTAACAAAATCATTAACACCACGTGCAACGCACGTGAACCTTACTAGTAACATTAAAAGTGCCACTTTTTAGCATTAAATATGTTACTTTTGACCGTACCAGTATCATTTTACCTTATAAATAAAAATCGTCGTTATTGATCTTAAAAGTGTCACTTTTTAGCATTGAAAATGTCACGTTTTAGACTTTTAGTATTAAATGTGTCACTTTTAGCAGTCAACGTTAGTTTTAAAGTGACAATTTTTAGTATTAAATGTGTCACTTTTTAGTATTAAAAGTGTCACTTTTTAGTATTAAATGTATCACTTTTTAGTATTAAATGTGTCACTTTTTAGTATTAAATGTATCACTTTTTAGTATTAAATGTGTCACTTTTTAGTATTAAGAGTGTCACTTTTTAGTATTAAAAGTATTGCTTTGAATTTTAATGAGAATTATAATAAATTTCCTTTTATAGTGTCACTTTCAACCTTAAAATGTGTCACTTTTGTCTTTTCAATGTGTCACGTTTGGCTTTAAGCGTGTCATTTAGCATTTTGTTAAAGTCCATTAAGGTCCGTCAAGTATTCCAAGGCAATTGATGCTAACGGATGGCTAACGGAACTGACAAAGGATTAAACTATAAGACGTGAGAAACATAAGAATTTCGGCGGCAAACCTTAAAAGTACAGGGGCACCGGAGCATAATGACACATCTCGCCAATAAAACTTAAAAACAGTGCTGGAGGGTTTTGAAGTGTAGACCAGCACACAAATTTCTGAATTTAAGAGTTTTATTGTGAACCATCTCGATTGATTCATTTTTATAACTTCTAGTAACGTATTGTTTATTTATTATGACCTGCAAATTTTTAAATAGTGCTCCGTCTTAAGGATTTAGGATCCGTAAGACCGTCCTACACAAGTCTTTGCCTTGTTGTTTTTTAGGGAAAATTATTGAGTAAACGGCCATATAAGAGACGTGGTATCATAATCAAAAATGCATCAAATCTATATATATACATATAATGATACAGTCATCCTAACACACTAATTACCCGCCTAAAATCATTAGCTAAAAGAAAGCTATAATCGAAATCCATGCACTTGAAGATGAAATATTTCTCATATTTCAGTGCCTCCAATTTTGACAGATGGATTGGTAATCATGAGACATAAATGGTTTTTTGGTTTCCTTCACATGTATATTTAAGAATCATAAACAATATAAATTGTGACAACTCATCTTACATAAACTCACATTGAGCTCTTACGAAACTCACATGTATATTTAAGAATCTTAAACAATATAAATTGTGACAACATATCTTACAAAAACTCGCATTGAGCTCCCAAAACTCACATAAAACAGTCTGTCCTCCAAAACTCACTTTTTTTGCAAGAAATTTAGTTAAACACTGATAAATCAATAAGAATTGCAACAAATTAATGACACCCTCATTTGATTCAGTTATAATTTCAATCAGTATCCAAAGGTAGTATCTTATGAGCTACTTCCTACGTTTCGGGAAAAGAGTGTACTATTCAATTTTGGAATGTTTCACTTAAATAGTCCACTTTAAAAAATTAAAGTATAAAAGTGTTACTCCCTCCATTCCAAAATTATCGTTTGGGTTAACTTGGCGCACAGTTTAAGAAAACACATTTAACTGAATTATTAATATTGGAATAGTGTGGTTTCCTTTAAAGCCCATGAATATGTGGCACAAAATTAAAGTAAGAAGAAAAAGTAAGGGTAAAGCGGTAAAAGTGATGTCCTAAAAAGGAAACTTTCAAAGAAGACAATTATTTTGGGACGGACGAAAAAGGATAGCAAGACAATAATTTGGGACGGAGGGAGTATTTTATTATTAAAAAGCTACTAAAAATGTCATTTTTTTAAAAAAGTTTGGCTTTCAAATGAGGACTCTTGGAGGGAGTATTTTTTTTTTCCTTATCCATAATTAATGAAGTTTTTTTCCTTTCCATTAAGGAATATGCTAGCAAAGCATGTCATTATTGGTCAACAAATGAAACCAAAAATAAGTTAGTAATGTCATACAAACTCTCAAGTCAGAATATATGCGTTATAGCAGTCAACGACTCAACATACAGATCTGAAACCTTTACGTGAATTTCAATTTCTCTCATTATGTTAAAACAAAGTAATTTAAATAATAACAAAAAGACAAATGATATTACGAGCTAGAGCTTGTGATATAATTATGAGCTTTAGTGTTTGAGCCGTTAGATGATTAAGTTGATGATGATTTGGAATGTTCATATCATTACTTAAAAAAGAACATATTTAATCTAACGGTGTAAATATTTTAGGAGATTTGATTTAACGGCACTAATACTAAAGCTTGTAATAATACTACAAGCTCTAGCTCGTAATATCATAGCTCTAACAAAAATATCTTGAATAATGAATTAATATTTATAATTTTCACAATATTTGAAACAACAATTGAAAATTTCAACTAAAATTTTCAATTGTTTTCTCTAAATTATTATATAAAAATATACATGTTTTATTCTGTAAAATAAAAAACTCAATTGCCGCCGTCCCATGGTCTGTATCCCTCATTAACACCAGCACTGCCTTCTACCTAGGTTTGGGATTTACAGGCGGCGACGAGGAGGTGGTGTACATACGAAGAGGGAAGAGAAAGGTAAATGTAAACTAATCTCAACTTGCTAACAAAAGACTCAAAGGCTGACTTGAAACCTTGAACAACCCCTTAGTTAGAATATCAACCACTTGTTCTGTTGTTAGAATAAACGGTATACAGACCACACCTGCATTCTCGAAATGTCTATGGGTTATCCAACAATTCTAGATTGGGGTCATTGGGTCAAGGACATCGATAAATAACAATTTTTAGTCTTTTAGTGGATTCCAATTAAAGCCTAACTTTATTCTTTCCTTCTATCTTTGGTTTTTGATTTTTTAATTGAAATATTGTGTATATAAAAAATGTTATGGTCAACATTTTTTTATTTAAGTTTTAGTTTGTTCTTTTTCTTTATTTAATTGTTGGTTCTCAATAATGTATAGTTGAAAGTTCTAAAAAAATGTAAAGTATTGTATTATTTAATAATTAATTTATTTTTTATTAATTTTATCGTTTTGTTTGAGTATAATATAATTAAAAAAGTTTTGTTTTTGTGTGTTAAATACACGAGTGTTAAACTAGTTAACAGTATAATATTTACCCGTGTTTGTGGTTGTAATTTTCCCTTGACGCTTGATAATTGATACAATCATTGTTTCATTGAATCATTGGTAAATATTTCCTTTCCTATTCTCTTAACCACCATTTTAATCAAGATCTCTCTCTCTCTCTCTCTCTCTCTCTCTCTCTCTCTCTCTCTCTCTCTCTCTCTCTCTCTCCACTCTCCACCATTAAACTCGGGGTCTCGAGCATTTATCACCTAATCCACCGAAACGACTCACAAATCCACAGGATTCAAGCCACGAATTCGTGATCTACGATTTGGGTGAATCGACACACCAAATTCAGGTCATGAATTCATGTTAGTGGACTTAAGATCCCGGTGATATAGTTTTCTTTTTCTTTGTATTTTAGTAATGGTATTTGAGAAGAAATAAATAGTAGAAATCATTTCAATATATTTTCTTCACTCAGGTCTACACATTTATATAGCAGCTAATTTACACACGTGAAGTAATCTAACTGCTATAATCACTCATAATTGGAAGTAAACAAGGCAATGGCTAATTACAAATCATTCTATATTTAATTAAATTGAAATCTCTTTTGTGTGATTTGTGTCATTCTTCTTCATTTCCTGGATGTTTGTTGTGATCTCTTCCATTAGTTTCATGATCTTCTTTAACACTCCCCTCAAGTTGGAGTGTATGTTGACGACACCCAACTTGCTGAGTAGATGTTCGAACTAATGGGTACTTAATGGTTTTGTGAACAAATCGGCCGGTTGATTGTTAGTCCGGACATGTGAGGTCTTGATCATTCCTTCCTAGATTTTCTCTCGGACCAAGTGACAGTCTATTTCTATGTGTTTGGTTCTTTCATGGAAGACTGGGTTCGATGCTATATGGATAGCAGCTTGATTGTCACATAACAAGCTTACAGGATCAGTGTGTTTAATCTATAAATCCTTTAGAATATTTTTCAGTCATATGATCTCACAACATGTATTCGCCATAGAGTGATATTTCGTCACTTGAGCGTGACAACATTGCTTCTTAGTTTTCCAAGAGACTGGAGCTTGTCCATGTAAAACATAATAAACCTAATAGATCTTCGTGTGTCCTTACATCGAGCCCAATATGCATCACAAAATTCTTGAGATTGTAATGCACTAGTTGATGGTAATAGAATTCCTTGACCTCGTATCTGATTGATATATCGCAACACCTTATGGGTTGCTTCCAAGTGTGGTCGCCTTGGTTTGTCCACGAATTGGCTTAGTATATGTACAGCGTAGGCAAGATCTGGTCTTATGACTATGAGATAAATCAATCTTCCCACCAATCGTCGATATGATGAAGCATCCAACAGGAGTTCTCCATTCATTTGTGTGAGCGAAACATTTTTCTCAACTGGGAATCGAGATGGTTTAGCTCCTAGAAATCATGTATCTTCTAAAATTTCCAAGGCATATTTTCGCTGCGACAAACTAATTAATTCCTTTTTTTTTATCTCGCAACTTCTATGCTTAGGAAATATTTGAGTTTGCCAAGATCTTTGAGTTTGAACTGTTCAGATAAAAGAAGTTTAGTGTTCTCTATTTCTTGCAAATCATTACCTGTCAAAATTATATCATCGACATATATAAGACTATAAGTAATGCCAAGAACTATGTCCCATGATTTCGAACGAATAATGAATAATCTAAAAGAGATTGCTGAAATCTTGCATTTTTGAGTACTTGAGATAGTTTCATAAACCACTGTTGAGATGCTTGTTTTAGTCCGTATAGATATTTGTGAAGCTTACAAACACGATTCTCCCCCTTTCGTTCGAAACCAGGTGGCAAGGACATGTAGGCTTCTTTATCAAGGTCACCGTGTAAGAATGCATTGTTTGCATCAAATTGGTGAAGATGCCAGCCACGGACAGCTGCAACACTTAAGAGAATGTAGACGGTGACCATTTTGGCAACTGGAGCAAAAGTCTCCTTGTAATTGATGCCTTCATGACACTGTCAACATGATATAGACCATCTTTGGACCATTCGAGCCTTTCTCTATCCTACCCATATTTTTTACAAAGAAATCCCTAGTGTCCCCGTTGAGTTCATTTAAAGAATGGTGTGTGCCTAGAACACACAATGACCCTCATTCGACTTCATTTCTTATACTCGCATTATCCTATCCCATGAGCATATACACTTTTGCTATCTCTCTTCAAGAGAGCTTGATTTGGAATGAATTATTTTATTCGTATAATCTTGTTGGGAAGTATGTGCTTCATGGAAGTCTTGTGCTTTTATTGTTGTTGATGTTGGGAATTTGAAAATTATTGTTGAATGGTGGTTGGAAAAAACAAAGGGAGAAAAGTAAAAGAGCCCCCTTGGAAAGCAAAAGAAAGAGAAAGAAAAAAAAACAAAAGAAAAGAAAATTCAAGGGTGGCCACAAAAGAAAAAAATGTCATTGTTCTTAATTTTATCAAGGAGATATAAGGGTGGAGCTTAATTGTTGTGGTATATGAGACATTTTTTTCAACCCAAAGTTTAAAGTTGAAGTGAGGTTATGGTATTTGAAGAGTTGTGCTTTCATGAAGCTAGTCATCATGTGAAGACTTCAAATTCTTTGCTCTCTTTGTTTGATATCTTATCCTTCATTTGTAACCCAAACCTTGGGCGAACATTATAAGCTTGAAAAGTCTTATTGATATTGTCATGTCATGTGTTCTTGCCTTGCTTTGTGAGAAAAATTTAGTTGATGACTCTTTCAGTTTTACTCGCATTTGGTATCTCGGTTGGCCGTTCAATCTAAGCTAGAGCATTGCTACTTTTGGGTAAAAAAATGTTTTATGGTTTGAGTGATTGTTTGAGGATTTTTTGCTAACATATGAATCAATTCATACCTCTATTATGTATGTTTATAATCTTGGGTTGATCTCTTGGATGGTAATGCTTGTGGGATCTTAATTGAGTGCCGCCTTCATTTCATATTGTTCTTGAGCTTTTACATAACTCATTATCTTTGCTCGGGACGATCAAAGCTTAATTTGGGGGGTGTGATGAGCCTAAGATTTCCACTAATTTTCCCCCAAATTTCCTTTTATTTTGTGCTATTTTTAGTTAATTATGTCTTGAAAATATTATTATTTGTGAATTTGTGTTTTAATGTAGGTTTCGAAGGTTTAATCGAGCATTCACGGTATTTACCACAAATTTTGAGGCAATTTTGGGCTTTAAAATTGAATTGCAAATCATTCGGTCAATGTCTGTTAAGTTCATTAGAGTCCCAAGGCAAGGAAGAGCTAACAAAAGGCTAACGAAGCTAACTTAGGACCTAAATGAGAAGCCTGGGCAAGGAAGGTCTTCGCTAGCCACTTCCAGATTCCCAGGGGCACCGGAGTAACTTCCAGAAAAACAGGATAGGCCGGTGCCATTTCCAGATTCTTCCTCATTTTTTGTGTTGTCGGCTGGAGACGTTGCCACGTCACACACCTCCACTAGCAAGGACCCGCGTCCTTCTTCTGGATCAAGCTTGCCCGCTCCAAATCCGGCCCACTTTGCTCTACCTACCCGCCTTCAAGCCCGCGCCTCCTCATAAATCTCACCTACTTCCATCATGGGTCACCCGCGTCCCTCTGCCTGGTTAACC
Source organism: Codonopsis lanceolata (assembly GCA_013146195.2). Lineage (NCBI taxonomy): Eukaryota > Viridiplantae > Streptophyta > Magnoliopsida > Asterales > Campanulaceae > Codonopsis > Codonopsis lanceolata. Next base: position 1,447,089 of record CM028377.1, on the reverse strand, counting down.
CGCTGCCCTAGTGTGACCCATCTCTCGTTTTCTTTCCATTTTCAGCCCCAAATATTTTTTTCCTTCCCTTTTTGCCCCTGCCTCTTATTGCCTTCTCATGATATACTCATAGCCGGCCTCCATTCAAAAGACAAGCCCCCATTTACGGGCTGTGAGCCCTAAATAAGGCACCAGCTCCTCTTCCGCCAAAATTCTCCCAAATCCTTGATGTTTAATCACCTTTCAAAGGATGCATCTACAAAAGATTTTAACCCCGGATTCGCGATTCTTCAGTTTAATTCTTCAACTCATATTTTGAGATATTTATTGTATTTTCTTGAGTTGATTAAGTTTGTAATTGTTGAATTGGCTTTGTGTTTAATTTATTTATAGAATGCAATTATTTTTCTATGTCCAATGTAGTGATTTAATTTAATATCTTTCTTTATTTAGAACACATTTATGTTTGGTTATTATTTTGTGGGTTTAATCTTTTAATTAATTGGTCATTAATTAAATGATTTTAGAAATATTTAGGATCCGTGAGAGCTACCTTTATGTTTCGGACCAATCAATTTAATAGTTGGTGTTTGTGACACTCATCGATAGCCATTGTGAGACTTGGTTTAACACGCGATCGAACCACTTTAGCCATTCGCGAGGTCGAGGAAATTAGGGTTGACTATAAGATGCGACAGCCCGTAGTTAAGCAATTTTGTGTGTCTCGGCTACCGACATGATTTGTAGAAAAATAGAGAGGATTTCTTTTGGCGAAGTATTACCCATGTGTTTGGTTATTATTGTGTGTTCTTCATGCTTTTGATGGAGTAGAGAACCATTAGATGAACCATAGAAAGATAGGATACGAAGCGAAATCCCTTCCTATTATTCCAAAATCACAATAATCGTTTGCGTGGCATGAGACCGAAAGGAGATCGTGCGTAAATAGTCATTGGGCGCTTGTTTTGACATGCGGTTATTTTCTTCCCTACGTTATGTGTTGCGATGATATGAGCCCGTAGCAAGGTTGAGTGAGCTAGATTTGCTATACGTAGCGAAAACCCATAATGAATAAAATAGTGCGCCTGACTACTAATACTTGAGTTAAAGAAAAGTAAAAAGAATATTAATTTAAACACCGGCTAGACTAGAAATATTGCACTCCTATATTTTTTTATCTTAATTTGATGTTGCCAAACCACTTATGTGTTAGTGTAAATTTAATTGCTTTCTTAGAATTTTTTTTTATATTTTTAGTTTTTAATTCATTTTCTTTTCGCTCAAATATAATTAGTTAGTCCAATTTTGGTACTTAGTCGGAGTGAAAATTAAGTACATTCTTTGTGGGATCGATAACTCGTACTTATGTATACTTTATTACTTAATATGGTCGAGTATTCTTGCCCGAGTTGCGTTTTTGTGCACATCAATAACCCTAGGCCACCAATCGAGCTTTGTAGCGTTTGATGGTGCCATCTGCTTTCAATTTGATTTTGTAGACCAATTTACATCCGATGGGACGCTTGTGAGGTGGTAGTGGTATGAGACTCCAACTCCCATTGTCCTGTAGTGCGGTGATTTCTTTTTGCATGGCCTCTCGCTAATGAGGACTTTAGACTGCCTTATTATAACTTTTGGGTTCCTTTAGGAAGGTTAGTCGAGCAGTATATGATTTATGAGGGACAGAAAGTTGAGTATAAAATAAATGATGATGGAGAGGGTGATGTGTACCTGTACTAGATGCCACGTTTGAAGAAGATGATGAGTCGGATCTTGAAGGGAGGGCCATACCAATATGAAAGTCTTGCAAGTATTGGGGTGGCTTGACTGCACAGTAGCTACGACAAGGAGGTGGTGTAATGGGTATGGGTGCAGCTGATTGTGATGTTAATGACTAAGGGTCGGTCAAATTGGAAGAAAAAGGTTCAGATGGGTTATTTGGTGGAGGTTCTGTTGGTGGAGGAAATGATGACTAGGGTAAATCGTAGTCAAAATGGGTAACTACTGGAAGAATGGGATGCGGATCAGTTGCAAGCTGAAGTGTGGGTATGTCTGCATAAGGGAAAATGTTAGAATATTTTTATCTTTCTTTTGTACTTTCTCAATCTAATTAGAATATTTTTTTTTCTTTTTTAAATGGCATCTTCTTTGTCTGTTGTCCTTCTCTTCTGTTCTTCCTTCTTCTCCCTTCTCTCTCTCTCTCTTGCTTGCAACCATTAAGGAGGAGAGTAACATAATGACATATCCGTGAAAGAGGAGAATAATTAATTAAGGAGGAGAGTTATCCATTAAGGAGGAGAGTTATCCAAGACATAGAAGAGTATTTGCCTTAGAAAGAGAGTCTATGAACTAAGGAGGAGAGTTCATATCTAACAAAGGGTAAAAACCAAATTTTCCCTTGATCAATGAAAGACACACATAAGGTGAAAATTTCACCCCTACAACTGATTCTATGTGAATCACTCTCAGCCTTTGTGGCACTTCTATTGATAAACACCCTTTAACTAAAACATCTCGGTTGAATCTTACCCTCAACATAGATTTTACATCTTTTCAACAAAAACATCAAACGTTTTATCAAAAATTCTTTTTGATATAAATGTTTTTCTTTTTCTCAAAAAGTGGTATCCTGAGCAATCTTTATTGTAAACAATTTCAAAAACTTATGACTACATAAGGATTTGCTACTCTTGCTTACCTAAACATTCTTTTACATATAAAACCTTCGTGCAAGCAAGAATTCTAAAACTTTTTAGATCCTAATTAAACATTTTCAAATATTCTAAGTGATCTAAAAAAATTCACTATTGCTTTACATGTTCAGTACTTTGATTATCGAGTCTGTAATAACAATAGTAGACTATACTAAGCCATCGCTCTTGTAATTATCAACATAGGACATGCCTTGAGATAGAATGATTATTGATTGTGGGCATGTTACTATTATGTATTGATAAATGCTTCAGTGCTTAGTATATGTTATCTTGTAATGGTTCCAAGCAAATAGGAGGAGATTGTTGGAATATGTTTCTTAATAATTAACTTATCACCTTGCATATTCTATATATGTTGATTTGTTTGTTCCCATTACAGTGAGTCATCACAAGTAGGCTAAAAGGTCTGCATACCGGTTAGCGTGACAACTTGTGTGACATCATATAGGTCTTAGGTTAGGTTGTCCTAATCTAGTCCTACCTTTTATATGATGATTAAACAGATCAGCACTTCATATGCACTAGCACCAGCAGACTTGCTGTAGCATCAAAGGTTCTCTAAAAACTCGTCACCAGCAGACTTGTCATATGCACTAAAGGACACTTTGAAGACTCGTCACCAGCAGACGTGCTACAGTGACAAAGTTTCTCAAAGGACCCATCACCAGTAGACTTATCATGTGCATCACAGAATACCTTGAAGACTTGCCACCAGCAGACTTGCTATGGTTTGAATGTTCACAGCATAACCAACAGTCTTTTCCTACAAAAGACTCATACATCATAATTGAACTTCTCACCAGCAGACTTGGTTCTGCACGTGCTACGAAGAGACAAGATTGCAGCAGATCGAAACAAGACAAATTTGTCAAGCTTCAATGTCATTCAAATCTTCATGAAGCCTGACATCATTGATACTGCAAGACTTTCTCTCTCTCAGTCACGTGATCTGAAATAGTCAAAAGAATCTACTTTATCGGACAGATCACCTGACAGTGCATCAATGAATCAGACTTATTCTTCAGCGACTTATCATACAATCTGACAGGGTAATAGTTCGAAGATCTAAATAATGAAGTCTTTTATCCAACAGTTAAAGATCTATCGAACAACATCTTTATCCATCAGTCCTCGAGACATATCATTCAACGGATACAAAATCTATCAACAGATCTCAGCGATCAAATATCTCTGGTCTATATAAGAAATCCATCTTTTTCCTCATAAAAGAGCTAGAGTAGAATTCAAAGACACATGCAACAAGAACTTCAAAGAAGCTGAAAGATCTACAAGAGATCGTCCTCACCAACGCATCTCAGAACTTCACTGAAGACTACAGTGAGCTTACCCAGACCTTAGCAAAACACTCTCTATGGATTGCTAGGAAGAAAAACTTTGAAAAATAAGAGAGAGATCAAAAACTTTAATAGACAAAGATCAGTGTCTTGGTCAAGAACTCAGTTCTTGATTTGAGTTCTTCACCCTTCTTCGAAAAACTCAGCCTTTAGTTGAAGCTTCATGACTTTATTCCTAAAGCTAAAGGTCAAGCCCGTGGATCGATTTGAAGATAGATTTCAGATGGTGCCCAAGGAAGATGAAGAGTTGTATGTATATATTACATTCATATCTTCATATTTGTATTCACATACAAATGATGTTGATTGTGCAATAATTAATCATCATAGAAGGTCGAGTGCTCTGCACTCATTCGTTCAGATATTTTTTATCTGAACGACCTTGAAAAATGTCTTCTCATTTCGGTCTCTCGTTCTCATTTCCTATTGCCCTTTTACTTAAGGATTCTTGTCTATGAATAATTAAGTAAAAAGATCTAGGCTAGAAAGGACGAGAACAGAAACCTTACATAGAGTGTCTAAGCTGATGTATTCTTTAATTTATCTTTGAATAAATTCAGAATTTACGAGAACAGAAACCTTACATAGAGTGTCTAGGCTGATGTATTCTGTAATTTATCTTTGAATAAATTCAGAATTTCTTTCAATTGATTTATCTTCCAGTCCTTACATCTCTATAAGCTTTTATAAAATGATTTATCCTTTGAAAAGCTATTCTCTAATGATTTCCTAAATCAGCCTTTGGAAGAAGGATTAAGTGTGTTGTTGTTCTGATCATATTCGTGTACAGCCACTTAATACTTCTCTAAATCTAAGCCTAACTATTTTCACTGCTTAAACTCTTTCAAACAGGCTTTTGATTTAAACCGCAGTTCACCAGCAGAGTTCATAACTCTTCAGTGAGCAAGTCTGATGTTCCTTGATACCAGCAGACCTGCTCAGCGTGATAACTGTCTATGCCTTTAAAACCTATGTTTTAATTATATAAAAAGAAAGAAAAGTTTTAAACAGCAGCATAAGCTATTCACCCCCCTCTAGCCTATTTGAGCAATCATGTGGACCAACAAGTAGCTCCTTTCATATCATTCATGCTAGAAGTGACATGGTTTCCCTTTGATGCGGCCGCACCTTGGTCCCCATTAAGTGTCATCTTTTATTTGCAACAATATTCAATGGTATGACCTTTCCAACCATAAAAAGTGCATTTAAGATAGGCTCTGCAATTTTTTGTGGCATGGTTTGTTCTGTTGCATTTTGAGCACTTTTGTTCTCCTTCAATTCTGTAATTCTTCACAGTAAAAGCAGCAGCGTAGGGTTGCATTGCACTCTTACCAAGTGCTACTTCAGTTTGTTTCTCATGCCTAAGTACTCGTGAATAAGCCTTATATATTCACCGTAGGCAAAGGATCCAATAAGAGTTTATTGCTTCGAACATTTGGCATAGGATTCATTGAGACCCGTGAGAAACTTCATAGTCTTTTGTGTCTCAATATACCCCATTGTCTCCTTCATGGTGTTACAGGTACATGGAGGAAAAGCGCAGAGAACATCGCTCTTATCCCATAGTCCCTTTAACTTCATAAAATAAGATCCAACACTCATGTTGCGTTGAATGCAACCATGGATCTCATTTTCGATGTTGTACAGTTCAACCATGTTGACGGAAGAAAATCTTTCATGCAGCTCCAGCCATATCTCCCGTTCTCCATGCGGTGAATAACAATGCTAGTAATTTCCTTGGACATGGATGCTAAGAGCCATGTCATGACAAGGTTTTTGCATCGATTCCATTGTTGATGCTCTTCGACATTCTTCCCGTCTGGTTCAACAATGGTTCCATCTACGAATCCAATTTTGTTCTTGACGGTTAAGGCCATAGTCATGGATTGTATCCATGTGCTATAGTTGTCTTCTACCAGAGAGTGAGGTACTAGTATTGCACCTGGTTGATCTAAGTGGTGTATGTAAAATGGGTGATTAAGGTTGTCCCATTTTCGTGTTGTAGTGATGCTAGCAGCCATGGAGTTTGGCGTGTGGTTGTGCTAATTGTTTAGGTCTCTTGCTCTGATACCATGAGAAAAAATAAATAGTAGAAGTTATTTCAATATATTTTCTTCACTAAGGTCTACACATTTATATAGCAACTAATTTACACACGTGAAGTAATCTAACTGCTATAATCACTCCTAATTGGAAGTAAACAAGGCAATAGCTAATTACAAATCATGCTATATTTAATTAAACTGAAAATCTCCTTTGCGTGATTTGTGTCATTCTTTTTCATTGCTTGGATGTTTGTCGTGATCTCTTCCGTTAGTTTCATGATCTTCTTTAACAGTATTGATAAAGGAGGTGATGATTGTATCATAATAGTGATAGCTCGCCTAAAAATGTTTGATCTTGTAAGGTGCGAAATAGGGAACTTGCCATCAGGTGCAAAATTATTCAATTATGGTACAACTTATGTTGGTGCTTGATGCAAATCAATCCTAGGGTTGATGCAAGTACACACTGAGGTGAAAGGACAGTTTCTTACGGTGGCTCATTAAACATTTAGGCCACCACAAGCATGTCCCGTGGTAGTAGATCGACACTTATAAAACACACAAGCCTCATATTTAATTGATGTAGTTTGAGGTATTACGTGAACCGTTGCGTATAAAGAAACTTTCTTTAGAAGAGATATTGCGTCAAGAACCCAACAAGATCTCAATCAAACAAATAATATTTTAAATATAAGAGCACTTACAATGGGAGCTTTTTGTTAGAGAAAATGCTTTGGAAAAAAGCTTTTTCAATTAGAAACTTGAGAAATAGCTCTTTTTCTATAGAGCGGTTTTTCTGTGGGCCTTTCGCAATTTGAAAAGTAAAATAGAGTGTAGATCAAATGGTATTAGTAAAAAGTTGTTGGAATGTTTTTGATAGTGATTAGAGGTTTGAAGTTTTTGTATTTTGACTTAATAAATGATGTGGCATGAGAGGATTACAAAAAAATTAGAGAAAAAAGCAAAATCGGATGGGGGACGCACAAGTTCAAGAGATTTAATTTCTTGAATGAGGTTTGTCGGATTTCTAATTGTTTAATTAATATGTATGCATTAATTAGTTGAGATATATAAGTAGCAATAATGGTTGAAAATATTACTATTTCCTCCGTTTCGGGCAAATGATTGTTGAAAGTCAATTTTTTTAAGAAAATTACATTTTTAATAGCTCGTTAATAATAAGATGACATTTTTATGCATTAATTTTTGAAAAAAGCTCTAATATTGAAACATCTCAAAATAGAATAGTGGACTATTTATCAACAGATAAAATACTCCCTCCGTCCCAAAATTATTGTTTGGATTGACTTGACGCACGGTTTAAGAAAACACATTTGACTGAATTATTAATATTAGTTTGATGTGTAATTTACTTTAAAACCCATGTGTATATGAATCATAATTAAAATAGGATGAAAAAATAAAGATAAAATGGTAAAAGTATTATCCTAAAAAATAAAATTACAAACAAGACAATTATTTTAGGAGCAACGAAAAAGCAAAACATAGAATAAATTTGAGACGGAAGGAGTATCATTTTATAGGATATCATAGGCAATTCCCTCCACTGTTGGGCTAAACTTTTTCCTTCTTTCTATCATGAAGACAATCCTTTCCCATTTCTCCTTTGTGTAACAACTAACAAGTATTTTTCTTCATATGTGACATTGTCAGAGCTTTAATCATATGATGGTATTGTTAAAGATCCTATAGAATGTGTAGAGACGGCTTAGACAAGCCTACTTCAACATTCTGATAAGGATAATGGAATGAAGTTTCTACGAGCACCCCACACACAAAAGCATGGAGTGGCTCGCCGATTAAAGGCATGTTTGTTCCTCTCCACCGAAGCTCGATCCCAAGGGTCTTCCAAGCAAAACAGAAATAAATATGACAATATTTAGTGAACAAGAATTTCATCGCAACTAATAAGTATACATACCAATAAAAACTTTCACACAAAAAAATAAGGACTTAACGAAAATGGCTAATATAATATTTTGCCCCTGGACTAATACAGATGCCATACATAAATATGTCAGTGGTGTAGTAAATGGTCAAAATTTGGCAGCAGATACATGCATTTCCAGGGTCCAAGTGTACTTGGGGTCAATCGTATTGATTCATAGTTTCAGTCAGTTTCAGTCAAATCATATTCCACTCAAAACGAGTCAATCCTTCCCACATTCATACAGGAGTACATTCCCTCGGCTTTGCCAATCATCCAGAGTAGGGTAACCTGCAAAACAATTTGGTCAAGAATGTTAGAAGAAAACAACGTTCCTGTAAAATGAGCCGACTTCAAAGCAAGTTGAAGGAGCAATCCTTGCTCAAACAGGTAACGTCTTTATTCATGTGTGGCGTGGAGATGGATAGAAATACTTCTTTGCCATGTTTTCTTAATAGCGCAAAGTATTTATGCAACTAGGTCCATTGATAAAGAATGTAATACAAAGAGAGTTTATTGCGAAATTTCCAAGTTAGCCGACTATCACTTAAAGAAGAAGATAGCAAACAACCAGCTACAGTCAGTGAGTCCTCTAATGACCTTCTAATCATGCGGGATTACTTCATTGACCCCATAAATACACTGCAGATGATTTTTTATTCTTTTTTCTTTTTTCTTTTCTTTTCTTTTTTTTTTTTATAAGAATACACTGCAGATAATAATATAGGCCTTGAGCAGTCTACCAAGAATGATCAATCTGACTTCGAGGTTTCAGCAAAGATAAGTTTCATTAATTGATCAACCGAGTTTGGGGCAACATACTGTTCTGTAACCTTACATTATTACCATCTGAAAATACTAGTTTGAGCTCTTGAGGGCATAAGCTATTCTCAAGAAAATTTCCTTGAGGAGAACTGCTTTTTACTTTATCTTGGGTTTCCCACGTCAGTTGTGGAAGGGGTTGGGTACTTGGCTGCTTTGGTTACTATCTGTGAGGGAAAGCCTCACCCTTTGAGCTAGCTTTTGGGCAAGAAGCCAAGAAGGCCCAATAGCACCCCCAACACTAGTTTACTACCCAAAGTTACAGCATCTCCGCCCTACCCTACTCTAAGAGATCTCCCCCGCCATATCCTACTCTAAGAGATCTCCCCCAACCTAGAGCCTGATGTGTGTATGAAAGCCAACACTTTGGACCCGTATATTTAGGGAATTCAGAACAGAGGATTTTTTTCATAACACGGGATGAAACAATTATGGTTCGGCATATGATTTGGAAGATCCACAGTGAAGCAGTAATTTCATCTATCTTCTCAAGAATTTCAGCAAGATATGGAGGCCAAACATAAATCTCGTGAAGCTCCAGCAATCACCAAGCCCTTGAAAAAATGATGTTATCGAGAAACAATTGAGAGCATTTTCAGCAGGTACTATCCATCCAAAAGAGTTAGAAAATGAATAAAGATAAAGATATTTTTCCTAGATAATGAGAAACTAGAATACGTGCTCATTATCAAGTGATGAAAGCTCATAGCTAGTTTGTGTTTGTTACAGGCCTGCTAGGGCCTCCTTTCCTTGGCCAGAAGTTAGGTTTTATGCTCCTCTCTAAGTACCGATTCATGTCATAAGGATCCAACAATGTTATACAATGGTTGTCTGGCCACACAAACCTGCTCCTTCTATCCAGGCTTTGGACCGGCTTTTTAAAGGTGACACAAGCGGAGTAATTCCCTTACCCTTCTTTAGTACTATTCCTAATACTCTACTCCCTCCGACCCTAAATGAGTGTATTATTAGTTCCTCACTAAAATTCAGGAAGCTGATTTTTGGTCATTTTAATAGCACATGTAGATTAGTGCCCTTAATGTCTACATACAACATTAGAAGTCCACATTAGGGCATGATAAGTGTCAAAGGTGAAATTAGTAAACTTACACAAAATGGACACTCATTTAGCAACAAGAAAATTGAAAGTTAAGGAGGGAGTAATAGTAACAGAATGGAAGTTCCACTCCATGTGTTTATCAGTAAAAAAAAAAAAAAAAGTCTCGCAAATGTGTGAAGTTGCCAATTTTGGCGTGAGTATTTTAAGGGTTTGCAATCCAAGCAAATTCTGAAGCATCCTTTCTCATTCAAGTTCCACCCAGTTCATGTTCCTTTCCAGTTAAAATCCAATGCCAGGAGATAACTTACCCCAACTTGAGGGATGTATCTGAGCTTTCATAGTCTTGTGGAGGACCAGTAGAGCTGCAGATATTGGTGACAGACTCGGATGACTGGCCTTCCTCCCCAAACATGTTTTCTGAATTAGCTGAGACGTGCTTTCGACCATTAGATATTCCCATCACCTTCATGCAATCATTTAACTAGGGTTTAGATATATGCAGAAGTCAAAGAAGGGCACTTGAAAAGGGAAAAGATGGTGAGAAAGAGACGGAGAATTTAGGGACAATCTGTACTTGCTGTCTTAGTCGCTCGTTCTCCTCCATTAGCTGCATTCCCTGCATTTTTTGCCAACTTTAAGGGGTAAAAATTCAAAGGAAATAAAATACTCAATTTTATTTTCAAGGAAACTGTCCTTATATTTCTAAAATGAGCCTTAAGGTAGGGATTCAAGTTCAATACAAATGGCATTGAGGGGCCTTGTGCTGTCCCCACATGAGAAAATCCAGGTCATTGGAAATATTTTCTTGAATGAACTGCTCCATCCGTCCTAGTTCAAGTAGCATTAGGAGAGTAGTAGCATTAGGATATTTTCTCTTTCTAGAACAGATGGAGCAGTTCACTATTACTCTCCTAATGCTACTCGAACTAGGATTATGACTTCCAACAACGAAAGGACATCAACATCCTAACCGCTAAACAACTCTACAATTTTTTTTTTTTTTTGATAAGTGCTAAACAACTCTACAATCAAGGGCAGATCAGGATTTGGTACTATGTGAGCTTGGTATTTAAAAAATATTGTAAATAGTAATAACAGTGCAAAAAAAATAAGTGGATGAATATTAATGTTTTTAGTGCAAAAAATATTGTAAATAGTACTAACAATGCAAACGGTAACGGTTGCCAACTTGTTGTCCGTTCTGGTTATGTCAAAAAAATCTTTTTTGGCAAATTTTGAGTTGGGCTTGAGCCCCACTCAACATCCCTTTGGATCCGCCCATGTCTACAATAATAAGATACTCCCTCCGTTCCACTTAAACAGTCCCCATTTGAAAAAATCTAATTATTAAGGGATATATTAAGTCATTGGAGTTGGTCATAATTACAAAAATACTTGAGCACAAGCAATGTGCTTTTGTCACAATTGGAGGGTAAAGATGAAATTTTATAGAAATTGTAAGCATAATTTTTAAAATAGACTCTTAAAGTGAAGCAACTAAAAATAGTATAGTAGACTTTTTGCCTAGATCAGAGGGAGTAACAATAAAAATGCCCAATAAGTCAATCAATGGCCTTTTCCCATGGACCCAACGGCCTTGTAGGCTAGCTCACAACCTAAGGCCATCTATGACTCCCGAAGACCACCATAATCATACACATAGCTAATGTCTGCTGCATCACATAAGTCTAATGATGCACTTTGTTAACACAAAAAGTTGTGAGAATTCCTCACGCATTGGATTTGGAAACATATAGTTGTTTCCAATTCCAATATGTAACACAATAAAATCATAAGTTGTAAAAACTCCTCAAACACTAATATCTGAGCAATAACTTCTAATTTAGCAATCAATTGACATTTGGTTTCTACCAATAAACAAATAAGAAATCTTTCCCTGCAGAATGACAAGTTTGCTTTTGCACCATGAGATATCTCATTCCTTGAAACTGATATTTTATTCTTTTTCTTTTTAGCACAGAGGTTAGTAAATATGCAGACCGAGAAAAGGCAGGCCAGTACAGGAGGCTCTACGTGCTCCCAAGTTCCTTACTTTTCGAATCTGCAGAGTCTACTATACAGTCTTACCCCATAAGCATAGATGCAATCTCCACAGTTTGAACTAGTGGTGCCCAAGTAACATTGGGAGCTACCTTGGCATTGCAGGAAGGCTCGTCCTTGTTATATGCAAATATAGCAATAGCATATATGATCCAGACAAGCAAGAAGGCAACCCCCAATGGATATATATACCAACTTTATCAATTTATTGTGGCCCAATCATCATAGTGTGATTTTTGGATACATGTAAATTTCCGATTAAAATGAAAAATGTTTGCCTTCACGAAAAATTGTCGCACTAGCACGTATTCAAGTACTTTCTTACCTTTTCTTGAAGATGACTGATCTCATTCATGATTCTCTCCCCCTGGAGTAAGTAAACATTATTAAGAATCAATTACAAGTAAAGCCTGTACCCACAAACACAACCCAAACCAGACTGACCTTTTTATCTATTACGCGACCCAATCCGACCTCAAGAGACCTCTCTAACTGCAGCAGCTCTTCAATACTTAACTCTTGAAGTTCCTCTCCTCTCATCTGCCTGTGTTCCATAGTATAGCGCTCAAATATGCACTAATATCACAATAAGATATAAGTTAACAGATGTACCTTAATTGACGAGTTTTTTCTGCTACTTCCTTGCTTAATTTGGAGTAGTTGCTGTTTTCAACTAGCTACAAAACCAAATTTCTGACTATATTAGTAAGGAAAAGATAGTAGACGAGCCAATTAGTAAATTAATCATTAGAAAGGTGAGAAATGGTTGAGATAAGAGTGCTCGAGATTCTTTCATGTTATGGAAATTGGTTTAACCAAATTCCTTTGAAACTAATAAAAAACTGGGTATGGCCCATTCTTAAATTAATTATTAAAAATTGATATCATCAGTTACCTGCAGTTCAAGCGATGGTTGGTCTAGTTTGTCAAGATTTTTTGAGTGTAGACTATGCCTTTCAAGTATTTCTCTCATACTGCAGAAGATGAAAATAACCATCAAGTTACTAGCCCTAGTAGTAACAAATATGTCATAACCAGAGTATTTCTGGAGTATTAATGCCTAACAGAAATCTGTTTATAAAACTCATATTTTGCGTAGATCCAGAACAGAAATAGCTTAACATATCATTTAAGGGACGAAGTTCGAAGAATGTGAAAGAACATGATAAAGCTTCATTCTATATTTATTAAATCCTCCTGTTTTTTCTTTCTTTATTTTTATTCACGGACTCATTGTATTATACAATAGAACAGAGCTAAGAACCTCGCATTATACATGTCTAGTGAATTAGAGGCTAGTAAACACAAAATAGGAAGGATGCTGTTCAACTGGCTATAAGATAACTTGTGTGTCAAGTCATTAGGAGATTTTGACCTTAACTTTTAATGTGTTGGGTGCAGTAACTGCATTCAGTGCCAGTCTAAAGTTTTGCAGTTGAAGTTACCAAATCGTCTATCCTAACCTCTGTCACATTTCATGTCCCATTGAATCCTGGCAGTACACCTTCCTTGTTATTATAGTCAGCTTTTTTTTTATTAGGAGGCATGTAGGACTGAGATTCAATGAGACATGAAATGTGATAGAGGGTATAATAGATGATTTGAACTTTGAAGCCCTCTAGACAGAGATGGGACCAATTCTCCTCATAAGATTGAAAGACTATTGGTTTTATTCCATTCAATTAATAATGATTTTTAAGATTTTTCTTGCTTTAATTATTGCACAGTCAGTGGTGATTGCTACTCCCTGTCCCAGCTTCACTTAAACTAAGCATATCAGCCACAGCTGTTGTAGGCTCTGCTGAGCCTCCAAGGTCCACAGAAAATATCACCATAATGAAAAAAAAAAAAAAAAAACATTATCTGGATTACTGGCTTCAGCCACCCAGTCATCAAGATCTATGTGCCCACTTGCACCAATTTACTTCCCTAGCTCGTTGCACCTGATCAGACCATACCTCAAATAATTAAAACAAACATTCTGCAGATTTTATTCCACAAATTTTCTCATCTAACTTTGTCTTGTTAAGTAAGAATGAAATCATTTGAAAGAAGCAAGGTAAGCTCGGTTTATTGTTATCCCACTCTCACTTATAACTCCAAAAGAAAAAAAAAAGAGAAAATAGATTATCATTCCACCTTTGGGACAAAAAGATGTGCACCATACAAAGGTAGATGCCCTCTTGGGACCTTTCCAGAACTTAATGAGTTAATGAATTCCTCGTTGACTTCCAATTTAAATATTTCAATATAAAAGGTTCTTAATTGGGGTCTCGTGAATGGCATGACTTCATGAACCTTATTTTTGAGGATTCAAAAATGACTTGCATTTCTATAAAAATTACACAAGTTGATTTTCATTCTTTCTTCAGCGTATTTTAGATTTTACTTGCACAACTTGTTTGGCCTTCCATATTCAATTGTAATGAAGATATGCAAGATCATTGGGCTGATTTACTTTCCTTGCTTATCAAAAACAAAATCAAGATATCCAAGATGTTCTACATATAGACTTATCAAAAAAAAAAAGTTGTTCCACATATAGTACCAGAATATAGTGGTAAGTATTTATTGCACTAAGCCTACGATGCCAAACCAAATCAAATCAACCAACTAGGATAATATGGAACTTGATAGCCAAAGACGCTCTTAGAACCACAAGCTTAGATGCGGCACTAACTGTAACTACAAAAAGATCCCCACGTGTCCACTGTTACAGACTACAGTGGTGTTTTCTACCTTGAACTCTCCTCATAGAATAATAACGAGGCAAGCTTCAGGCCTGCCATACGTAGCTCAGAGAACCACTGTTTATACTTTTCATGCTTTTCACCCACATCACAAATGCAGCATTGGCAAACTTGCAAAATCCTACAATTAGAATAGTTTTTAAAAGCTTCTTCAAAAGTTTCAACATTTATTGAGCATTTGATTCAAAGGCTGACTACTAGATTCTAAGCAAAACCAAGAACAAAAATGTATCAAACTTGTTCAATTTATTGGTTTGCTTCTTCTTAAATACATTTCTCGTAATGCCTAATAAGGCATCTACAACCTTATTGTGATTGGACCATAGAGAGAAACCATTTCTTTTTTTCTTCATAATAATGCTTCCACTGTCTTATGTGTTACATATAGCATCTCTAAGAGATGAAAGAAGATATGAGCTACCTAAAGAGAAGACCAAAAATGTTAAAGCACATTGGGACAATCCAATAAGCTTACGGTTATTACTGGTATGATCGCACCAATTTCATTGGGGAAATAAAAAGAGCATCTGCAATACAACTCTACAAGGGAAATATGCAATTAAAAGTCTACATGAAAAGAATGAACCGCCAAAGAATAACAAAACATTACAGAACCACAAGCACGAAAACACCCACAAACAAACAGACATTGAAAACTGAACCTAATTAAACAAAGGTTCCATTTTAGTCTCAAGAAGACCAGATACTATCAATTACCAGATCTCCACATTCATGACAAACCCTCTTTAGTATCCCAAGTGTAGAGAGAGAAACACGTTGCTAGCACTTATCTCTCTAAAACACGCTGATTAAATAGTATGGAGTGTGTGTGACATATATATATATATATATATATATATATATATAAAGAGAGAGAGAGAGAGAGACCTCGAGCTGGAATACTCAAAGAGCTTGCCAGTGGAGGAAAAGATGAGGAGACCAACATCAGCATCACAAAGAACAGAGAGCTCCTCAGCTTTCTTGAAAAGCCCTCTTCTCCTCTTGGAGAAGGTTACCTGCCTTGCTGTAGCATTATCAATCTTCTTGATCTTTATCTTCTCTCTGGCCATCTATTCATACACTTATTGTATGTATATATTAATATATAATTTCACAAACAAACAAAACACACACACACACTGATGCAGCAGGGTTGGGGAGGAGCAATCAAATTCCAAAAGGGTATTTCAATAGAACAAGGAATAAACCAACAGACTATACAGGCATCCTTTCTATAAATAGAGATTCGGGAGTTTGGGTGGAAGAAGAAACAGTGTTTAGAGAGTGACAGGTATTGGATGAAAAAGATAGCATTTTGCTAAATTTGGCAAGACATGAAGTAGCCCTAGAGAGAGAGAAAGAGAAGAGATGCAAAAAACACCAATTTGGTTTCTTCTTTTTTCTTTCAACTGATCAAGAAGATGATGATAAAGATCAAGACTTTTCTTTGAATGGTCTAACAAAGGAGAGAAAGAGAGGAATTTACTTATTTACTGATAACCAGTTTTTTGGGGATAATTTAGGGCAGTGTTGGGTGCTTGGGTTGGGTACTTGGGTCTGATGTTGGTCTGGTATTTGGAAACTAAAGGGAGTTGTTGTGGAAAAAGGCAACCAATGAAAGAGGGAGAGAGAGAGACGCACACAAGAAATGGAGTTTTGGTTGGTATTTCAAGAAAGGGAAATGGAGAAGAGAGAGCCTTTTTATAGTGAATCAAGCACCCTTTTGCTTTTCATTTCTTTTTCTTTTTTACCGGGATTAAAGCTGATAGAATTAATAAATCAAGTTGTCACATATTTGGTATATAACAGGTGTTCGTGGCTATTAGCAAAAGTTATTTGGATAAAATCATTATCCCTTCATTATTAATATTAGGAAAATGGTGATATTATTAAACTACCTCTGATACGCAAGTGAGTATTAATAATGAGGGCACAATAGTGCTAATGAATTCTAACTACAACGTAGATATGAATTCTAACTAGGGGTGAACAGAAGTTTTCCGGAACCGGACCGGACCAGACCAGTCAAAAATGGACCGGACCAATACTTTGGATTGGTCCTGGATCTGAATATTTACAAAATCGGACAATTGGATCGGTCCCCGGTTCCAGAAACAAAAAACGCAGAACCAGACCGAACCGGACCAATGTGTATTTATTATTATTTTTTATATATAATATACTAATATAGTATAATTTATATATATATATATATATATATATATATATATATATATATATATATATATTGATAAGAAGATAATAAAATGGATACAACTTACAACCTAAAGAAAATATATAATAATTTGATTCAATATTCAACCAAGTTTCTTTATTTGATTAAAGAGAAAATAGGAGGGAAAACATTGTTCTTTCCTATTAATTAATTACCTACCTCTTTTTGTGATTCCAAACATTATTAGTTTGAAGGATTGTTACTTGTAAATTAATTAAATCAACCATAAGGGGATCGGAGAGGAAGATGATTTGCAATAAATTTCCTTATAACTTTCCTTTTTCATTTCTCTTTATTAATTTGGAAGTAATGATTTTTACCTTTATTTTATTTTCACAAGAACAACGAACCCAACAAAATGTTGTATGAAGGAAGAACATGATTTGATTATTGATCATTGTTTTTTAGAAAATCTAGTTATCCTCTTGATCAAAGATACGCATCGTATTGGTCTTCTCGTGACGTCTTCAATTGGTTCGGACCGACCAATGTATTGGTTCTCAGACATATTGGGTTGGTCCTGGTTCTATATTTTTTAAGAACCGGACTATTGGTCTGGTCCTGATTCTCTCAGTTTTTCCAAAAAATGGACCGAACCGGACCAAGCTCACCCATAATTCTAACAACAACGATATGCACACGGATACATATTCTAAAAATAATGATACGTATACGGAAGATGCGCATGTTACGATAAATTTTACTTCTAATTTGTCAAATTTTACTTACATTGTGTACATATTATTTTCCAAAAATAAAAAAAAAAAACAAAAAAGGTCAAAAATAAAAATGAGAGTCATCTTGTTGAGTTGGTTATAAATGAACGAGAGCCATTTTTTTGGAATGACTATAAATGAAGGAGAGCCATCTTTTTTGAGATGGCTTTCAATGATGAACATTACCTTTCTGGGCGGATTCTATAATTTTTTTTATTTTTTTTTAAAGGTTAAAGTCATCTTTTAAGGATGACTATGAATGAAGGAGAGTCATCTTTATGGGATGGCTTTAAAGGATGAACATCACCTTTCTAGGCGGGTTATATGATTTTCAAAAGAAAAAAAAAGTCAAAGTCATCTTTCTAGGATGACTATGAATAAATGAGAGTCATCTTTTTGAGTTGGCTTTCAAGAAACTTTTTAAGCAAAAGTCGTTTGATGTATTAATTATTCAAAAATATATATTGAATCACAAATTTTAATTGTTATATAAAAAAATTAAATTTCAAAATTGAGTTGGTTCCTTATCCCTAACAACGTGTGTGTGTGTGTGTGTCCCTTGCCCCATAACATGAGCATCAGTCCGCCAGTCCTCTTCTAATATTTGTTCTTTGAAAAATATTTGTCGAACTTCAAAGCTTCAAGCAATGAAGCAATAGGCTCTTTTTACATGTCTTTAAAAATAGTAATTTTTCGTTAAATGGTCCTACGGATTTTAATTCATAAAATAAAGTTTTACTCTCTCACAATTCAATCCATCAACACAGTAGATTGAATAAAGAAGATCCGTTTACAAAAAATAATCGTAAGACCATCTTACCTAAAAAAATTTCTTTTAAAAAATGGTGGCTGCTAGATGCTCATGTGTAGTGCACCAGCATTTATTTAAGGGTATTAAGGGAATTTCAAAACAATGTAGGCGGTGAAACCTGTAAAATAACCTCCACTTGTAGCATCAAACTTATATTTCGCTACCTCTCTCTTAGGATTACTACACTTTACCTTCTAAGTTTAACCCTTTTTCACTTAACCACCTTTAAAAAATTTAAAAAAACTTACAATGTACTAGACATTATACCAAGCAAACCAATCTATCAATCAAGGAAATACACAAAAAGCCTGTCATGGTATTAGGTCAATGGCTCTTACATCGTGTTAATTCGATTGATATTTGAGTCTTTATTACAAAATGAAACATGTGAGTAGGGGTGTAAGTGGTTCGGTTTGGTTTGGTTTATGCCAAAACCACAAACCGAACCGCCTAGGGTTCAATTCAAACCGAACCGAACCGAGTAAGACTTGGAACAAACCGAACCGAACCACTTTTGGTTCGGTTTATTTTTTAAATTATTTTAATGACATTAACCAACATTAAAAATAACAATGAAAATAAGATTTTAATTTGGAATTAACATAAAATTAGGAAATAACTCTTAACAAATTTCATAACAAAGTCAATAAACACAAACAATGGAAGAAATAATAGTTCCCAACAATAAGATTTTGGTTGGTTTAGTATCTATCTTTCATTTTATTTATATATATATATATATATATATATATATATATATATATATTATGAATAAATCTCTTAGTTAATAAATGTAATATAATATATATTATATAATAAATAAATAAAAATATATAGGAATGGTTCATTTATGTTTCACTCTTTACAAAGTTCAATTATAATAAGAAGAATCACGCATCCAATCCACTAATAGAGATCTCAAACTCTACTATTGTGTTGCCTAGTTCCAATTGCAAGAATAACTTATGATTATATGTTTTGTATGAGAAGTTATTAAAAAGAAAAGAAAAATGTATTACTCTCTCCATTTCGAGCAAAGAGTTCATTATTATATATTGACATGTTTCACTAAAAATTTTACTTTCAAAAATTAAGGTAAAAATATCATTTTATTATTAATGAGCTACTAAAAATGACATTTTCTTACAAAATTTGACTTTCAAACAGAAACTATTTACCCAGAACACAAGTAGATACTTTTGTATAAGAAGTTACAAAAAAGAAAAAAAAAAATTGAAGGTTGAGGAGAGATGGAGAGATGGAGCCAAGCGTTTCAAGACCATGACTTCAATGTTTTAGATTGCCCTAAAGAAAAGGTAGAAACTTACAAATGAGTATGTCTCATAGAAGACCTTCGGAAAGAAAATTGGAAAAGTAGATATGACATAATTCAACTTTGTAGTTACATTAGTCTCACCATCCATTCCCGTTAAATATTTTGGATGAAAAATGTTTAAAGAGTTAACTTAGTTAGCAACTAAAAAAGCAAATGTAAATCTAAAATATCTTTATTAAATAATGTTGATTGAATATACTTCTAATCAGAAATTATTTAAAACGTGCACAAAATTAACTACATATGATGCGAGAGATAGTTGATCTAGACGAACGGTCGTCGTGAGTATGGTCATCGTGGTCGAATACCGAGCACGACTAACCCATCATGGTGCGACCACCAGGGCTAAGTCCTTTTCCAATTTCTTAGATTCATAGTCATTAATTTTAGGTTAGCTCATCAACTTCCATATACTCCCTCCGTCACAAAATTATTAACCTGTTTGATCTAGTACACGAATGAAGAAAAAAAAATAATTAATTATTAATATTTATATAACATATAGTTTTTTAAAAGCATATATGCATGTGACTCATAATTAAAATATGACGAAAAATAAAGATAAAATGATAAATTTTCAAAGAAGACATTTTTTTTAACCAACAAAAAACGAAAAGAAGTCAACAATTTTTGGACAAATGGAGTATTAAAAGTTGATCTATCTACAAAATGGTGGAACAAAAGAAGGCAAAACACACAAATGGGCCACCCAACTTTACCCCTTTTTGCAATTCGACCATCGAAAGTTTGAATCATCTATTTTGGTCACCCTACTTTAGTCTAGTTGCAAGCGAGCCCATTTTTTGGATGGATGTTAGATTTAGTCGTTAAGTCATGTTAAATATCAATTTTACCCTTGTAAATATCAATAGATGAACAATTATATTTAAAAGGGATCAAACTGTAAATAATATAATTTTGGGGTTAAAGATTTGTTCATCTTCATCTCTCTCTTTCTCTCTCACACAAACACAGATTTGTTCCTCATCTCTGCCCTCTCGCTTTCTCTCTCTCAAATCCCACCCATAACCTCCGTTGCTACTGTCCTCCTTCGCCGCCGCCGATCCCGCCAATTGGGTATTGGGTTGAATCCTCGGTGATGGTGGGGCTGTTATTGGGTTGCCGACGGATTTTCCTTGCTCTTCTGGAATCAATTTCGGACATTTCGTTCATTTGAGGTTGGGTTTGTTGGAAGCTGAATTCCAAGATTGAATTGGTTCCTTGACGCCGTTCGATCCATCCCAGACCGTGACCCCACCCAACGGAAGCTCTTCGTATGTGGCCTCAAATGGGAAACCACTACCGAGAACCTCATTAATCTGTTCGCCGTCTACGGCGATCTAGACGAAGCAGTCGTAATTCTCGACAAGGCGACCGGTAAAAATAAAGGTTATAGATTTGTGACGTTTAAGCACATTGATGGTGCTTTGTTGGCACTGAAGGAGCCGAGCAAGAAAATTGACGGTCGAATAACCGTCACGCAGCTTGCTTCAAATTGGGATTACGACAGTCCGAATAATTCGCGCGGCGGTGGAATCGAGGAAGATTTATGTTGCAAATGTGTTGTACGATATGCCGGGGGAGAGATTGTTGGCTCACTTTTCATCTTACGGTGAGGTGGAGGAGGGGTCGTTAGGGTTTGATAAAGCGACGGGGAAGTCGAAAGGGTTTGCGCTTTTTGTTTATATGATGCCTGAGGCGGCCAGGGCGTCGTTGGTGGACCCCATCAAGACAATTGACGGTCATCAGTTGAATTGTAAGTTTGCGAATGAGGGAAAGAAAGGGAAGCCGGGGGCGCCTGGTGGTGCGACAGCTGGAGCTGGATCGGGTAAAGCACCAATTTTCGCCTCTTAGTGTTTGAAACAATGTCAATGTCGAGAGTAGGGGTGTCTAATTCTTGAAACAAACTGTAGAAATGGGAGTAATCGTCTTGGTTGAGAAAAGGGATCAGAAACTGCTGCAGTCAAACTGTAAATTGGAGTAATATGCCCTTTTGCTTTCTCTCTCTCAAACTGTAAATTGTTGTCTTATTGATCGGAATCTGTTGATTGGCTTGGGTTGTCGGAATTTGGAGGGTGTTGTTCTTCGGTGTTGTACTCTAGTCTGGTTGAATGCCAACTACGGGGATCCTTTTCTTTAAAACCCCCCAAATTCTATTATTTACAGTTTGACCCTTTTTTAAATATAATTGTTCTTCCATTGATATTTACAGAGGTAAAATAGATATTTGACATGACTTAACGGCTAAATCTAACAGCCATCCAAAAAATGGGCTCCCTTGCAACAGAATGAAAGTAGGGTGACCAAAATAGATGATTCAAACTTTCGGTGGCCGAATTGTAAAAATGGATAAAGTTGGGTGGCCCATTTGTGTGTTTTGTCACAAAAGAACATAAAAGGTCATGGCAAATTGATCACGAGTTCACGACTATGATGCGAATATCTACCATACAATGATAAAAATATCCATGTCCCAATCATGTTAACATATAATTAATCTAATACTCTTTTTTTCTTAAATAATTGTTCTACTTATTCTTTTAATCCGTTTCAAAAAAATTATCATGTTTTTAATTTTTTCTTCAGAACAACACTTTTACTCTCTTTTTTTCACTTTAATGATTGTCTCACATCACACGGTCTTTAATAGAACATAAGTGCTATATCAATATTTATAATTGAGCCAATTTTTTTTTTTTTTTTGTAGGTCTCCTGTAAAACCATCGTATGGGTTTTAGACTCCGTTTGTTTTACGAAAAATGACTTACGGAAAACGTTTTCCTCATTTTTCGGTATTTGGTAAACTTAGAAAAATATAGTCAACATAAAAGGTTTTCCGAGTCAAAAAAAATGAAGGTTTCTTTTCCAGAAAATGACTTACGGATTCATTTTCCGTAAGTCATTTTTCAAATATTCGGGCACACTCCGCCCCCTTTCACAATTGCACATATTTACTTACATACACAATATTTCACTCAACAAATAAATTGTTTAGAAATATAGATGAAGTTTGTGCACACTATTTAATTATTTATAAATTATAATTTTAATAAATATCAACTACGTCCTAAAATTAGTGTCAACTATATTATTTATGGACATCCTAAATATTATCAATTTTCTATTTTAAAACCTTTTTTCATATCAATTATCAAAAAAATTTATTTGTAATTGTGAGATTGAAAAAAGATATATATTGATTTAACACCACTAATGATAAATTGAGGGTTATTAAAGAAAAAATACTTAAAATTCAACACTATCTTATATTCAATATGTGCATTAATATTAAAACATACTTTTTGTATTTATTTATTTATTGTTTTCCGTAACATTTTATGTGTGTTTGTCAAACACCCGTAAATGTTTTCTGACATATTTTCAAAAGATTTACCAAACACCTGAAAATGAAATCTTTTTATTTTTCAGAAATCATTTTTCGAAAATCATTTTTGAAAATAATTTTCCATGAAACAAACGGAGCCTTAGTTCATAAGACAAAGAATACTTTGTTACAACTCAACTCACCCTACACACGGTCGGTCAGTCGGGTCACAGTAACTATACCAACCATTTTATTTAATTTGTGTAACAAGTCAAACATTGACAATTATTTAAATAACTAGTTTTATACACACGCACGGACAAAAAGTCTTTTTTAATTAAATAATATTCAAGCAAAACGAAAAAATAAATACCATCATTGAAAGTTTAATATAACATTTTACGTTGATTTGAGTTAGTTTTTTATTATTATTCTTCGCTCTTATATTTGCATCATAGAAAAATAAACATCATACTTACATTAAAGGTAAGATTCATATATTCAATTTTAACTTATTATATAAACAAAAATATTAATTAAGAAAGTCAATTACATTTTGTGTAAAATACTAATCTTAAGTTGCAATGTATTAAATATCATTATTTTTTATGATAACTTTATTATTATATTTTTAAGTTATGAAAAATCAAACGTTTGACCAAAATATGAGGTATTATTTATATAGTAAAAAATAATATCATAAATTAGAAAAAAAGATAAAACATGAATAACTTTGAATCTACTTAATAATAAAAATTAAAAAATGTAACAAACATAACAAAAATTTACATTGAGTAAGCGGGAGAAATCTATTTAAACGTTTTTTCTTGTTTGAAATGGCAGTAAGATTTGAACATTCTTTATGATCTGTTGAATCAACAATGAGCGAGATACTTGAACATGTGAAAGGTGAGTAGGTATAGAAATTGTTCTTCTCTGTATGGAGTACTTGTGTAGTAACTGAAAAAAAATATGTAATGTTTTAAAAATATATAAAATAAAATTTTTAATAAAATTTACTTTAAAACAATATAATATATCGTCTCATTCGTGATATCCAATAAATGAAGAACTAAAGTAGGATGCGAAACATTTTGATTAAAACTTCAAATATTATATTGTTGGGAAGAAACATTTTCTGTAACACAATTTATATAAGATTATTAAATTAAATAAATAAACACCAAAAAATCATCCAGACATACTATTATTTTCAACTCGCGGGCTAAATCATTCAAAAGACTTTAATACACCTTATTCAAAAGACTTAAACAAAATTATTGATAAAGAATATTATTTTCTTATGATCATTTCCAAAATGAGAAATAAAAAAAACTCATTGAAAAACACTAAAATGCTTACTATTTATAAAACTACAATAGTAAAATATCAACTCCACCCTTAAGCCGCATGTCAAGTAAGTTGTCTATTTTAACATATTATATATAAGCAATACACCGCCTCAAAACCTATTATACTCGTACGATGCGAGGTTCGAATAATATTTTTGTTCGTTAAAACTATTTATAATAAGAATATATAACTATTTTAGTATTCTATCTATTTTCAAATTATCATCTTCTTTGACCCGACACACCGTTTAAGAAAAAAGTAATTGACTGTATTATAAAATTTTTTATCCGTGTTATATCATTTAAGACTCTTAAATGTGTGCTCATAATTAAAATAAGTAGAAAATATAAAAGTAAAGTGGTAAAAGTTGGTTTTTAAAATAGAAAATTTTGAAAAAGAACAATAATTTCAGACGGGACGAAAAAGGAAATGAATACTTTAATTTGAAAACGGAGGGTGTGATTATATATATATATATATATATATATATATATATATATATATATATATAGAGTGAGAGAGAGAGATTTTGTGCCTAACGATTTGCAACATTCATTGTTGTCATATTTATAGCTTGCCGTGAACCAGGAGGCGGGTGACAGCAAGAAATACAGTACTGAAAAGTAGTGTGGAAAAGAGGTTGCAGATTGGAAGTGACACTACACCGTCAGTACGTGTTCGTTAGTAGTACTGTGCACGGGCATGATTCCAAAGACAACCAGATTCTAAACTGTACTTGTCTGGATTGATATTGAAGTTGAATAGTGCTTTGTCTTGGTACTCCATTTTTTCATTCATCCACTAGCACATTTCAATGTACTATTTATAATTTTATATAACGGTATTAAACTTTTCAATAATTAAAGTAAAATATATTAAAATTAAATTTGATACTAGAAAGATATCAAATTTGATACCTTCGGCCTCTAATATCACACATGGTTTTGTTATCCTTCATTTTAATTAGGGCGAATTATCTAAATCGTCCCTGTATTTTTCACCTTTTACCAATTTCGTCCCAAAATCCAAAAAATCATCCTTTGCTAAAGTTTGTGACGTAATTGGTTCTTTCGTCCAATTTCGTTAGTTTTTTTTCCGTTAACTCAACTCTCTCATGCCCCCCGCGTGATATTGGACAAGGGTATAATAGACAATTCATATTATAAAGTAAATGGACGATCAGGGTGATTAATAAATTTGGCGATTAAAACCGTAGTAACGTATGCGTATGACAAAGTCATTGTTGATTTAGATTTTTGAAGTTCTTTATGGGTATTGAAGGGCCATTTATCGCGATAGTGAGGTTAGGTTAGGGATTCAGTTTGGTGTTGAAATTGAAGTTTAATAATGTCATGGGTGCAGAGGAAGAGAGGAGAGGAATGGAATGTTGACGATGTAGTGTAAGCACTTGCTTTACTTATATTATGTTCATTAATTTCTTGATTTTAGTACAGTTGATGACTTGATGTGGTCAGCATAGCAAAATGGAAAGAAAAAATTGTGTTTTTCAACCACTCTGTTAGTTGGAAGCTTTTCAAATTTATTGGTTAGTGTCGGTTATCTTTTTATATTACTTGGAATCTTTTGATTCTAGTTGAAGGCTAAAAAGTGGTGTCAACGTCTTGATTTTCTTTTTATATTTCTTGGTTTGCTTTCTTTTTGCTTTACTTGCCTAGTGATATGTGTAATGTGTGCAAATGTCAATGTCTACATTTTTGTTTATGTGTGAAAAAAAGAGGACATATGGTCTCATATGTATGCATTAATGTAAGAGCAACTCAAATGACTCATTCTTAGCAGATTCTTAGCTAAGCTAAGAATGGGGGGCTGTTGGAGCAAATTTCTCAAAAATTCTTAAGTCAGAAGAGAGAGAGAGAGGGGCGGAGTGGAGGAGAGTGTGGCGCACCTCCCTTTCCAGTTGCGCGCGTGCAACATACGCAGGGAGAGACGCGTGAATTGGGTTTGAATGGTCGGTCCCATATGCTCCCCACTCACTTTAAACTGATTTGATTTTTTTTTTAAACTAAAAACTTAACCATTGATTTGAGTCTAATCTTTCCAAACTTACCATTGTAACTAACTAATTTGAGTCTTCTCTCCAAAAAAAAATTTAAACTTTCCAAACTTACCATTCTGACCTTTTTAAAATTTTTGACTGTTTTACTTCTTAGAAAATAATATTTTATTTATAAATAATATTTAAAATTATATATATTCATTAAACTTAAAAATGAATTAATTTATTTATAAAATAATATACAAATTAATTAATTTTTTAAAAATATATAATTAAAAAAAGTAGTGTAAATAAAGTAGATTATTTTGTAGTGGGACCCATATAAGAATTGAGTAAGAATGAAAACCATTGGAGAGAAAAGTTCTTAGAGAAGAATATTGTTAAAATGTGTAGGCAGTGGGACCCAACTAAGATTTGGTGTTAAAAATTTATCTATTGGAGATGCTCTAAGGGCATAAGGTCTTGTATTGTTGTATTATAGTAATGTTTTTCTTGTTTTTTGTTTACTTCAAATCCTGATTCAGAATGGTTTAGTCTTGAGTTACATCATGGGGGAGAGTTTGAGTATATTCCACATAGGGTCTACACTGGGGAAATAATTGACTATTTTGACTTTTGTCATGGGGATGCAATGTCTGTACAATATATAAACAAAATGATTAAATGTCTTAGTTATGATGGAATCATGTTCTATCATTTTAAGATGCCAACACATGACCTAGATAATGGGTTGAGGGTATTAGGAAGTGATGTTGATTGTTTGTGGTCAGGGAAGGAAGCATAAGTTAATAGAAATGTATTTGGAACATGGTACTACTAATAGTGACCTCCATTTTGGTAGGGAGGCAAGATTAAAAAGCTTACTAGTTATTGAGGAGCTGAATGAGACTGAAATTAATGGAATTGGGTTATGTCATCTAATAATAGAGGCATATTGAGTAACTTGCTATTAACATACAATGTGGAAGATATTGTTGGAATTGCATCTGAATTTGAAGTTGAATTTATTAGGAATGAACAAGGGTATGACTTTAGCAATGATTCAGAGCAAGAGAATGACTTTAGCAATGAGTTAGAGCAAGTTTAGCAACAAGTCAAAGCAAGAGAATGAGCTTAGCAGTGGAGAGGAAGAATCTGATTCTGAGTATGATTAGTTTGGAGACCCTAATTATGATTGGTCTGGTGATGATGGTGATGATACGGATGACATAGAATTTGAAACCAACATTGATGCCTCAGTTGAGACTACTAGTGTGAGTGATGCTGATGAAAATTTTCAAGAAGTAAATGATAACAATAGTAACAAGGGTAAGGGGAGGAAAAAATAGGAAATGCTGAAGTTATTAAGACTGGTGTTGAAGACATACATAATGTGGAGTCAGACTATGCATCTTCAGATGATTCATGGAGCATAGCAAGCTCTGATGATGAAACTAGATCTAAGAAGAAAGGTTTAGAATTCCATGCTGAGACTAAGATGAGAAATCCAATCTATAAGTTGAATAAAAGATTTTCAAATGCAAAAGAGATCAAACAGGCTTTGAAAGAGTATGCTTATTAAAAATAAGAGATATTTATTTGGTGAAAAATGACAAACAAAGGATTAGAGCCAAGTGTAGGGGAAGCAAAAATTGTCCTTGGGTAATACATTTTTCTCCAATGCAACTTGAGAGTACTTGGGAAGTGAAAGCATTTAAAGATGTGCACACTTGTAGCATGGCCTACACAAACAAAGCACTGACATCTGAGTGGATTGCTAAGAGGTACATTGAAAGGTTTAGGCCAGCTCCTAACAGGACTTTGGAAGGTATAATGGTCACAGTTAGAGAAGACCATCATGTAGATATAACTAGGGTTCAGGCTTACAAGGTAAAAAGAATGATAGATGAACTCAACCATGGGAATGTAGCAGTGCAATATAGTATGTTGTGGGATTACTGTCAAGAGGTTTTGAGTGCAAATCCCAACTCTGCTATGAAAATTGAAGTTAGGTATGAGGTTGATATGAATGCCCTAGATGAAAGAAAGTTCAAGAGAATATACTATTGTTTAGGGCCTTTGAAGGCAGGGTTTGTAGCTGGATGTAGGAAAGTGTTGTCATTAGATGGTTGTTTTCTTAAAGGACAACACATAGAGCAAATTTTTGCAGCAATTGGTATGGATGCCAACAACGACATGTAACCCCTTGCATATGTTGTGGTGGGGGCTGAGAACAGAGACAATAGGCAGTGGTTCCTTCAGTTGTTGAAAAATGATATGGGGATTGATAGTAGAGAGAAATGGGTGTTCATATCTGACCAACAAAAGGTATAATTTGTGGACAATGTTTTTACAAAATGATATGGGGATTGATAGTATAACTAATTGTTAATGGATTAATACATTAAATGTTTATGCTCTATTCTTAAATGTTGGGTCTGGATTTGGCTTTGAGTCATTTATTACCAAATGTAGAGCACATATATTGCTTGCTTTATATGTACAACAATTTCAAGAAATTGTTTAAGGGCAATGAGATAAAAAAAAAAGTTGTACAAAGCAGCATTTGCAACTACTATATGTGAGTTTAAGGCTGCAATGGAGGATTTCAAGTCCTCTTTTCCAGATGGATTTGAATGGTTTCTCGTACTCCACCTATTTACTGGTCTAAATCACACTTTACAGAAGAAGTCAAGAGTGATGTTTTGATGAACAACATTGCAGAAAGCTTCAATGCACACATTGTCTACACAAGAGACAAACCTATCATCTCAATGTTAGAGATGATTAGGAATTTTTTGATGACAAGAATTAAAAAGAAAAGGGAGGAATTGAAGACATGTGAGAATCATGTCTTGCATGCTGTTCAAAAAAGCATAAATAAGAGAAAATAGGAAGCCATTGATTATAGCTGCAGATGGAATGAGGGAGCTAAATATGAAATCAAAGGTCCTTAGGATGAGAAATGTGTAGTGGATTTGAGTGCCAAAACATGCAATAGTAGGAGATGGTAAGAAAGGAGAAGGGAATGGGGTACCAGAATTGTGGGTGGATAAGTGTTACAAGTTAGATTGCCAAGCAAGGATTTATGACCATACCATTAGCCCCATTAATGGACTTGCTATGTGGGAGCATGTGGACAATGTTTTTAAGATTGTTCCTCCAATATTTCATAAACAACCTGGGAGGCCAAAGAAGGCTAGAAGGAAGGTTGTAGATGAAATCAAGAAACAACCAACCAATGTCATTCCCACAAAGGCAAGAAGAACTGGGAAAGTCATAACATGCAATAGGTATGGATTGGTTGGTCACAATTCAAGGATGTGCAAGAATCAAGGTTGTCTGCCACTAAACAAAAGGAAGAAAGACCAAGCTATAAGCCTTTCTGTACTTTATTTACTTTGATGAAACTGGTTATGTAATGAATTTAATACTTGTGACAGGGTTCAAGTAACAATGAAGGTAGTGGAGGTAGAGGCATAGTTAGCATAGGTATAATAAATGTAAGGGGTAGGGGAGGGGTAGATCATCTATTTCACATGCCTCTCCACAAGTAAGTGTAACTTTGTTATGAATTTCAAATTGTCATTATACTATGATCTTCTAAACTGACAAATTTGATGTTGGATTTGTTGTAGGATTCAAGCAACATTCATGTTGAAAGCAACCACTCACCACAAGTGACATTAACTGCTTCTCAACTAACTCCTCCTACAATACAACCCAAGGGATACTTTGAATGATCATGTTGCTGCCAAGAAAAGGAAACTGAACAAGAAGATGTGAAATGGATGCAATGTTGGTTTTTTGTGTGTGGATGTAATGATATCATTTTAGTTGGTTTATCTGAACAACTACCACCCTTTTCGTGAATGTAATGGATTAGTAATTGGTTGCGAATGTTTATGGACTAGTAGTTGGTTGTGAATCTTTTTTGTGAATGTAATGGATTAGTAGTTGATTGTAAATCTTTTTTGTGAATGTAATGAATTAGTAGTTGGTTGTTAGTGTAATGACTTTATGAATGTAATGGCTTTATGTAATGAATTAGTAGTTGGTTGTTATGATTATGAATTAGTAGTATCCTCTTTTGTGCAATATAGTTATACTTGACAATGAAAAAAACTGGAATTGCAAACAGAGCCAAAGTCAGAGCATTGTCATGTTCTGTTGCATATCAATGAAAAACCATGGAATTCCATACAGAGCCAAAATAATTACTACATATATTAACATTTCAAGATTTTGTTACATCAATTACTACAAGCATGAAAAAAACTGGTCATCAGCGACATCAACATTGCAGGAATGAAAAAAACTGGAATTACAAACATAGCCAAATTCAGAGCATTGTCATGCTCTGCTACATAACACTAATTTGTAATTGATGGATAATTTCTTTCATGGTCATCACTGCTTTCTTCTTCCAATTTCGCAAAAGCAACCATCCAAGCAAGAATCAACCAATCTATTAGAAGTAAAACCCATAAACACTTCCAAGCTCCATTTCTGCTCTGTTTGCCTCCAGTACCTTTCAAGGATTCATATTCCCTTATCCTTTCAAGTAACCCAGTGATGTGAATTCTCCTAGCCAACCCCTAGCTCGCTTGAGAGTCACTCCAAAGGTTCCCAAGTAGTCCCAAGAACCTGACTACCAGCCTGACTCACGCTCACAAACTGCCCAACTTGAATTGCCTTGGCCGCAATTCAATGATTTAACAAAACAACCCAAACAACCCCCTTTAACTCACACAGTCAAAACGAGAAGTAACATGATAAATTTACGGATTCACCATTTGAGTGTCACTCGCTCAACGTAAAGAAATCCGACGATTCAATTAATCTAGGCTTCACTCAGCTGGATTGGATTGAATTGATTTTAAGAAAATAACATGACTTGTTCTTGAAAGAGCTTTCTTCCACGATAATAATATGCCTTCATTATGAAAAAACAATGCCTTTTAAAGGCTACAAGATAAACCCTAAACTAGTTACAAAATTAAAAGACTTCCTAACCAACTAAAACAATAAAAGGAAACTACTTTATTTAGGAAATAAAATAACTAACAAATAATAGTAGATTTAAACCTAATCTAATTAGTCTAGACTTCAAGGAGGGCGGTCCCCTTTTCCATGCTCAAGGCTGCCTTCACCTTGCATGCCACGCCATGCAAGTCTCACCTCAACCCGAACCATGTTTCTTTTGGCCGCTTGGTCCAACCTTTCAGCCGTGCCCTCTTTGTGATCAACCCCTTCCATGTAGTCCTTCCAAGCGAGCCAACCCAAAAACCTTGTTCCATCTATGTCGAGCCCAACATGCCATTTACTTCTTATAGCCCTCGCTCATTCCTTCAGCCCACTTCCATGCGCACCTAACCTGCTTAACACCCTCTTGTCCGCACTGCTCTAGCCCGTGTCCCCTTTTATAACTCTCTTCCAGCCGCGTGTGTCCTTAGCCCAACTCACTGCCCTTGTTTTGTCTATCCAGGAAGCCCCATTCGCATCTGAATAGATCTATGGCACATAGGTGGATCAAACCACATAAAAAACCTACATGGATGCTGCAAGAAGAAAACAAAATCACTCAAGATGGGGGAGAAATTAACATAGAGCTAAGAAATTTCAAACAACACAAAGGGCAAAACTTACCAAACGATCTCCAAAATTCCAAAACCTATGGCCAGGGTTCAAATTAGTTCAAGATGTTAACAACACTGCCTTCTGCTGACAATGACAGTAGGCACCCATTTTATCTAGGTCGAATTACCCAAATGAAATCGATGCCAGCCCTATTTAACAGGACAACATTGAGGGAAAACATGCGCCCTTTTTTGCCGCGTAGTTGGTTATTGGTCCCTATACTTTTTTATGTACAATGACTATTTTGCTCCTAACAAATGTCACATGAGACACACGTGTGTTGATCTAACGAAAAAAAAAATTAACAAAAGTGGACGGAAGAACCATCCCGTCAAAAGTGTTTTTTACAAGGACCAATAAGGTTTGCTTTTTTTTGGACGAAGTTGGTAAAATGTGAAAAGTACAAGGACAATTTGGGTAATTCACCCTTTTAGTTATATATTTATGTCATTGGTAAATTATTGTTCATTGGTATTTTAATGTTGTTTTTATATCATTATGTGTTGGATACATTTTTTTTCAAAATTATCATTATATCAAATTTTGATACCTACAATTAGAGATGATTATTTGATACTTATAGGGCAACTACAACCGTTGGACTTTCCCTTAGAAAACTTAAACTTCGGTAATCTCTTTTTTTGTCCATTTTATTACAAAAATATCATTAAACTTCCCATTTAAGCTACTCAACAAAAACACTTTTCCAACAATGCACAAATTTTAACCCTTTTACATAGCTCACCATCTTTATCTCAAAAACAATATTATGATATCCAAATTAAACAAACAAAGTCTCTATTAATAGATAAATGTGCATACTTTAATTCAAAATAAAAAAACTAAACAAAAAAATTATTGGTGAAAATTAGCCAAATACATCAAAGTGGAATTTTTTTTTTTTTAGTTGTTTGGTTGCTATCACCTTTATGTTTATTAAGCATCAAATAAGATCCTTTGTTGGAAGGAAGAATCTAATTGGCATTAGCTCGTAAGCTCTTAAGCACCTTTGTTATTTGTGATCTTAGTATTAATTGTCTTATTTTCTTTTTCTCATCCGTTTTCAAAAAAAATTGTTTTGTTTTGAGACTATCTTTAAATTTTTTTTTATCATTTTACCCTTATTTTTTATCTACTTTACTGAGGGTCACACATATACATAAATTTTAAAGTAAATTACTTCACATGATATACCAATATTTATAATATAATCAATTAATTATTCTTAATCTGTATGTTCAAACAAAACGATTATTTAGGAACATATAAAATATTTTTTATTATTGCTACGTGCACTCAAACAAAAACTTAAAAGCAAATTTGCCTCTTTTTTTCAAAGTAAATTGTAACGAAGGGGGTACAACTTCTGACGAAGTTTAGCAACACTGATAATGATATGCACTACTACATTGTCTTCATTCCAAAATAAATAACCCCCATTAATTTTACATGAGTTTTAAAAATAAGTATTCCCTATTATTTTGGAAACAAATTAGAGATATAGAACAGAGAGCGTGCTACTTATATGCTTGAGTCTCTTGTGAATAGATTTTTCTTGTGAATATATATATATAGATATATATATATATATATAAGAGTTTTTAATGTTTATTTTCTCCCAATAACCGTTGATGAATTACTACCTCCGTCCCAAAAGAAATAATATTTTAGAAGAAAATATTTGCTTCATGATAAAATGATGTTATAGGTTTTCAAGATTTTTTTTTTACATTTTCCCAAAATTTCCCTTATTAATTACTTTCTAATTAAAGATGTGTTATTCAAACTTTGAGAAAAAAACAAGATGATTTGAAGAGTGATGTTAAAAGGAAAAAAAAAAATAATCATGCAACTCATTAACAATAATTATACTTAAATAAGAGTATGTCAATCTTTTTATAAGTTTTCTTAATATGTGTGCAAATTTCTAAAACATCATTTATTTTGGAAAGGATGTAATACTCCATCTGTTTCAAAATAAATGTCGTTTTAGCAAAGTTTTTTTGTTCCAAAATAAGTGTCATTGTAGAATTTTAAGAAACATTTGTTCATATCTTATCAAATTGCCTTTATTTATTACTATCAAATAAAATGATGTTAGAGAGTAGAGAGTGGATTGTTAAGAGGAAATAGAAAATACTAGTGTAACTTAACTACATTAAATGAACTTAAATAAGAGTATATTAGTCTTTTATAAGTTTCCTTAATTTGTGTGCGAATCGCTAAAATAACATTTATTTTGAAACATGAGAGTACTATTTATTTATTTGTTGGATCAAAATATGAGTGGTGAGATTTATTAATTAGTTGGATAATAAAATTAATATTTTGCATTCATTTAAGGCAAATTAGTTGCATTATCCAACTTATAATCAATAAATCTCATTCTTTTATATATAATACTCCCTCCGTTCCTAAATTATCGTTCTCCTTTCCTTTTTCGTCCGTCCCAAAATAATTGTCCACTTTGAAACTTACCTTTTTAGAACATCATTTTTACCACTTTACCCTTACTTTTTCACTCTACTTTAATTATGGGCCACATATACATGGATATTAATGGAAACTATACATTAAACCATTATAAATAATCAAGTCAATTACTTTTTCTTAAACTGTGCGCCGGGTCAAACAGGACAATTATTTAGGGACGGAGGGAGTAGTAATCATCTATAGTTAATAAGAGAAATTAGCCATTGGAACATTTCCCATATCTAGGAGTATTGTGTGTAGGGGTGACAATTCGTGTTATCATGTCGTGTTCGTGTCTTATTATCATGCTTTAATATTATCTATCTTATTTGATCATAAATAAAACAATAAATATTAATTTGAATATATTAACAATTTCGTGTCTTTCGTGTCGTGTTACGTGTTGTATCGTGTCGTGCTGAGCTTATCATGTCATTTGTCTATGTAACCGTGTTTTATAATCGTGTCTTATTGGTTCGTGCTAATGTGTCGTGCGCCAGGCATTGCCACCCCTAATTATGTGTGTGTGTGTGTCTCTCTCTCTCTCTATATATATATGTGTGTGTGTGTGTAATTAAGGAATGTTTCAATGGTTACTTTCAATAGTAACTGGTTACTATTTATACCTTCCCTTTGATTAAAAATAAAAGGTTAAGAATTATTAAATTTTTGGATGATGAAATCGATTCACCTAAAAAAATACAAATCATTAATTGTATTATACAACTAATCATTAAGTTTTATCATTTATTTTTTTTTATCCAAAATGAATAATATAAATAGTAATCATCAATGGTTATTATCAAAAGTAACCATTGAAAACTCATCTTTATATATATATATAATTTGGAAAAATGTCAAAAAGTCTTACTAAAAAATTCTCATATCTAAAAAGTCTTAAAGTTAAACTCTTAATACCAAAAAGTCCAAAACTTAATACTTCTACTAACATTGTTAGAGTATGAGGTTTTATTTAAAGAAAACTTTTTCTTAACTTGAATGATTTTAACGATTCAATATTTTAGATAAAATAATAATAATAATAATAACAACAACAACAAAAAAAATAACTTACTATTAATAATAACAATAACGTTAAGAAAATTATGATTGCTATTAATAATATTATTACTATTTATAATCAATTAATAATGATAACAATATTCTTAATTTATCATTATCATTATTATTACTACCACAAATAATATTACTACCACAATTTCATAAAGGTGTAAAGGTTAATTTTAAAAAAAATTAGTATGAAAAGATTAATTTGAGATTTTATGGATTGAATAGTTGTTTTTGGATCATTGGAAAATGAATTTCTTAAATAGACTTTTGGTATTTAATAGTAATAATGTTAATGAAGACAATAATATTACTATTATAATAATAGTATTATTGTTATAAAAATAATAAGGGCTTGTTTGGTAGTCGGACAAGGATAAGCAGTATTATTAATCTCAGTACTATTAGTACCCTCGCTATTAAGCATCACTTGTATATCGGGGGTAGTTTTGAGATTACAAATGTTAATCCAAATTTTTTTTAGTGAGGGCGCTAATAATACCACCCTCCCTCTTTGTATTAATAGTGAGAGGATAATGACTTTATCCGGATAACTCGTGCTATTAGTCCCGACCACCTATTGTGTACCAAATATCAGACAACTCGGCTTATTAATCCTATTTGACATTAATTCTGACTATCAAACGGCACCTAGTAATAATAATACTCCCTCCGTCCCTAAATTATCGTCCTCTTTTCCTTTTTCGTCCGTCCCAAAATAATTGTCCACTTTGAAACTTACCTTTTTAGAACATCACTTTTACCACTTTACCCTTACTTTTTCACTCTACTTTAATTATGGGTCACATATACATGGACATTAAAGGAAACTACACATTAAACCAATATAAATAATCAAGTCAATTATTTTTTCTTAAACTGTGCGCCGGGTCAACCCAGACGATTATTTAGGGACGGAGGGAGTAATAATAATAATAATAATAATAATAATTGTGAGAACCCGAAACCTACTTGTATACTTGTCTTCCATACATGTTTAACATGATTAGAATATGTTTTTAACATGCTAGTAATATCCCTAACATGATTGACTCGATTGCATTCCTTGATCGAACCGTAATTGTCGTATCGAACGCCTATTGCCTTGTATGCTCTAGATTGACTTGTTCTTGCTCGGGCTTTGATATTTGGACTTAGCCAAGACCTTGAGAGACATTTATAATTGTTTTTAGGACCCTTGATACTCATTTTAATGCTTCTTGGAGTTGTACATGCCTTATACGCGTTATACGTGCAAATCTGGACCTGTTTGACCGAACGTATGGCCTGAGGAATCGTTCTACCCTGCCAACCGAACATTTTGGGCTTTGTTCGGCCATGACAACCGAACCTTATGAAGGAAGTTCGGCCACCACAACCGAACAGTGCAAATTTCCAGCAGAACGCGATTTTTCTGCAGTTTTGGCTGATTACGATTGTGCCCTTACTAAACCTCTACCATTAGTGACTTAAACCACTTGTATTAGAGTCTAATTAGCCTAATCTAAGCCTAATCAAGATTACTAAACCTATTTCTACCATTCACCAAGTGACAAGTGTTCCTCATTAACACATAATTGGGCTGATATATACTACATCAGCAGGAGACTTCCATTCTTACGACTCATTTCCCTGCTTCGTCTTCTCCAGCCTAGGGCGAACTTGTGCGTGAGAGTCTTGGTGAGATTAGTGCGTGAGGGGTTGGCTTCCAAGAGATTCGAGACCCGCTTGCGATTCCGAGAAAGCCGCTTCGAAGCCGCCGTCGAGACGAGCGTTCGACACCGACAGTTTTTCTTGCTTCGTCTTTTGCTTGGCTTGAGGTAAGCTATCAATTTCCCTTAGGTCCATGTTAGAGATAACATGTTACCCTTTCTTGCTTCCCTTCTCTCATGCCCAAATCATTGTTCTCCTTGTGTTCTACCATGATATTGATACATTTTAGAGAGTATGAATTTTTGGGAATTATAGACCATGAATGTAAATGCTTTGAATTGGACACTAAGCCTAGAAGTAAAAGTGTTCTACTCTATATTAGGAATAATTATTATTCTTGGGTCATAGAATTTCGACCATTATTTGGGGAAAATGTGATTCTAGGGTTCCATGATTTAGGAACTTGAGTTTATTGTTAGCTATGGTTATAAATTGGATTAATGACTTAGATTAATCAATGCGATGACTTAGAAAAGAGTTGGAAATGCAAATAGTGTTTAACCCTATTTGGTTTGAATTATAGAAATGACTCAACGGAGTCGACATTAGTGAGCTATCAAACAATACCGGCTCAATGATCGATCCCTACGACGTTATTACATGCGTTACACTAGAAAACTAATTCTAGACTATTGAAATGAATTGACTGTCATGCTTGTATTTTTATGACATAATGAATGCATACTTGATAATTGATAAATTGAGTTCGCTCTTGTCGAGCTCAATCTTGATTGTTTATTGATGAGATTATATACTAATCTTGAACGAGGACGCCTTGTCGGACTCGCTCCATATTGATTGATTGTTGAGTAAATACTACTTGGCATTGCATAAGTCCACCGGCATACTTGTTATCGCACACACGCCTCCACGGCGTGGGGAAGAGCTCTCCTTGGCCAACCAATACGCGCCCATTGAGATTGACTATTGTTTTTCCCGAGCATCTCTCGGAGATCGATGTATTATCACAACCATCGATTATCGCACGCTATCGAAAGTGTTTGTTTTTGCAGGTCTACGAAGCGGCCCAGTTCTATATCCTCATATTATGTGAACTATGTGCAATATTATGCATCTTAAATAATTGATATACATGATTGAAATAATGTCTTGCCTAACGTGTTGCATAATGCCATGTCATGCATGATTGATAGCTTACGAGTCATTATGACTTACCCGCTCCCTCACTTTTTTAGATCCTAGCAGACAGACCTTCTCGTTGAGGCTTGCATTGATCGTTCGCCTTAGTTCTCTTTTGATCAGGCTTTTGCAGTTGAAGAGGTGGTTTAGAAGTCCTCTTCTCTTCTTTTGTATTTTGTGAGGACGATGGGTATAAGCTAGTCATCTAGACTATGCTTGGGATTGTATAGACTTGTACTCGTGTATTCATGTTAGCTACTTGTAGTATTAACTCTTGTAGTATATACTTTTTGATGCCGGCAATTGTACTAGCCGTGCCTTGTATATCGTGTGTTGTTCGCTACGTATAGACTTCCGCTGAGCATCCCATTAGCTCTTATTTATTTCCTTGTCGCATTAACTGCTTAGCTTGGGTTCCGGCTGTAGTGTCGCCGAAGACTTGGAATTATTGCTTAAACTGTTTATCAGGTGAAATGATTTTGAAAATTTCCGACCTTTTGTGTCGAGTTCTCTTGGATCGAAATGTTGCCTTGCATGTTCTTCCCTTCTTGTAAAAATAAAATATTTTGTCTTGTTTGGCCTTCGGTCCGCGGTTCCATGTTCTTCCCTTCTTGTATTGTCTTGTTTGGCGCTGTCCGCGGTTCCATCTCGGTCCTGGTCGGGTCGCCAAATAATAATAATAATAATAATAATAATAATAATAATAATAATAATAGCAATAGAAATAATAATAATAAATATTGTCTAATTCTTATCATCATTGTCATAAGTGAAAAGAAAAATAAATTTTCATCCAAATGAAAACTTTTAACAATTTATTTACTTAATCTTACTTAAAACAATAAATAAATATGTATCTATTTTGTACACCATTAGTATGTGTAATCTTTTACGTTTAACTTTTATTATTTCCTTATCAATTTTTAATGTGATTAGTCAAATATGCGGAGATTGAAAATGTTTACTCTATAACAAAATGAATAAATAATTTATATTATTCTTTATCTCACATTAAATGTTTATTTTTTTAAAAAAATGAAATTAATATTTCTAGCTCTTTTTATGTATTTATGAGAAAAGGAAAAGATTTAATAATCAAAAGTTTATTAATGTATAATTGTTTTTGTGTTTTCAAAAACTAAAAAACATAAAATTTTAGCTTTTTGGTTTTTTAATGCATAAATGATGTTGTACCTAACTTAATTAGTTTTTAGTTTTTAAGCTAAAACAAACACTTTAAATATGATTAATTTTAAGCTAAAAGCCAAAAATCATTCCAAAAAAACTATAACAAACGAGAACTAACTTAATAGCAAATCAAAAACTTATTTTGGGATAACACTATTTCAAAAAAAAGTTATTCAATTTGTAAAGTAAAAATATTGACCACGTTCTCTTGTGTTGAAGAAGTTATTAAGGGCAACTCCAACCCAACCCTCAAATCCCCAAATTGGGTCCAAGTTTACCCCAAATCCATTCCAACCCAACCCCCAAAACCTCTCCCCAATTTGAGACCATGAATAGTGTCACCCCAAATTTGGGACAACACTATTCATCTAACCCCAAATTGGGGTTGATGGGACCCACTTCTTTTTAAAATAAAAAATTAATTTTTAAATACAACAAATTGATTTTTAAATACAAAAAATTATTCATAATTTATATTATGAATTTAAAAATATTTTAATTGCTTAATAACTAATAATAGCTATGCAATAAATATTAATAATGTAATTTTAAAAAAATGACATACAACTTGAAAATAAAAAATGACATACAACTTAAAAATAAAAAATAACATATAACTTGAAAATAAAATATGGCATACAACTTGATATTAAAAATGACATACAACTTGAAAATAAAAATTACATACAACTTAAAAATAAAAATTACATACAAATAATATTATAAAAATAAACTTATTAAATATAATAATTATTAATTGCATAATCTTAATAATTACAATTTTAAATGTTATAGTAGAAAATAAAAATAAAATATGCTAAGGAATATTCTTTTTGGTGTAAAGGGTTGAAGTTGGAATAATGAATAGTGCTGAAACTGTCTCAATTTAGTGTAAGTTTGGACCTAAATTGAGGTTTTTTGATTGGAGATGGTCTAAGTAGGATGGTAAGTCATATATCTAGGGTAACGTAGTGTGAAGCATCAATCATACTTTTACTTTTTGGGTGGTGAATATGAAGTGTTTTATAACCACCCATTCACCCAAGAGCTAGAGTCTTGAGAGCTTATTTTATTTTGATTGATTAACTTTGTTATATGTTAAAAGGGATAATTTCACTTTTGGTACCCCAACTAAGGGTCAATTTCACTTTTGGTAGC
This sequence comes from Codonopsis lanceolata, assembly GCA_013146195.2. Taxonomy (NCBI): domain Eukaryota; kingdom Viridiplantae; phylum Streptophyta; class Magnoliopsida; order Asterales; family Campanulaceae; genus Codonopsis; species Codonopsis lanceolata. The sequence goes on along the minus strand of CM028377.1, from coordinate 1,406,203 downwards.
CTCGTTTCCCAGATCATCAAAGTTCATCACAAACATTTCCCAATTTCATCATTTTTGGTCCATTCCGTCAATTAACTGTCGACTATTAACGGTTAACCTGCTAGAACATGTTATCAAAGGTTGGAACCGACTAAACTTGGCAACAAGCTAGGGAAAGAGGGAAGTATACGAACTCCTCTCAATTTTCCCCAATTTATTCTCGTTCCTGCCCTAATTTCTTCTTCCCCAAACTCTTCTCCTTTCTCACCCAATTTCTTCCCCGTTTTCATTCCAGCCCTAATTTATCACCCAATTTCTTCCTCATTTTCATTCAACCCTAATTCTGTACCCAATTTCTATCCTTTCTTATACTAGAGTCTAACAAGTCTTCATCGTTCGATTGTAAGAAAGGAAGGGAGCGCTGTCATGACTAGAAGAATCAAGGATGCATCACCCCCTCAGTACGGTATGTTTACACTTCCTAATTACTTTAATTATTTTTTGTAGTACCTTAGCTTAAATTTGATTTTGTATGTCTCAGTATAATTATAGTACTTAGCTTAGTTAGTTGAAATTTTGTTATGTATGGAGTTTCTGTATAATTTGATTTTGTATGTCATGGTTTCTGTATAATTTTAGTACCTTAGCTGAAATTTTGTAACTTCTGTATAATTTGATTTGATTTTATATGTCATAGTTTATATATAAGTTTAGTACCTTGGTTGAAATTTTGTAACTTCTGTATAATTTGATTTGATTTTGTATGTCATAATTTATGTATAATTATAGTACCCTAGTTGAAATTTTGTAATTTCTGTATAACTTGATTTTGTATGTCATAGTTTTCTGTATAATTATACAACTTTAATTGCAACTGAATTTAAGTATCATGCCAAGTTATGTATAATGCTGTTGTGATGTCATTTTTTTTCTTTGATGTAGACCTTGAGACAGAAGCCATTATGTTTTCACTAAAAATTTCTCATGGTGGTGTGATGAATCATGACCCTAAACACTATACTGGAGGGAATATAGATTATTGTGATTGGGTGGATGGAGAAATGTTTGAGATGATTGACTTGATGAATTTTTTAGATGAATTAGGCTACCAATTTGAAAATGTTAAGATGTGACACGAAACTGACTTCAGATGTTTTAGACTAGTTAAGACTGATATGGATGCAATTGGGTTACTAAGGTCCATACCTACTAAGAAAGATGTTAAAATCTTCTTAGAGCATCTTAATCTCAATTCTAATTCCAATCATAATCCTAATCCTAATTCCAATCCTAATCCTAATACTAATCCTTCTTTATCTTATGACTCTGATAGTGATGAGTACTATGAATCAGAATATGATATGGAAGAGGATGATAACGAGTTTGATAAGTTTGTTGATTCTGGTATTGAACTTGATGGTGGTGTGGGCAAGGGAAAGTCAATGCAAATAAATATGTGAGTGATAAGCTTTTTTCTATGCTGAATCATGATTGTGATAAGGAAGTATCTGATAATGATGATTTTGAAAGTGTCTATGTCAGTGATGAGGAAGTAGATAAAAAGTTTCCCAAATATAATCTTAAGGCTGATAAAGATAAAGATGTTGAGTTAAAATTGGGAACCATGTTTAGTTCAAATAAGGAAATGAAAGATGTGATTGAAACATTTTGCTTAAGAAAAGGGATGTGCATCAGGTTTGATATGAATGATAATAGAAGGTTGAGGGCAGTTTGTAGAAAAAAAAATGAATGTGATTGGTATGCATATGCTTCTCCAATACAGAATGATAAAGCACGGCAATTGAAAATGTATAATCCAAATCATAAAAACTGTGCCTAGAACTACAACAATCCAAGCCTCAAGTCTGGTTGGATGGGGAAGACCTTCATGAAAAAATTCAAAGAAAATCCAAAGTTAGGAACCAAGGAATTTAGGGGTGAGTTGTCTGCCACACTTAAGGCTAGTATTTAAAAACAATAGACATATAGAGCTAAAAAGAAAGCCAAAGAACTTTTGGATGAGACTTTAAAACAACAATTTCAGCAAATAAGAGATTATTGTCTAGAGTTGTTGAGGGCTAATCCAAGGTCAACTGTGGTTTTGAAGTTGTCTGATGTGGAATTTGGTTAGCCTATTTTCCAAAGGCTCTACATTTGTTTTGAAGCTTGCAAGAAGGGTTTTAGGTTTTATAGGAAGATAGTAGGAGTGGATGGGCGTTTTCTAAATGGCCTTCAAGGTGGTCAATTGTTGACAGCTATTGGAATGGATCCAAACAACCAAATGTTTCATATAGCTTATGCAGTGGTTGAAAATGAAACTAAGGATTCTTGGACATGGTTCTTGTCATTGTTTGAAAGTGACATATGGATTGAAAATCAATTTGCATGGACATTCATGAGTGACAAACAGAAGGGTATGATACCTGCCTTTGAAGATTTATTTCCTGATTTATCAAATAGATTTTGTGTTAGATATTTGCATACCAACATGAAGAGAGATGGCTTTACAGGGCCATCAGTAAAGAATGATTTATGGGCAGCAGTTAGGGCAGCCAGGGTTGAGATTTTTAAGGCAAGAATGGAATAATTAAGAGACTAGGATGAGAGTGCTTATGAGTGGTTGATCAATAAGCCTCCCAGTCAATGGTATAGGTCACACTTTACTACTGACCCTAAGTGTGACATCTTGCTTAATAACATGTGTGAGAGTTTTAATGCTTTTATTCTTGATGCAAGAGACGAGCCAATCATAACTATGCTTGAAACAGTAAGACATTTGTTGATGACTAGATTGCAAGTGAATATGGATAGCTATGAACTAGGATGGTAGACTGTGTCCTAGAATCAAACAATTGCTAGACAAGAATGGCAACGAGGGTGGTGATGGAATACCAATCAAATCTGATGAATGAAATTTTGAAATAACTAGCCCCTTTGACCAGCACAATGTGGATGTTGCTCAGCATGTATGCAGTTGTAGAAGAAGAAACTGAGAAGAAGACAACCGGATGAGCCACTTGCATCTTCTAGTAATCAAATCAAATTGAAGAAATTTCAAAAATCCTTCAAATGTGGACAGTGTGGTAAAATTGGACATAATTCTAGAACTTGTCAAAAAAGAAATGCAAATGCAAACCAGAATGTAGATTATGTTTCACTGCCAACTCCAAGCCATGTTGATGATATACTATTATCTGGACTAGAACTTGTTTTTGGTGGCACAACAGAGAACACCCAACCTGAGTCCACACAAATATCAGTATCAAATTACCTGTAAGTCTTTCAAAGTCAGCCTTACTCTTTTTTTTTATTGTATAGTATAATATTCTGAATTTTTAATTTGAAATTGCAGGTTGAAAGAAAGAAGGGTTCAAGCGCAGGCACTAAGGGGGTGAATGTAGGTGGAAACACAAACAGCATATCATCCTTACATGTAAGAATGGACATATACTCTATTTCTTCACCATATGTTTTTGTACTTTGTGATTTCAATTGATGGTGGGATTTGTATGCTTTTTGTATTGTATAGGTGAATCAATCATCAATTGTGAGTACTCCAATAATTGTGAAGGGAGGAGTAATTTACATTACCCTGGCAAATCTGAGCAATGCAATAGAAACTTCAAGTACAGCTCAAAGGAAATCAAAAGGCAAGGAGAAAATTTGATACTATTGGTGTTGACTAAAAGGTTGTAATTTGGTGTTAAACAAACAATAGTTTCTTTGGGTTTGGGTTTTAATTTGAGTTGTATTTGGTAATTTGACAATGTAGTGAAGTTGTTTAAGTACTTGGTGTAATTTGGGTGTGAGAACCTTGCTCAGAGACGCCTGCCGTCATGTGAAGACGACGTGTTTCAAAGCATTGAAGCGTGTGGAATATTCTTGGATCTCGTCGTGGACTCTAAGAACTGTGATTATAGAGTCGTCACCTCTATTTTATGGTTAAACAAAGAAAACTCAAAAATACTAGAAAGTGTATAGGTCCAGGGGCTAAACGAGATATATAAACTAATTATCGCATTATTTACAGGTGATATAATTTATCGATTATTATTATTATTTTAGCTACGGGACAGAATACCTACCTCTTGTAGCGTGAAATTCTTATCCCAGTATATACGCCTAGGGAGTATCTTCTTATATAGGAAAACCAGAGGAACTAGGGAGTATATGCTTGTACACTGCGCTCAAACAATCGTCCATGCAGCATTCACAGTGCAGCAACCGGGTAAATGAGAAACCAAACGGGGCCCGGCACATGTAAGGCTGGGCATCGCGCCCCGAATTTCAATCCTTTACAAATGTTCCAATTTTTCATCTTGCCCCCTGGCCTGTTATGTTTTCATTTTGATCATTCTGCCCTCCGAAAGGCTAACAAAATCTAACATTCGTTAGTCTTTTTCATATAGCAAATATATTTTTGGATATTTTAGGAAATGGTGGATACAAAATTGAGGTGTCTACACTAGGATTGTTAGACTCTGTTTTAATTTGTGTTGTATTTGGTAATTTGACAATGTAGTGAAGTTGTTGTTTAAGTACTAGGTGTAATCTGGGATTGTTAGACTCTGATTTAATTTGTGTTCTTGCTTTTATTAATTGAGAAATGTTAGACTAGATGTTGTTGGTGTTTAAACTGGAAAAAGTTACAAAAGTAATAACCAATTGAGTTGTTAGAATCATTTTATTAGACTCTGTTTCTTCCTCTTAAGTTGTTGTAATGTAATCAATTGAGTTGGTGTAATCACTTGTTAGACTTCTTTTCTTCCATTTGGACAGTTCAGTCTTCTATTGAAACAATCTTTGCACAATATGCTAGTGAACAACATATTGTGCAAGTCTATTAACAACAACATAGATTGGTTCAACAATTGAGTCTTCTATTGAACCAATCTCTCATGTAGTGCACAAGACTATTACAACAACATATGAATTGTCATTTCTAAAGGTTGGCAATTGTCAACTACATCACACACATTACAAATACACATACTTTGGTCAATGCAATGTCATTGCAATCAAAGCACTACAAAGTTGTCAATTACATTACAATCATTCCAAATAAAAATGATCTGATCATTTGATCTTTACATAACAAACAACATGACCAAAAAAGAGAAAAATATAATTGTCATTGCAATCAAAATTCTAACTTTTTTTTCATCTTATTTACTTCAGTCTTCATGTCCTCAACCATGTTATTTGATATCATCAACTCAGCTTACATTTCACTCTCTTTAATCCTTAGTTTCTCTATTTCAGCTTCAAATCGATTCACCTTTGCCAATAATCTCGGAATGATTTGTTTGGATCTTTGGCATATTTCAGCATCTAACCATTTAAAAACCCCACAATATTCATCTTTCTGTAATGCAGACAATATTTAGATATTTCTGCACAATAAAACAAAAATATAAGTCAAATGAAAAAAATTGCCTCATATTTTGGGCATGCCCGGTATCTTCTTTCAGGATTATTTTTGCTCCAAGAACTCAAGAAGTCTTCAATGAAACCTTTATTCCTCACACACAGTACATGTCTTCCCATGTCATAACATTATTCCTTGAGTTCAAACTATAATTTGAAGAGGATGGACTCGACTTATTTATTATCTATGGAAAATCAAGGTGAGAGGTTGGAACGAATTAATTTCTAAGATGAGAATAGGGAAGAAATTTGAGAGAATTTAGGGCTCGAATCAAGGTGAGAGGTCGGACTCGACTTAGGGCTCGAATGAGAATAGGGAAGAAATTGGAGAGAATTTGAGTTACAATTGAGGGATTTTGAGGGTTAGGGTTTAAAGAAGAAGAGGAATTCACGTGGGGGAAGAACAATGGGACGAAATGAGAATGACTTGTATGTTTCTCACATGTTGATAAGTTGTAGCCGATTCTCAACCTTCTCTAGCAGGTTAATCGTTAACATTTGACAGCCAACTGACGGAAATGAGCAAAAGTGATGAAATTCGAAAAACGTTTGTGATTAACTTTGATGATGTAGGAAACAGGGGTACCAAAAGTGAAATTGACCCTTAGTTGGGATACTAAAAGTGAAATTATCCCTATGTTAAAACATGAGTAAAATGTCACACGTCATGAACAAGATGATATATACGTTATGTGAGTCTCACTAAATAATTTTTCCAAAGGAGATTTCATTGTTCTTATGTGTTAACAATTGAGCTTATGGTCTGATTATTTACTTCTTCTCACATGGACCTTATTTATATTATTAAAGGTTAATTAGTTTCCTAATACGAAGGGTTTCAGAATTTACCTAACTTAACCTACAAGAAATAGAGTTTCTTGTACAATAATATAAATAGGGCAACTAAAGGGATAAAACTCTAAGATGGATTACACGTCTAACAGAAGAACACAACTTCTGTTTTTTGGTCGCTCCTTTCTCTCTCTCTCTCTCCAATATTTTATCTCACAAAATACTCCCTCTAGCCTAACCATCGAGAGGTTTGAATTTGCAATGTGAACCGGTGATTGATATTCGTGCTACATGATATCAATTCGACGAGAGAGACTTGCAGGATTGTTGATCGTGACATACGAAGATCGTAGCTCAAGAATAAACTCTTTCGTTTCGTTTAAGGTTCAAGTTCGCATGAGGTAACTCATGATTACTTGTAGATAACAAACTTGTTGTAGATATAACCTTCACTATGTATTAAACCAGTTTCATTCATTTACTAGTAGTTATATATGGAAATTTTCAATTGATTTGAGTCTCCAGGTTAGTATTTGTAAAAACCTGAATTGATGTATTAGTTCTTAAAAACATTGATTAAGCTTAAAAAATTAACATGCTTGCGATATAAAATAAAAATTAGAAAGTAAATCTAGTATACATATAACAGGGTTATAAAAAATTAAAAGTTTAGAAAAATAACACATGCATGCAATTGGTTAGCTCTGAGACCCTGAACTATTGGGGGCCATGGGAAATTTTAAAAAATAAAATGAATAATTGCGGACCGATACATTTTCGTAAAATTGTAGCCGTTCCACTTCAATATTTTTTTATTCAACCGCTAAAGTCTATTTTTATATATAAAAAATCCAATAATACATGTCTTCCTCCTCTCGGTCTCCCTCATCTTTCTTCCATTCAATTTTTTTCACCGAGCCCTAAAAATTTAAAACAGTGTCAGCGTGAAATAATTACAAAAATTTAAGACAGTGGCACTTGAAATAATGTCACTCTTTGAATTTGCTACACATTTAGATTGAATTTGCCCAAGAAACTCATTTGAGCTCAGAATAGGTGCAAGTATTAGACAATGTCTTCTTTCCCTTTTAAGCAATCATTCATAAAGGTGTTCCCCAATTCTTTTTTGGAGAGAAATGACTGGTGTGAGACCATCATTTCTTTTTCCTTCCTTGTGCGAATCATCGCTTTATTGTTTTAGTTTTTCAGTTGTCTACTATGCTTGTTTTTTATTGATAATCTAGTGAATGAGATGAAAGATCGAAAGGAAATGAAGGTTGTTCATTGCTTGACTAATATATCAATATTTTGATTCATCGCAACTTGTAGTGACATCCATGATCCATCTAATGTGTGCGTCATTGCATCGATGTGTGCATCGTTGCCTCTGAGGTGAGTGTCGTTGTCTCGATGTTGGTGTCGTTGCCTTCGATGTGGGCATCGTTGCTTCCGATGTTGGCGTTGTTATCTCCGATGTGGGCATCGTTTCCTCCAATGTGGGTATCATTGACATGGCTGGGGATAAAGCTAGATTTCATGTGTGTTAATAACATTATTTTGTTTGTTCAGCTTCCCCTACATCTTGTTGTGGTTTTTTTTTTTAATTTACTGAGTCTTTCACAACCTCTTTTTTTGGTTTTGATGGTGTTGAGAAAGAAGAACAAAGCTTTGAGCAATGCCCAATGTAATTTGCAATGCATTACGATGCCCAATTTTTGCATTGTGACGCCTAATTTTTTAATTGCGACGCCCAAATTTGGGCAGTGGCTTTTGAGCGACTCCCAAAAATTTTTACCGACACCCCAAAATTTTTGAGTGACGACCAAATTTTTTTACCGACGCACAATTTGGGGCATTGGCTTTGTGTGCACGTCTTTCCTTCATTAAGGGTATTTTCGTCATTTTCTCCCCAAAAGTGCATTGTAGCGGTTTTAAAAAATAATGATGGATTTTTACGGTTATAATTCTACCGCATGGTACCAGCCCCGTTATCACCCTTAATAAAATCTTAACACAAACTATTTTTTACTTTTCATCATTTAACGTAAGGAAAAAGTGCAACACTTACAAACATACAAAAAAAAAAAAATTATTGAAAACTATTTTTTTGCATCAATTTAAACAATTTTCAATAAAAACAATATAATTAGTGTATGTCTTTTGATCACATCATAAAAAAAATCTTTTATTTATTTGTTAACTTCCAGGTAGTTATTTTCTTAAAAACATGTGTACACTACTGTAAGTCCAGATGGCAACAGTTAAGGCTAGAGAGAGGGGTGAATAGCCTTTAAAACTTTGGGGGTTGATTTGTAAAGCTTAAAAGATTAGCAGCGGAAAACTTGATTTTATCAGTCAGCTGAGGTATTGGTCAGCTGGCTGACACTTTGAAAATCCTTAAGCTGATGAGTGTTGGTCAGCTGGCTGACACAACGATTTTTCAAAAGAGATTTTCTTCAAAAACTGATCACTGAATATGAAAAGAAATTGAAATACAAACTAACTGAACAATTAAGCAAATGATTGTTGTTAACTGACTGACACTTAATCTGTTGAAGAACTTCTTAAGTGTTGAGTCAGTTTGCAAGAGTATAAGAGACAGCTGACAAGTCAGTTGAAATGGTTCACAGATAAACTGCTACGTCCACTACCAAGTTGGTCAGACTTGGATTTTTGAAGTGCACTAATTTTATTAAAAATCTATTTGATCTCTAATGGATCAGTGTACAACAAAAGACCGGTGTTTGGGGAGAATGATTGAGAAACAATCAAACTCGTGAGACAAACTGACTGAGTTCTAAATAATTTGAAATGAAATCAGTATTTGCCTAAACAATAACTAGAGAGAAATATTCAATGAAAAATATCTAGCTAAAGTTTTCTTTAAGACAATGTCTGAGAGATTGAAAGTAGATGGTTTCTTGACTTCAAAAATTGTTGTCTTCACAAATGCTTCCAGTGGGTATTTATAGATAGTCTTCAAAAGCAACCCGTTAGGAACACATTTGAATTTGAAAATGTGTTTTGGCAGAGGCAAGATCTCAAAGAATCTTGTGAGATATTATATAGCAGAATATCTACCAAAAACACAAAGTAGGAAAAAGTTAGTACAAGTGTATGATCAATCAAATAAGGAAAGATAGATTATATCCACTAAAGTACGTAGGGATCAGCTATGATAATTGACTGACAAAAATGATATGTGGCTGACCAAATATAATATCAATTTCTTGGCTGACAATCAAGTGAAATGTTTTTAAGCAAATCTTTTAAAGCGCAAGATTCAACAATCTCCTCCTATTTGCTTAAAACCATTCACTTGAAAGCAGAAAGCCAAAAACTTTTAAAGATCCTGCAAAATTTATGTTAGTACCACAAGCAGATAATGTGATGAGAAAATACTGAAAACTTAAGAACAATGCCCAATGTAAGGTACAAGTAAAACGAGAGTTTAAAAAGTTTGTTCAGAGATTAGAGAGATGAGATGTTCATTTGGCTGATGTTGATCCTTCGCGGTTGTTACTCTGCTTCAACCGATTGACCAACTTCGCCTTCATTCTCTGCTTGCCTTCCCCGCTTCACTTGCCCTTTTACGCTCTACTTGGGTTCCTTCTACGCCTACCTGGTTGGGCGGGGCTTCGCCTCGTGCTTGTTCTTTGCGTTTCGGTGCTTTTCGCTGGCTTCGCAATGTCGTCACCGGCTGGTCGCATTAATTTCGCCGCCCACGCCTAGAATCATGTTCTCGCCATGTATGCATCACGCTCAGCCGCTGCTCTTCTCCTCCTGAATGGTTTGAAGCATAGCGGCCAGGCATTGAAGGCACGGTTGGACCACTCTTGTTGGTAGAGTAAGATAGTCCTCCGGTCATCCATATGGGCTTCACGGTGAGCACCAGGCGAATGGCGGCTTGCGCCTCGGTGGTAATGATCCGGGTGAGGTTTGGGAGCAGAGAGGCAACTTGCTGTTGAAGTGTAGCAATCTGATGTGTCTGACGTGTAAATGCTGACTTCATATGCAAATGATGAGTATATAAAAGGTCGAGCTTAGCTGACAGAGACATAGAACCGAGGCGAGAATCTTGAGCGGTGGTTGAGAGGGTTCGAGTTCATTTGAGAATGAGGCGGGTGTGAATATCGGCATCCTCGTGGGTCGGGGAGGGAAGAAAACATCCATGGGGTAGGCCGATTTGGGCTTCGGCTCGTGAAGCGGGTAGGCATATCTTCGTGGAAAGACAATCTTGGTCCCAGATGAAGCAAGGCCTTGGAGATAATCTGCCTTTTGTTTTCGGGCTTTTCTACTGCTAACCGAGAGGGGTGGGCCGAGAAGAGACTCATCCTCGAGATGTGACTTGGATGAATCGAGATGAAAGAGCCTAAGGCGAAGTGTGGTCTAGAGATTTTCGTAGAGAGGAATCAAATGCCTTCTTCTACGGAGGGTTCGGGGTCGAGTAGGTTTCAAGGTGACATTGGACCGACCGGAAGAAGTGTGGGACGTGAAGCGGTTGAGATCAAGTGCATGCGGAGGAGGCTTGGTTTGGGTGAGAGGATATGCTACCTGGAAGAGGAAGCAGTTGAACCGCAAAGGTTTCAAGAGATAAGGATAACAAATGATACTACAAAGCAACCGACACGGTGGAATTGAGGCGTGGATGGTATCGGCCAAGCGGAGCAATGGGAAGGGTCAGGGGACGGCCACGTGGCACATGGGGGGAATGACCCACACAATTTGAGCAGGAGTTGGAAGTGACCCACCGCTGGATGGAAGGCAGAGGACCGACAAGGCTGAACCGATGGAAGAGTAACCGGAAGAGGAATTAAAGGTCGAGGAGTCGATGTATGTAGGTAAAGTGGGACGAGCAACGCTTGTAGGTGGAATGGAAGAAGATGCATCAATGGTAGGAAGGAGGGTAGAGATAGGCCGCAGTGGATGTTGAAATGGCAATTGCCGAGGGAGCATCAGTAGGTAAGGTCAGGCCGACACAACAAAAGGAACTTAAGAAGAGTGACATATTGAGGAGCAGAATGGATTTCGTGATCAATGGGGCTGGTTGATCATCATAGCATCCGAAAAACGTGTCCATGGAAGCGCTCCTCGGCATGGAGGCCATCCGTCTGTGGAGTTCAATGTAGCAAGATTTGGCAAGATTTATCGTGATCCCTGGACATATTTGTTGGTCGCTTGGATACGGGCTAACTTGGCTGGCTCACTGTTGGTTGTTCCCAATCCCGTTGGTTTCATCTTCGTGCAGTCCGCCAACCAAGAAGGGGTCATTGAGGAAGAGACGGGAGTTCATGAATTTTGCTATACATTGTCCAGACTAAGTAGACTAACTCATCTTGAACAAATCTATCATTGAGAGAGATAGAATCGCTCCAAGCGAGGAAGAGGATCAAATATTTATTATAATTGGCTACCAAATCTTCTTTGACTCGAGGTTGTAAGTGATGGTATAAGACATATGGTCTCCTTTTGAGATTATGGTCAATATATTTGATTGGGTTGACAGGCTTACGGCTCTTTTCCTCATGAAAGAGAGAAAGAAACCGAACAAAATATGGCAAATGGTCTGGAAGACCCAGCTTAGGAATTGGCAACGAGTTTGATAGAGTGAATGCCTGGGATGGAAGTGGATTCCTAATGTGGAAAGAACTTGATAGGAGCAAAGATTGGGTGACCTAGATCGGAAGGGGAAAGACGGGAGCGA
>CM028377.1:1355664-1394201 GCA_013146195.2 Codonopsis lanceolata | reverse complement strand
TGAGGAAGAATGCGGAAATGGCAAGCCGGCCTATCCTGTTTTTAAGGAAGTTACTCGGTGCCCCTGAATCTGAAGTGGCTAGCGAAGACCTTCCTTGCCCAAGCCTCATTTAGGTCCTAAGTTAGCTTCGTTAGCCTTTTGTTAGCTCTTCCTTGCCTTGGGACTCTAATGGACTTAACAGACATTGACCGAATGATTTGCAATTCAATTTTAAAGCCCAAAATTGCCTCAAACTTTGTGGTAAATACCGTGAATGCTCGATTAAACCTTCGAAACCTACATTAAAACACAAATTCACAAATAATAATATTTTCAAGACATAATTAACTAAAAATAGCACAAAATAAAAAGGAAATTTGGGGAAAATTAGTGGAAATCTTAGGCTCATCACACCCCCAAAATTAAGCTTTGATCGTCGAGCAAAGATAATGAGTTATGTAAAAGCTCGAGAACAATATGAAATGAAGGCGGCACTCAATTAAGATCCCACAAGTATTACCATCCAAGAGATCAACCCAAGATTATAAACATACATAATAGAGGTATGAATTGATTCATATGTTAGCAAAAAATCCTCAAACAATCACTCAAACCATAAAACATTTTTTTACCCAAAAGTAGCAATGCTCTAGCTTAGATTGAACGGCCAACCGAGATACCAAATGCGAGTAAAACTGAAAGAGTCTTCAACTAAATTTTTCTCACAAAGCAAGGCAAGAACACATGACATGACAATATCAATAAGACTTTTCAAGCTTATAATGTTCGCCCAAGGTTTGGGTTACAAATGAAGGATAAGATATCAAACAAAGAGAGCAAAGAATTTGAAGTCTTCACATGATGACTAGCTTCATGAAAGCACAACTCTTCAAATACCATAACCTCACTTCAACTTTAAACTTTGGGTTGAAAAAAATGTCTCATATACCACAACAATTAAGCTCCACCCTTATATCTCCTTGATAAAATTAAGAACAATGACATTTTTTTCTTTTGTGGCCACCCTTGAATTTTCTTTTCTTTTGTTTTTTTTTCTTTCTCTTTCTTTTGCTTTCCAAGGGGGCTCTTTTCCTTTTCTCCCTTTTTTTTTCCAACCACCATTCAACAATAATTTTCAAATTCCCAACATCAACAACAATAAAAGCACAAGACTTCCATGAAGCACATACTTCCCAACAAGATTACACAAATAAAATAATTCATTCCAAATCAAGCTCTCTTGAAGAGAGATAGCAAAAGTGTATATGCTCATGGGATAGGATAATGCGAGTATAAGAAATGAAGTCGAATGAGGGTCATTGTGTGTTCTAGGCACACACCATTCTTTAAATGAACTCAACGGGGACACTAGGGATTTCTTTGTGAAAAATATGGGTAGGATAGAGAAAGGCTCGAATGGTCCAAAGATGTTCTATATCATGTTGACAGTGTCATGAAGGCATTAATTACAAGGAGACTTTTGCTCCAGTTGCCAAAATGGTCACCGTCTACATTCTCTTAAGTGTTGCAGCTGTCCGTGGCTGGCATCTTCACCAATTTGATGCAAACAATGCATTCTTACACGGTGACCTTGATGAAGAAGCCTACATGTCCTTGCCACACGGTTTCGAGCGAAAGGGGAGAATCGTGTTTGTAAGCTTCACAAATATCTATACGGACTAAAACAAGCATCTCAACAGTGGTTTATGAAACTATCTCAAGTACTCAAAAATGCAAGATTTCAGCAATCTCTTTTAGATTATTCATTATTCGTTCGAAATCAGGGGACATAGTTCTTGGCATTACTTATAGTCTTATATATGTCGATGATATAATTTTGACAGGTAATGATTTGCGAGAAATAGAGAACACTAAACTTCTTTTATCTGAACAGTTCAAACTCAAAGATCTTGGCAAACTCAAATATTTCCTAAGCATAGAAGTTGCGAGATAAAAAAAAAGGAATTAATTAGTTTGTCGCAGCGAAAATATGCCTTGGAAATTTTAGAAGATACATGATTTCTAGGAGCTAAACCATCTCGATTCCCAGTTGAGAAAAATGTTTCGCTCACACAAATGAATGGAAAACTCCTGTTGGATGCTTCATCATATCGACGATTGGTGGGAAGATTGATTTATCTCATAGTCATAAGACCCGGATCTTGCCTACATTTGTACATATACTAAGCCAATTCGTGGACAAACCAAGGCGACCACACTTGGAAGCAACCCATAAGGTGTTGCGATATATCAATCAGATACGAGGTCAAGGAATTCTATTACCATCAACTAGTGCATTACAATCTCAAGAATTTTGTGATGCATATTGGGCTCGATGTAAGGACACACGGAGATCTATTAGGGTTATTATGTTTTACATGGACAAGCTCCAGTCTCTTGGAAAACTAAGAAGCAGTCGACAGTGTCACGTTCAAGTGCGGAGCAGAATATCGCTCTATGGCGAATACATGTTGTGAGATCATATGACTGAAAAATATTCTAAAGGATTTATAGATTAAACACACTAATCCTGTAAGCTTGTTCTGTGACAATCAAGCTGCTATCCATATAGCATCCAACCCAGTCTTCCATGAAAGAACCAAACACATAAAAATAGACTGTCACTTGGTCCGAGAGAAAATCTAGGAAGGAATGATCAAGACCTCACATGTCCGGACTAACAATCAACCGGCCGATTTGTTCACAAAACCATTAAGTACCCATTAGTTCGAACATCTACTCAGCAAGTTGGGTGTCGTCAACATACACTCCAACTTGAGGGGAGTGTTAAAGAAGATCATGAAACTAACGGAAGAGATCACAACAAACATCCAGGAAATGAAGAAGAATGACACAAATCACACAAAAGAGATTTCAGTTTAATTAAATATAGAATGATTTGTAATTAGCCATTGCCTTGTTTACTTCCAATTATGAGTGATTATAGCAGTTAGATTACTTCACGTGTGTAAATTAGCTGCTATATAAATGTGTAGACCTGAGTGAAGAAAATATATTGAAATGATTTCTACTATTTATTTCTTCTCAAATACCATTACTAAAATACAAAGAAAAAGAAAACTATATCACCGGGATCTTAACTCCACTAACATGAATTCATGACCTGAATTTGGTGTGTCGATTCACCCAAATCGTAGATCACGAATTCGTGGCTTGAATCCTATGGATTTGTGACTCGTTTCGGTGGATTAGGTGATAAATGCTCGAGACCACGAGTTTAATGGTGGAGACGGGAGAAAGATATATATATATATATATATATATATATATAGATGGGGTAGTAACGGAAATTTTGGTGAATGGATCTTGATTAAAATGGTGGTTGAGAGAATAGGAAAGGAAATATTTACCAATGATTCAATGAAACAATGATTGTATCAATTATCAAGCGTCAAGGGAAAATTACAACCACAAACGAAATCATCTATCTAAATCCTCTAATGAATCCAACTCATATGTTTCGCATAAAAAGAAGAAAAATAATAAAAATATGCATTATTAAAGATTTAATACATAAATGTGAAAAGTGATACGATTTGAAGTCTACAAACACGGGTAAATATTATACTGTTAACTAGTTTAACACTCGTGTATTTAACACACGAAAACAAAACTTCTTTAATTATATTATACTCAAACAAAACGATAAAATTAATAAAAAATAATTTAATTATTAAATAATACGATACTTAATATTTTTTTAGAACTTTCAACTATACATTATTGAGAATCAACAATTAAATAAAGAAAAAGAACAAACTAAAACTTAAATAAAAAAATGTTGACCATAATATTTTTTATATACACAACATTTCAATTAAAAAATCAAAAACCAAAGATAGAAGGAAATAATAAAGTTAGGCTTTAATTGGAATCCACTAAAAGACTAAAAATTGTTATTTATCGATGTCCTTGACACAATGACCCCAATCTAGAATTGTTGGATAACCCATAGACATTTCGAGAATGGTGTGGTCTGTATACCGTTTATTCCAACAACAGAACAAATGGTTGATATTCTAACTAAAGGGTTGTTCAAGGTTTCAAGTTAGCTTTTGAGTTTTTTGTTAGCAAGTTGAGATTAGTTTACATTTACCTTTCTCTTCCCTCTTCGTATGTACACCACCTCCTCGTCGCCGCCTGTAAATCCCAAACCTAGGTAGAAGGCAATACTGGTGTTAATGAGGGATACAGACCATGGGACGGCGGCAATTGAGTTTTTCATTTTACAGAATAAAACATGTATATTTTTATATAATAATTTAGAGAAAACAATTGAAAATTTTAGTTGAATTTTTCAATTTTTGTTTCAAATATTGTGAAAATTATAAATATTAATTCATTATTCAAGATATTTTTGTTATTATTTAAATCGCTTTGTTTTAACATAATGAGAGAAATTGAAATTCACGTAAAGGTTTCGGATCTGTATGTTGAGTCGTTGACTGCTATAGCGCATATATTCTGACTTGAGAGTTTGTACGACATTATTAACTTATTTTTGGTTTTATTTGTTGACCAATAATGACATGCTTTGCTAGCATATTCCTTAATGGAAAGGAAAAAACTTCATTAATTAGGGATAAGGAAAAAAAAAAAAATACTCCCTCCAAGAGTCCCCGTTTGAAAGTCAAACTTTTTTTAAAAATGACATTTTTAGTAGCTTTTTAATAATAAAATACTCCCTTCGTCCCAAATTATTGTCTTGCTATCCTTTTTCGTCCGTCCCAAAATAATTGTCTTCTTCGAAAGTTTCCTTTTTAGGACATCACTTTTACCGCTTTATCCTTATTTTTTCTTCTTACTTTAATTTTGGGCCACATATTCATGGGCTTTAAAGGAAACCACACTATTCCAATATTAATAATTCAGTTAAATGTGTTTTCTTAAACTGTGCGTCAAGTCAACCCAAACGATAATTTTGGAATGGAGGGAGTAACACTTTTATACTTTAATTTTTTAAAGTGGACTATTTAAGTGAAACATTCCAAAATTGAATAGTAGACTCTTTGCCCGAAACATAGGAAGTAGCTCATAAGATACTACCTTTGGATACTGATTGAAATTATAACTGAATCAAATGAGTGTGTCATTAATTTGTTGCAATTTTTGTTGATTTATCAGTGTTTAACTAAATTTCTTGCAAAAAAAGTGTGTTTTGGAGGACAGACTGTTTTATGTGAGTTTTGGGAGCTCAATGTGAGTTTATGTAAGATGTGTTGTCATAATTTATATTGTTTAAGATTCTTAAATATACAAGTGAGTTTCGTAAGAGCTAAATGTGAGTTTATGTAAGATGAGTTGTCACAATTTATATTGTTTATGATTCTTAAATATACATGTGAAGGAAACCAAAAAACCATTTTTGTCTAGTGATTACCAATCCATCGGTCAAAATTGGAGGCATAGAAACATGAGAAATATTTCATCTTCAAGTGCATGGATTTCGATTATAGCTTTCTTTTATCTAATGATTTTAGGCGGGTAATTGGTTTGTTAGGATGACTGTATCATTATATATATATATATATATATATATATATATATAGATTTGATGTATTTTTGATTATGATACCACGTCTCTTATATGGCCGTTTACTCAATAATTTTCCCTAAAACACAAGGCAAAGACTTGTGTAGGACGATCTTACGGATTCTAAATCCTTAAGACGGAGCACTATTTAAAAATTTACAGGTCATAATAAATAAATAATACGCTACTAAAAGTTATAAAAATGAATCAATCGAGATGGTTCACAACAAAACTCTTAAATTCAGAAATTTGTGTGCTCGTCTACACTTCAAAAACCCCCAGCACTGTTTTTAAGTTTTATTGTCGAGATGTGTCATTATGCTTCGGTGCCCATGTACTTTTAAAGTTTGCCGTCGAAATTCTTATGTTTCTCACGTCTTATAGTTTAATCCTTTGTCAGTTCCGTTAGCCATCCGTTAGCATCAATTGCCTTGGAATACTTGACGGACCTTAATGGACTTTAACGAAATGCTAAATGACACGCTTAAAGCCAAACATGACACATTGAAAAGATAAAAGTGACACATTTTAAGGTTGAAAGTGACACTATAAAGGGAAATTTATTATAATTCTCATTAAAATTCAAAGTAATACTTTTATAATACTAAAAAGTGACACTCTTAATACTAAAAAGTGACACATTTAATACTAAAAAGTGATACATTTAATACTAAAAAGTGACACTCTTAATACTAAAAAGTGACACATTTAATACTAAAAAGTGACACATTTAATACTAAAAATTGTCACTTTAAAACTAACGTTGACTGCTAAAAGTGACATATTTAATACTAAAAGTCTAAAACGTGACATTTTCAATGCTAAAAAGTGACACTTTTAAGGTTAATAACGACAATTTTTATTTATAAGACAAAATGATACTGGTACGGTCAAAAGTAACATATTTAATGCTAAAAAATGACACTTTTAATGTTATAAATAAAGTAACACTTTAACGTCAAACGTAATGATTTTTATTTATAAAAAATGAGACACTTTTCAAAGTGAAAGTAATACATTTAAGACTAAAAGTGACACATTTAAACCAAAAAAGTAACACTTTTTTAGGAAAAATGCAAAGTGACACTTCTAAAACCAAAAGTGACACATTTTATATTATAAAGTGACACTGTTAATAAAAAAAAGTGACACTCAGCATATATAAACGTGAGGGGTGGCGTTGTAATTTTCAAAAACTAAGGAATTGCATTGAGATTTCTGAATTTTTTCCTATTTAACCTGGATAGATCCGTCTTACGGATAAGGATCCATAAAACTTCTTACAAGAGACCACCTCAATCAACAAAATGGGCACATAGGGATGGGATATTTTGGTAGTAAATGTTGCTTATACCGAGTATATTACCGGGATCTGGAACCTTCCC
The DNA here is from genome assembly GCA_013146195.2 of Codonopsis lanceolata. Taxonomy (NCBI): domain Eukaryota; kingdom Viridiplantae; phylum Streptophyta; class Magnoliopsida; order Asterales; family Campanulaceae; genus Codonopsis; species Codonopsis lanceolata. The sequence goes on along the minus strand of CM028377.1, from coordinate 1,387,283 downwards.
ATTTGGAAATCCTCTTCATTATCTCCATATGATCAATTCAAAAATATAAAATGTGCCAACTGATTAATGTGCTTAATCCAATAATTCAAAATCAACAAGTTTAATTTAAAGAGGTTTGGAAGCCCTGGTTTCCGTAGGTGTTTAATCTCACGTGCTTGGGGTGCACCCCTTGGAAACACTCCCACGTGCAACAAGTCCTTCAAATTTGGCGGGGAATTATACCGGTTTTACCCGGCGATTCCGCAAACTGAGACCTGTTCGTTAAACCGAACCCCAATTATCTCCTGCACTGTTTACTCCTCCCCATCTCCCTCTCTCTCTATACACACACATAAACAAACACGCACAATCTCTTCAAGTAGGTGTTGTTGATAATTGATCGATCGTAGTCTTGTCTGCGAAAATGGATGAAGAATACGACGTGATAGTTCTCGGCACAGGTCTCAAGGAATGCATTCTCAGCGGTCTCCTCTCCGTCGATGGCCTCAAAGTAAATTATATTGCCTTCTTCCCCCCCCACCTTCTCTGTATATGCTAGCTCTTCAACACCAAATACACACACACACGGAGGTTACTGTAGATGCAGCTGTTTAATTGATTAGTGTTAAGTGGAAGGATCATGACTTTGAATTTTTGTAATGGCTTGAATAAATTAATTTAATTCCATGTTTAATGCTTTTATTCGCAACTCAATTTTGAGAAATATATGAATTCAATTTGTTCTTCCAATACCAGATCCTATGCTTGGAAATGGATCGCCAAACATACCCTTTCGGGATTTGTATAGCAACATAACTTTTGAGTTTTGATTTTGATTGTTTTTTTCCAAAGTGATTTTTCGCTTTTAGATGAAATTGATGTTGTGTTTGTAACGCTGTAGCAAAATTTCCCTTAAAAAGTGTTGGATCATGTAGGGATAGAGGCGGTAATGACTCCCCTTCTTACATGTTTGATTTTGCACTTAGATCACCAAAAACCCCATAGTCAGAGACTGAAACATTGTAGCTTATCTTCTTAAAATCCAATTTGAGTTTTTATTAACCTTTTTTTTTTTAATCCTTTTAGTTTTTCCTTATTTTTTTTCCGGGTGTATTGGACGATTTTTAGATCAACTTGATAGGGCTGCTAACTTAACAAGATTGTTGTTACTTATTGCTTAATCACAATAGGTACTGCACATGGATAGAAATGATTATTACGGAGGAGAGTCGACCTCACTTAATCTAAACCAGGTAATTTATTTTTATCACCTGCTCTTTTATTTGAAAACTTGATTTGGTAATTTGGCAATTGATTTCCTATTGTCTCTTAAAGCTCTGGAAGCGATTCAGGGGTGACGACCCACCACCTGCACATCTGGGGTCAAGCAGGGAATACAATGTCGATATGATTCCCAAGGTATGTTCATTCTTTTCTTGTCGAGTTATAGTAGTATTATAACCTTGTGTCGGATTCCTCTATAATATAATGAAACAATATTTTTCTTTTTCGTAATTTATAAATCTACTTATTTTTGCACAGTGCCTATAGTTCATGAGCCATCGATTTTGTTTAGTAATAAGCTTGATCTTCATTACTGTGACAAGTCTCTTCATGTGTTCGAAAGAACCTATCTGCGGAGTTCAGCCCCCCTCATGCGTGCGCGGATTAAAAGTATGATATATAGGATCTGCTTTATACCAACTTGCAACGTTGATTGGTCAATAACATATTTTACTATCCAACTTCACATCGTATTATCTTCATGAGTGCCCTATATAAAAGTTGGAGGTTTAATTTGTGTAGCTCATAAACCTTTTCACATTATGTGATTAACCACATGCAATAGTAGTATACACACGAAAATTTGTAGGGTTGAATGAAAAGTTACAAAAGAGAAGCTATCTTAATTTGGTAAAAAATCATTTTTTCATATTCGAGTCTCTCGTTGGTGAAGTAAGCATCATGGTTCTTTTTGAAGTTAGAACTGGATTGTGTATGAGAAGAAAATAATGTTGTCTAGATAAATAAATCTGCAAATTAGTAATTGGGACACAGGGAGTTTAGCTGAGTTTTCCCACAATACAATTTTATTCTAGAAACATTGACAATAACTTTCGTACAAAATGAAAAGCAGTTCGTTCCATAAAAATAGAAAACAATAACAGAAAAAAGTAAGCTTTGCTGTCTTCTTGCTGTTCGCTGTTGAAATCAACCAAGAAAAGACCACATTACGTGTTCTGTTGTGTACATGCCTTGAATCGATGATCTAAAGGAATAAAAAAGTGGGGGGAGGCAAAGCACTCCAATTACTAGTCTGGGGGTGAAATCCCTGCGATACTGACCAGCTTTGTCTTTTGGGCTGACTATATTACACTATTATATGTAGATGTTCTTTGGGTATTATCCGGGGGCTAAGCTTTATTATCGTCCTATGTTTGTAAATTTCATGTCTCAGTGATAGTGAATTGCTCTTTATTTGCCCATGAACGTAGCCTACTCAAATTGAGGGGTGAACCACATAATTTGTTTATCAGTTTCTTTTTTAATTTCAGTATTTTACATAACACATCCTATGGCTGATCATTTCGCCTTTTCTTTGAGGATTGGATGCAATCACTACCTAACGAATTACAATCAGCTAATTTTCATTCTGATTGAGAAAGCTCCAAATAGTAAAGTAAATAATAATGGTTTAACGTCACAAAAAGAGGGTGATTGTGGAGCTTCAAACAACAAGGAGTATTTAAAGGCATTATGGCAAGAGTTGAACTTTAGCATTCTCTGTTTCAACTTCCAATTCTTTATCATTGTCTGTGATCCTATTGAATTCTGATTCCGTTTAGTAAGTAGAGAATCATAGATAATAGATGATATCGGAAATGTCACCAAGATTATTTGATTTCTGCTTATGGTGAAATTATTCCGTGGAGTATTGATTCTCGTGAAAATTATTTGATTTCTGCTTCTGGTGAACAGTCATTATTTCTATGTTTTGACAGTTCATGATGGCTAATGGTGGCCTAGTTCGTGTTCTCATTCACACGAATGTCACTAAGTACCTAAACTTTAAGGCTGTAGATGGAAGTTATGTGTACAACAAAGGAAAGGTAAGATGCTTACTAAGTTTCCAGTGCATTCAGTTTATGCATTATGATATAAAAGTGATTCCTTCTTGGGGAAAACACTGGACCTGTTTCTCAGATTCACAAAGTACCTGCAAATGATGTGGAAGCACTTAAGTCTCCTCTAATGGGACTATTTGAGAAGCGTCGTGCTCGCAAGTTCTTCATCTATGTTCAAGATTATGATGATAATGACCCAAAATCGCACGAAGGGATGGATCTCAACAAAGTTACAGCAAGAGATGTTATATCGTATTATCTCATCTCCACTCTACTAAATTTGATTATCTTTGAATCCTGGTCTCTTCTATGCTTTATTTAGATCTTGTAAGTGTAGGGGAGAGTAAAAGAAAAGGAAAATGGGAAGAAAAATACGAGCGTCGTCATGAAGGCCAATCTAACTATTCATACTGATATAAAGTTCATAGCTAACTAAAACATTGTGACAAACTGTTATGAAAGCCACTTATCTTTTGGAAGAGAAAAAATTCATGTTCTTACGCTTTATTTCATCTTCTCTTCCACGATATTAGATCCATATAGAGCATTTATTTACGCTTGGTGATTTTATATGCTGGCAAGGGATGAAGAAATCTGCTCAGTTTCAGTCTGAGGTATGAAAGAGTTGAGTAATAACGATATGCTATAAATTAGATAGAGAATGATAAAAGTAAAACACTGTCGTTTGTATTTCCTCTCCTTTTAATCTAATGCATTTCTTTTCTCATAAAAAATATTTTTCCTTTACGTTAGAATCACTTATTGAAAATAGTCCATCAAGCGATGTACCTTCCCTTTGTGCAGAAGTACTGACTTAAATCTTAATTCTGAATGAGAGTGGAACACGGCTTTTCTGTAATGCACTTTGACATGAGAGTTACCATTACTCAACCTGTAAGAAACCAGTACAAAGCAGTCCTGATGATTTTCTTCATTGCATTATTCCCCAAATATGATATGCTAGGCTAGGCATTTATATTTGGTTTTCCTGAATATGACAAAAATTCCTGCCTCAGGACTTCAGAGTATTACTTGTATATTTGAACTTCTAGGATCAGTGCTTGACATTCTAGTTTTGGCTTCTTGCTCCTGTTAATGCAAGGGAAGCAAAAGCATGACAAGATTTCTTGGAGGCTTTAAGGTTGAAAGAAATATTAATTTATCTACAATAATAATATCAAGTTACTAACAGGCTCAGTTTGTTTAGTACATTGTAATTTTACACTTGTTGTAATTTAAGTTATCTAACATATTATAATATTTGGTTCTGAAGTAAGAAGTACGGCTTAGATGACAACACCGTTGATTTTATTGGGCATGCACTGGCGCTCCATAAAGATGATCATTACTTGGACCAGCCTGCTACGGATTTCGTGAAGAGGGTTAAGGTGAAGCAGAATCCTTCTTTTGCTTATGTTTCTGTTGAAAAACATTTTTTAAAAATCCTCGATATTCCATAGTATCCTCCCTGCATCTTCTTCACTTCTGTAATAATGTACATTGTATTCTATGTAATATCAATTGCTTGAGAAACATGTTGATATCCTGGTTTAGATTGTCACTCCTAACTCCCAAGCATGAAAGTCAACAGAACTAGTAGATGCTATTTTGGTGATCAGATGTCTTAAGAGATGTTGATACCTCAATTCAGACAACTGTACAACTGCAATTTGGTGATTGGCAGTCAACATTACTCGCAGCACATGTTTTGTGATCATGTATTGTCAGTTTAGTTCTCGAGTAATAACATAACGAAGTCCTATAACCCTCATCCTTATTTATACATGAAGGTAAATCTTTTTCCATTACTAGCGTTATGGACCCCAAGACTCCACTTTTGATCAATCTATGGTTGATGAGAGCATGAAAGCCCGTATTGGAGGAGTTTTGGATGATGGACTTTCTTAGGTACACATAGGAAGTCTTCATTTTAGTTTAGCACTTGAGAAAATGGTATGGAAGTGGAGTTCTTTATATCACCTAATAATTTTAAGTTGATTGCATAACTTCGCAATTGTTTGTATGTTTTGGAAATGCCAACAGATGATGCACTCATCTGCAGCCGATTAATGCAGAATACAGAATATGATCTCTACGAGCGTGACCCTCTTATCTGATATTGAGGCGCAGTTCTCCTTTTTTAAACTACATGTTGACAATGCCTGTTCAATTTGGTTTTGGAGTTGGCTGAATTGTTTTTACTTTTCTGTCGAAAGCTTTATGCAGAGTCTTTAGCACGCTTTGCAGGAGGCTCCCCTTATATTTATCCTCTCTACGGACTAGGAGAATTGCCTCAGGTATACCACCAATTACACCTCAAAGAATCCATATTCATTTGGCAATGTAATCATTGCAATTTGACTGTCTCTGAAACCTATTTCCTTAGGGATTTGCTCGTCTGAGTGCTGTTTATGGTGGCACATACATGCTCAACAAGCCAGAATGCAAGGTAATAAAAGTAACACCCATTCAATTTGGCTGTTTGTTGAATGGATATAAAGGACTAATTAAAAAAAAACACTGGAAAAATAGTAAGGTTTTATTTTTCAAGAATAAATTTTCTTTTAGCCTTCTTATTTTGGATCACAGAGATTATTCAATCTAGTGTTTGATGGCCGTATACCATTCATTTCTTATTATTACTGACTCATGCTGTCCTATGTTATGAAGTGCAGGTAGAATTTGATGACGATGGAAAGGCATTTGGCGTGACATCAGAAGGAGAAACTGCGAAGTGCAAAAAAGTAGTATGCGATCCTTCATATTTGCCTGGCAAGGTGAATTATCTCAAACGAAGAAATTGTGGAAAATGACAGAGTAGCAAATTATATTCACATATTTGGTTTACATCAAGCATTGTAGTGTTGTACAGTACAACTACTGATCTATCGATAAGTTGTACTGTACAATACCTTAAAGCTTGCTGTAAATCAAATTCTGTGGTCAAGTTCTGTTGCTCTAGTATTACTCAGAAATTATCAGATTGGTCGTGTTGGCTTTCAGTGTTTGTGAAATTGCAGCTCGTGTTTATTGTAACAGGTAAACAAGGTCGGGAAAGTAGCTCGTGCTATATGTATAATGAGTCATCCCATCCCAAGCACTCACGATGCTCACTCAGTCCAGGTTATTCTGCCCCAAAAACAGCTAGGCCGTAAATCAGATATGTACGTATGCTGAAGTTTAACTAGTTCGTTTTTCTGACAGGAAATCACTGTTTCACTCTTAAAAAAAGCAAAACAGAAAAAGCATGACTGATATTGGAAACTTGTGGAAATGCCAACATGCACTTGATATGTATAGGCCTGTTTCTCTCTCATTTCCGTTCTTCGGTCAAATCTTTTGCAGGTATCTGTTTTGCTGCTCGTACTCTCACAATGTAGCTCCAAAGGGTAAATACATTGCTTTTGTTTCAACAGAGGCAGAAACAGATAATCCAGAGGTGGAACTGAAGCCGGGGATTGACCTCCTTGGACCTGTAGACGAAATATTTTTTGATACTTATGACAGATATGAACCAACTAACCAAGGTGCCTCTGACAACTGCTACATATCTACCGTAAGTATCTGAAAAAAAAATTGTACCTCGACACATGTCTTCTTTTTTATTCCATTCCTTTCTCATGAACTTCAAATTAATCGATGCTGTTCATTTTGAAATAAAATGATAACTATTAGATAGGAAAGTTCCCCAACGAGAGAAGCTGATTCAGAAACTTTTATATTTCTTGTGTTTCTCGTTTTCTTGATAAACTCATTATTGAAATTCCGCTATTTCAGAGTTATGACGCAACGACACACTTCGAGTCAACAGTCGTAGATGTGATCGACATATACAGCAAGATAACTGGAAAGGTAAAATTTTTATGTTTCAGAAGATTGCAGAGTTTAACTTATTTTTATCATTCATACGTAATTAGCAAGAGCCAAAAAATGGTAGATAGCACGGAAAAGAACTGGCTTACTGCTAACTGTTAGGACAATAATTAATATACTGTTGTCATGCTGCAGACTCTTGACTTGAGCGTGGATCTGAGTGCCGCCAGCGCTGCTGCTGAAGACGAATGAAGATTTCTGATCTAGGGGAAGAGCTTTTAAATATTTGGCATCCGTTAATGCTCCTTTCATTTCAAGTTAGAGTAGCCTCTCTGATGACATTCTTTTAGTAGCTGTTTTAGAACTGCATTTTTGTCAACAATTTTTTCCTTCTCAGCTGATGCCAAGACTTGTATTGGGGCAGATTATCTTTTTGAAACATAAGAAATTGAGTTCATCATGATACTTAATTCATTATTCTTTTATGCAATGTTAAACTAACAATAGTTTGTCTTGAATTTGTCAACTTAGATGTAAACTTACGAAGTTTGCCGGCGGAACCAGAAACCCCATTCCTGTCATACCCTTATTTGTGTTGGCGCCACACAGGCACAGCCAGTGCCACCCATGTTTGGAGCCAACTTCAGGAACCAAAACCCGATTTTTCTCTTTACCTATTCCAAGCTCATTCCTGTCATAACCTTTCTTGTGTTTGAGCCACATGATTTCCGTCGCCCATTCATTGCCGACGGATTATGTAAAGAGAAAAATCTTGTGGCGCCAACGCAAAGGCCATACTTGTGTTCACGCCACAAGATTTTTCTCTTTACCGATTCCAAATCATTCCCGTCATAGCCTTCACAAGATTTTTCTTAGCAGAAGTGAAGTCCACATGCGTACGCACGTGCTGATAATGGATTTTGAAAAATGTTTAGTATGGAAATTGTGTTGATGTATGTTTAGCTTTTTTAGTATTTTGTTTTTCCTTCATTTCAAATGTATATATTTTGCTATTGTATATCAACTAATCCTCACATTTGTCTCTTTTGTTGTTTTTTTTTAAACAAAAACTATACCTATTTTTGAAAATTGTCCTTTACGAGACTTTAAAACATAATACACACGAGAATGAATGAAATTATATATATATATATATATAATTTTCATCTACCGACTGTGAAGAACCATTTTTACACAAACGGCCTTTGGAACATGACATTGTGCCAAGACTCGTTTTAATTGAGATTTTTTAAAATTAATTGTATTAGTTAACCCAAAGTATACTTTTGATGACTAGTCAAGTGCACGTGCGTTGCACGCATGTTGCACGTGTTGTTAATGGTTTTTTAGTGAAATGCTATTTCTACTACATTTTTTACTTATTTACCATATTATTAGTTATTACTTTTAACTTATGTAGGCTTGGACAAATATCCGATGTTTGAGTTTCTGTGCTGTGTATGCATACAGAAATCGTTTTCGTCGAATCAAAGTTTCAGTCAGTAATATTAGCAAGCGTGTGAAGTGAAGTTATAGCCCTAACATTTACGGCGTGGGAAGAAGTAATGAAGAAATGATTTGGTTTGGGCAATCAAGTTTTGGAAAAAAGTTTGAAGGTGGGGATCAGGTGCAAGTTTCATTCAAATGTTATAAGAAGGAAATAAAGGAAGTTGGAGTGCATGTTTATTATGAGAAGGAAATAGAGCAACACAACAGAAATCAAAGTGTGATAGAAGGAGGTCTTCAATCATATGATAATATGCTTAGGGCACACTCTCTCTACAGTGATGACGAATCAATGCTTCTTGATTTTGACAGAAGAATAAAAATATATCGAGACGTGAAAACCGACGGCAGAGATGAAAGTTGGGAACCAACCCATTATTTGGAGTCACCAGAAATGAGCTAGAGCTTATAATTTATAAGCATCACCCATTTATTACAATTGTTATTGACTTATTGTTATTATAATTTATAATGCTCTAGAGATGAGATTATTCATCCTTCCTTATTAGCATTTATTACAATTAGTCAAGTGCACGCGCGTTGCACGCATGTTGCACGTGTTGTTAATGGTTTTTTAGTGAAATGTTATTTCTACTATATTTTTTACTTATTTACCACATTATTAGTTATTACTTTTAACTTATGTAGGCTTGGACAAAATTGATTATTAATTAATTACTTGTTATTTGAAGTTGAGCAATATATTTGTTATTTCTAAATTATACTCCCTTTGTTTCTAAATTATTGTCTCTTTTGACCAGATACACCGTTAAGAAAAAAGTAATTGATTGTATTGTAAATATTGGTGTAATGTGTGATTTTTTTTCTTTAATGCCCTTATGTATGTGGTTATAATTGAAGTAGGTAGAAAAAATAAGGGTAAAGTGGTAAAAGTGTTTTTTTAAAATGAAAGTTATGAAAAAAGACAATTATTTTAGAACAGAAAAAAAAAGAAAAAGAAGAAAATTATTTAAAAACGAAGGGATTATGTGATACTTCATTAATATAATAAAATATTAGTTTGATTTAAACATTATTTTGTATTAACATAAATTCAATAATAATAATATGGTTGGTATTGAATTGATTATTGGTTAATTTATTAATAATTAATATTTAGAATAAATTATTATGGTAGGCAAAATGTACAAAGCTTTACTATATGGTATCAAAATATGATTTTACTATTGGATAATTTTTTTTACAATTATAATGTGTAATTCATCTAATTCATATTTTTTTTTAATTTCAGTAAATAATGATCCCACGTTTTCTTAATATTCGGTTGATAAAAAAATATTTTTTTTGATATTAGTTTTATTATGTAACGTGACTCTAGCCATGAATTTTATGTATATAACATTTAGGAAAAATAAAAAAAATAAATAATTATGTTGTTTGTGTGGATGGTAACCAAATATCATGTGATTTTTTTTTACTTAGAAAATTATGTAAGTAACATTGTTAGATAACTTAACAAAAGCAAATAATTAAGGGGTAATTTTGTCCAAATATGTGTTTTATTGATGCAATAAATAGTAAAGTATCGGATAAGTAAAAATTGTAGTGAAAATAGACCCTCCCTTTTTTTAATAGTGTATTATCATACCTAGTAGGAGGATAAATATAATTAAAGCTTTCAAAATCTAATAATTAAAGAAATTTCATTCATTATATTTATTTTTTTATACAAACTTAAAAAAAATTGAAATCTCATTTTCAAATTAAGTGACCTTACTTCGAAAAATATAAATATTCATAATATGATTAATTTGAAGATAACTGATTAATAATACATTTTCTATTTATTTTTAAAAAGTTATATATTCATATTAAGAAATAAAATAATCAAATATAATATACTTACTTTAATATTAATATGTATCTATGGGTTTTTGTACATTTCTTAACATATGATGATCTATTCAAAAATTTCTGCAAGGAAAGGATAGTGAAAATCTTAACAACAATTATTTAGTTAACTGATTAGTGGTTTGTTAGGTATCAATTTGTTCATTTTAAGGCTACTTGTAATAGTCAAAATATTCAATGCAATAAACTGTAAACTTTAACTATGTTCTCCAACAAATACTGTATTTGTCATTTTTTCCGTCATCATCTTGAAAGTACATCTTCTTTTCGTAATTCATTTCTTTTTAATTTGTTCACTGATAATCACTAAACACGTCAATGATTTCTTAGGTATCTCTATACGCACTAACAAATTTGTTATTATAGTTAAATAAATACATATAACTTTAGTAATATCTTCAACAATTTCATCATAACAATTTGAAAATATATTGAAAACATATTCTCAAGATGTAAGATTAATATACTTATTACCCACTCTCACAATTGTTGTAGTTTCTAAGAAAATAATTCATCTTTTATCTATCTCTCAAACTTCTTCTCTCTCTCTCTCCCCCAACTCTACATTTTATGTAATATATTAGATATGTCAATAAGTCATACAAAGGGAAACAGAAGAATGAGTAAATATTATTAGTAGTGGTTAATTTGAAGACAACATACTTACTTCAACGTTAATATATATATATATATATATATATATATATATATATATATATATATATATATATATATATCCATATATTACAAAATGAATTAACTATAGACAACGTACTTACTTTAACGTTATGTGTAAGATAACATGTTCTATACATTTCTCAACATTTGAGGGTTTATTCGAAAATTTTAATATTTAAAGGATAGTGAAAATCATAATTAATTGATTGGAGGTATTTGTTAGGTACCAATATGTTAGTCTTTAGAGTTACTTGTAGCATTCAAATATTAAAGGGAGAGAATTGTAAATTTTTGTTTTCTTCTCCGACAAAATGCACATATTCATAAAATGTGTTTTCCATTGTTTTCTTTATCATCTTAAACAATAGCTCTTTTTTTAAAAAACTCATTTATCTTGGTTTGTTCACTGATAATTAATAAATTCGCCACCGATTTGTTTAAAATCTTGAAACTCACCAACAAATCTATTACAGTAGTTTAAAAAAAATTCATACACCTCTAGTGTTGTCTACCTAAATTTCACCATAACAAATTTTAAGTATTTTAGAAACATTACTTCAAAATCTATAGTTGATTACCTAAAAAATTTCTTGTTATTTTTTAAACAAGATTTAAGGTTGATTATTTTTATTGTTGCCTATACACTAATTTGTACGTAAGAAAACACTCATACTTTTATATAGAAAGATAAATATGGTCATAACAAAAGTTATTCAGTCAACTGAATAAGGATTTTTTAGTAAGATCTATAACTTATGAACCAATATGATAGTTTTTTAAGGTTGCTTGTCGTAGTCAAAATTTTACCTTAGCAAATGTTAAACAAATTTAAAAAGGTAAATCATATTATTTTTTCCCTTAACTGAGTAAGTATATTTTCGTGATATTCAAAAATATTGTATGACATTTGTAATGGTAATGACACGAAGAGGGAATATGACAAAAAAATAAAAATAAATAAAATAAACACATGAGACAAAATGAATATAATTAAAAAAGGTAGGATCTAATTTAACGTTAGGTATAAGTTGAGGGACCAAATTCAATTTCATCCTTCAAAGAATTGATTAGTCCATGCAAATTTATTTGTTTAGTAATAATTAATGGTGAATAGTTTATTAAATTTAGGGTTATTTATTTTTATACATTATTTTCTACTTATGACAAATTTTAATTGTTTAACCTTAATTCTATTGTGGATATTTATTAGGTGCATGGTTAGATTTGTCCATACATTAAATTGTAAGAAACAACCTAAACTTTTATAGTAGTAGTAGATAGTAGATAGTAGATAGTAGATAGTAGATAGTAGATAGTAGATAGTAGATTATTTTTATACATTATTTTCTACTTGTGACAAATTTTACTTGTTTAACCTTAATTCTATTGTGGATATTTATTAGGTGCACGGTTAGTTTTTTTCCATACATTAAATTGTAAGAAACAACCTAGACTTTTATACTAGTAGTAGATAGTAGATAGTAGATAGTAGATAAATTAATTGTTGAATAGTATGACTCTATTAATCCAACTAAAGGCCAAATCCATCGGTGAAGCGATCGGGGAGGATTTAGGAGAAGCACTAGTACTTGAAGCCGTCAAGCCATCACTTGGAGTGACCACATCGTTTTGGCTGATTGTCCCAGAAGTTGAAGCGGTCACGTGAAGCGATCGCGTTGGAGTCGGGGTGGTCGCATCGTTTTGGTTGAGGCGGCAACTTCGGTGAGGTAAGTTAGTTTTCCTGTTTCCTTTTCCGTGCCTGCTTAGAGTTTGATATTATATCCTATATATAATTGTAATCCTAAAATGTGTAAAACAGTTGGCTCGAATAAAATTTCACTAGTTTGTTAACCCCAATCTCTTTCTCTTCTCCTTTGATTGATCTTTTGCTATTGATTGTTATTGTTCAATTTGCTTCCGCTATGCACATCATTAATCACCTACAATAGACCTATATATATATATATATATATATATATATATATATATATATATATATATATATATATATTTTTAGCATACCAAACCTATCTTGGCCGATAGCTAACCTATAGCTCTGATACCAACTGTGACAGCCCAACCCCAACCCTGAGGAGGGATCGCGGGTCGTGTCGTCCAAATAAGGACGAGACAGGCAAGCAAGAACTCAATTATCAAAACTGACGTGACACAACATCGGACACGCAGTACAACTCGGTACTAAAAAGCTGGAATAATTTAAAACTTTAGAACCTGATATAACATTTAATAGCACGTAAACCAAGTCATCGGCGACTTTACAACCGGAACCCAACAACTAAGCAATTCATGCTACTATATATACACCTCGACGGCTAAACACGCCGGAGAAACTACAAAAGTAAATAAGAGCTAATGAGATGCTCAGCGGAAGTCTTAACAAGTGAACCATTACATGCAAGCAAGGCTCGGCCTACAAGTGCCGACAAACAACTAGAAACATAAGTAGTACTAAGTCTTAGTCTACAACAAGTACAAGTCACTACAACAACATATTCCCCAAGCGAAGTCTAAGTGACTTGCTTTAACCCAAACGTCCTTGCCAAAAGAGAAACCAAAAGCCAACACTACTACCTCTAGGCGCGCAATCACGAAAAAGAGTAGACGATCAACCTCGATGAGACGGTACTGGATGGTTAGGATCTAAAATAGTAAAAGGGAGGGGGTAAGTCATAAAGACTTTGTAAGCCACCAATATGCATGACATGATATAATGCAAGGCATACATAACACGTTATCATATTTGATTATCAAGCAAGGTCATACTAGCACGTAGTTCTCATGTCGCGATGCACATTGTTTTCACATAAGTGCAAAAGTAAATCACATAGGATAAGGATATGTTATGGAACCGGTACCGCTTCGTAGACCTGAAATAGACAAGGTTATCTTGAATGTATTTGTTGGATGCACGTGTATGATACATCGACCACGATAGTATTGTTCCAAGCGCCCATTGGTTACGACGAGGTACTCTTCTCCACTGTGATCAGTAGTGAAGGGTGTGTGCACAGTTATGGTGTGGCGACCCATCACTACCATGAATCTCGCAATTCATGACAGCGATGCATCGTTGACTATCTAGATAATTCACATATGCCATCTGGACTAATGGTATGCCAAGTAGATATTTACTTGTCACACAAAATCAAGTAAGGAGCGAGTTTGACAAGAGCGAACCCGTTCAAGTCAAGTAGATGTTTACTCACGTAATAAATCAAGTAAGGGAGCGAGGTCGATAAGGGCGACTCGTCCAATCAAGTAGGCATGTTACTCTACGATATACAAGTCAAACATGAGATAAATCACGTTAAGAATTCCCAAGAGTTAATTTACAATTCAATTGAACTCTAAACGTCGTAGGGATTGACTATAGAGTCGGTATTGTTCAATGACTCTCTAAGTGCAACTCCGTTGAGTTATCGCTAAATTATTTCCAAGTAGAGGATGAATGCTATATGCAATTCATTGCTCTTTTCTATGATCTCGATTCATTTACAATTAGACTATTAAGTCATTCATGACTTTTAGTCCATCAAGATCAAAGTTCCCAATTTGTGAACCCTAGCATGTTCATCATTTTGAAGTTATAATTTACAACAAGTCCAAGAACAAAAGTTATTCCAAATCCCTTCTAGAACACATTTAATTCTAGACATAAGTCCAAATTACCAATTATGAGTCATTAACCCAAAATTTACAAAAAATTAACTTAAAGAATTTCAAGTTATTAACATGGTGCATGTCTTCTTGAGTATGTATCTAGAAACTATCATGAAGGGAGCATGCTTGATATTGAGCATACAAAAATAGGGGATTGGGTGCTTACTTTGTTCGAAATCACACGGTTGGATGACAAAACAAAGCAAGGATTAAGAAACTAGGGAGCAAGGGCTTCGATTCGGTGGTCTCCAATCGAAAATCCGATGGTCGGATCTCCGGCCATGATGCAAGCAAGGTGGATGATCCTCAAGCTCACTCTCTCTCTCTCTCTTTAGGAACCAGCTCAACAATGGTGGAAATGAAGAATGGCTGCAATGTTTGAGTTTGGGGAGGATGAACTCACTAAAGGGTCAATCCTATGCTTGAGTTATTAAGGTTTCTATTGGTTGATTTATGATGGCCCTTGATTAGAACTCATCCAAGGATTGCAATTAAGCCTAAAGAGGTCACAATTCAAGTGGGGGTTTGAATTGGGTTGGATAGGGTTCAAGGGTTCAAGCCAAAATTCCAAAAATTGAAAATCCCGTAATGTTGGTGCAGGTGTTGAGCGGTCGCTCAACGTCTTTTTCACTTTCTTGTGCTGCTGGATTTTGTGTACTCGCTTAGTTATTTGGCTGGGCGAGCGCTTAGGTGTCTGGAAGGCCAAAATGACTTGAAAACAAGTCCTAAATGTATCCAATGCAACCCCAAACCATTAGGGATGTTTAGTACACTTAAAACACGCCCGAAACAGGTTCGAACGTCACCCGGAACAAGAAGGAATCGAGGGCGAAACTCACGACGAACGATCAAACGATTCAACCACGGGTTTAACAAGGATACTATAAGTATGAATGGACATTCTAAATCATGTCAAGGACTAGTAAACAAGGTCTAGGATTCAAGTTAACATGTCACGAGTCTCAAGACACGAAATGAGGCAAGAAGAAGGCAAACCGAGAGACTCCAAGAGTCAAAAGGCCAAAAGAAGCAACAATGCTTTCGAACTCTCAACCAAGCATACAATGACCACGATTGAACTTATAAAACATGCTAGAAAGATACTAAGGCTCTATTAGGACTCATTTAAGCCCTACGGCCTCGGTCGAAGCAAGTACAACAAAGCATGCAAGTAAGGAAGGCATACAAGCGACTATGATCGCAGTCAACCTAATGCAAGCATGACTTCAACAATATGAATTAGTTAACATGTCAAGGCATATAATGAGCATGTTATAACTATGCTATACAAGTAATGGGTTTGAGTTCTCACATCCTCCCCCACTTAAAGGAATTTAGTCCCTAAATTCTTACCAGTCATCTCGAATAAGTATGGGTATTTCTCCCTCATCTCAAGTTCGGTCTCCCACGTAGCTTCCTCGATGTCATGATTTCTCCACAAGACTTTCACTAATGGTATCCTCTTAGTTCTTAAGACTTGCTCTTTAGTATCAAGAATCCTCACCGACTTCTCAACATAGGAAAGATTGGGTTCAAAGGTAATCTCTTCATAGGCAAGAACATGTGATTCATCCTTCATGTATTTGCGAAGCATAGAAACGTGAAACACATCATGAATACCCAAAAAAGAAGGTGGCAATGCAATTTTGTAAGCCAAAGAACCAACCCTCTCAAGAATCTCAAACGGACCAATATACCTCGGTGAAAGTTTCCCTTTCTTACCAAACCTCTTAGTACCACGGCGTGGCGATATCTTCGAGAACATATAATCACCAACTTAAAACTCAAGATCGCGTCTCCGGTTGTCCGCATAGCTTTTCTGTCTACTCTGAGCCGTATGCAATCTATCTCTACTTAGCTTCACACTCTCGGCCGATTGTTGTACCATTTCGGAACCCCATAACTTAGTTTCACCAATTTCGTCCCAGTAAATTGGTGAACGACACTTACGCCCATACAAAGCCTCATAAGGAGCTATCTCGAAGCTAGATTGGTAACTATTATTATACACAAACTCTGCCAATGGTAGGTGTGAATATAATGAGCATGACTTCAACAATATGAACTAGTTAACATGTCAAGGCATATAATGAGCATGTTATAACGATGCTATACAAGTAATGGGTTTGGGTTCTCACATCCTCCCCACTTAAAGGAATTTAGTCCCTAAATTCTTACTCATCTCGAATAAGTATGGGTATTTCTCCCTCATCTCAAGTTCGGTCTCCCACGCAGCTTCCTCGATGTCATGATTTCTCCACAAGACTTTCACTAATGGTATCCTCTTAGTTCTTAAGATTTGCTCTTTAGTATCAAGAATCCTCACCGACTTCTCAACATAGGAAAGATTGGGTTCAAAGGTAATCTCTTCATAGGCAAGAACATGTGATTCATCCTTCATGTATTTGCGAAGCATAGAAACGTGAAACACATCATGAATACCCAAAAAATAAGGTGGCAATGCAATTTTGTAAGCCAAAGAACCAACCCTCTCAAGAATCTCAAACGGACCAATATACCTCGGTGAAAGTTTCCCTTTCTTACCAAACCTCTTAGTACTGGCGATATCTTCGAGAACATATAATCACCAACTTAAAACTCAAGATCGCGTGGTTGTCCGCATAGCTTTTCACTCTACAATCTATCTCTACTTAGCTTCACACTCTCGGCCGATTGTTGTACCATTTCGGAACCCCATAACTTAGTTTCACCAATTTCGTCCCAGTAAATTGGTGAACGACACTTACGCCCATACAAAGCCTCATAAGGAGCTATCTCGAAGCTAGATTGGTAACTATTATTATACACAAACTCTGCCAATGGTAGGTGTGAATATAATGAGCATGACTTCAACAATATGAACTAGTTAACATGTCAAGGCATATAATGAGCATGTTATAACGATGCTATACAAGTAATGGGTTTGGGTTCTCACATCCTCCCCCACTTAAAGGAATTTAGTCCCTAAATTCTTACCAGTCATCTCGAATAAGTATGGGTATTTCTCCCTCATCTCAAGTTCGGTCTCCCACGCAGCTTCCTCGATGTCATGATTTCTCCACAAGACTTTCACTAATGGTATCCTCTTAGTTCTTAAGATTTGCTCTTTAGTATCAAGAATCCTCACCGACTTCTCAACATAGGAAAGATTGGGTTCAAAGGTAATCTCTTCATAGGCAAGAACATGTGATTCATCCTTCATGTATTTGCGGCATAGAAACGTGAAACACATCATGAATACCCAAAAAATAAGGTGGCAATGCAATTTTGTAAGCCAAAGAACCAACCCTCTCAAGAATCTCAAACGGACCAATATACCTCGGTGAAAGTTTCCCTTTCTTACCAAACCTCTTAGTACCACGGCGTGGCGATATCTTCGAGAACATATAATCACCAACTTAAAACTCAAGATCGCGTCTCCGGTTGTCCGCATAGCTTTTCTGTCTACTCTGAGCCGTACACAATCTATCTCTACTTAGCTTCACACTCTCGGCCGATTGTTGTACCATTTCGGAACCCCATAACTTAGTTTCACCAATTTCGTCCCCAAGAATTGGTGAACGACACTTTACGCCCATACAAAGCCTCATAAGGAGCTATCTCGAAGCTAGATTGGTAACTATTATTATACACAAACTCTGCCAATGGTAGGTGTGAATATAATGAGCATGACTTCAACAATATGAACTAGTTAACATGTCAAGGCATATAATGAGCATGTTATAACGATGCTATACAAGTAATGGGTTTGGGTTCTCACATCCTCCCCCACTTAAAGGAATTTAGTCCCTAAATTCTTACCAGTCATCTCGAATAAGTATGGGTATTTCTCCCTCATCTCAAGTTCGGTCTCCCACGTAGCTTCCTCGATGTCATGATTTCTCCACAAGACTTTCACTAATGGTATCCTCTTAGTTCTTAAGACTTGCTCTTTAGTATCAAGAATCCTCACCGACTTCTCAACATAGGAAAGATCGGGTTCAAAGGTAATCTCTTCATAGGCAAGAACATGTGATTCATCCTTCATGTATTTACGAAGCATAGAAACGTGAAACACATCATGAATACCCGAAATAGAAGGTGGCAATACAATTTTGTAAGCCAAAGAACCAACCCTCTCAAGAATCTCAAACGGACCAATATACCTCGGTGAAAGTTTCCCTTTCTTACCAAACCTCTTAGTACCACGGCGCGGCGATATCTTCGAGAACACATAATCACCAACTTAAAACTCAAGATCGCGTCTCCGGTTGTCCGCATAGCTTTTCTGTCTACTCTGAGCCGTACGCAATCTATCTCTAATCAGCTTCACACTCTCGGCCGATTGTTGTACCATTTCGGAACCCCATAACTTAGCTTCACCAACTTCGTCCCAGTAAATTGGTGAACGACACTTACGCCCATACAAAGCCTTATAAGGAGCTATCTCGATGCTAGATTGGTAACTATTATTATACACAAACTCTGCTAATGGTAGGTGTGAATGCCAACTGCCCTTGAAATCCATGGCACAAGCACGAAGCATGTCCTCCAATATCTGTATCAATCTTTCCGACTGCCCATCTGACTGAGGATGAAAGGTCGTACTAAAGTTAAGTTTCGTACCCAAGGCCTCCTGTAATGAATACCAGAATCTCGAGGTAAATCTAGGATCTCTATCTGATACAATACTAACAGGAACACCATGTAGCGTGATAATCTCCTGAATATATAATGCTGATAAGTGACTCAAACTGTAGGTAATCGCAATAGGAATAAAATGAGAAGATTTCGTCAACCTATCGACAATAACCCAAACAACGTCGAAGCCTCTACGAGTACGCAGAAATCCCGTAACAAAATCCATTGTGACATGTTCCCATTTCCATTCCGGAATCTCAAGTGGCTGTAATAAACCGGCAGGTCTCTGGTGCTCGGCCTTAACTTGTTGACAAGTCAAGCACCTAAATACATAATCAACTATCTCCCTCTTCTTACCATTCCACCAAAACTTCCTCTTCAAGTCACGGTACATCTTAGTACTACCCGGATGTATCGTGTATTTGACTTGTGAGCCTTGTCAAGAACCATACACTTCACTCCATCGGTAGAAGGAATGCAAACTCTTCCTTGAAAAGTCAAGATACCACTACTATTCATCGCAAACTCGGAAGTCTTATTCTCGCCCAATCCATCAATAATCTTCATGAAATCCGGATCTAACACTTGTGCCTTCTTGATTGATAGACATATTTTATGCGTCTTTATCGGGTACTTTTATGACTTAGAACTAGCAATTTCACGAGGCTTTTGGCTACTAATATGTGTTTTTGAGCTATATTGTGAGTTTCAAGGTTTTAGGTGAACTTATGAGATTTATGAAGCTTGTAGTGAAGATTTCGAGGAAGGGTGTAAATTGCAACATTGGAAAAGATGCAAAAGAGAACAACTAGACACCTTGTGGGCGCAAGCCTCCAAGGCCTTGCCCTCGCAAGGTAGGCAGAAAGTTGCTTGGCCCGTTCAAGACCCTTGCGGACGTAAGATGTAAACACAATTTGGCCGCAAGGTCCCCAGAACCGCCTTTACGGGGTCTTTCACTGGATTGAATCTCCTATTACCCTCTAACACCTTGGTATAAATAGAAGATGGTAGCCAAAACCAAATGACGTCTAGAATTTGATAGGAAACGGATCTAACACCAATTTTAGTTTGTATTACGTAGTTTAGTCATTGTAATTATAGTTTTGAAGATCGATTCATGTATTCCTTAATCCCGCTGCTTGGTTCATCTTCAAGGATGAACTAATCGTCCATTAATTTAGGAATTGGGAGGTAACTTGTATCGAATCTATTACTTAATATATTTTTATTCATTCAATTCTTGTTGATCATGATGTTTATCAACCCTTTTATTGTCTAGCTTTAACCAAATGAATGGAATCACAAGTAATAAAGGCCTAGAGGTGCAGATAGTTACACGGCCAAATGCATATGTCGTACACTGGTTCACCATCATGATAAATTGAACTTATCGATGCACGAGAGTGATAAGTTAGGGCCAGGTTCATATATATGACCTAAGTGATAGATAGGATCCATATGTTCTTGTTCTTAGGATATAGAATGGATGAATTATTTGGGATGAAGACTGAACTATAATTTGACAGTCTATATCTATCTTTCGTGAACGAACCCAATTTATTGAATGATACCTTATTTAAATAAGCAATAGAGTAGATGCAAGTGAAACCCCAATCCTAGATTTCCTTCCACCATCAGATCTTTACAACTATGATTGTTGCTTGGTTAAATAAATTTTCTGTTTTAGTAGAATAATTAGTTTAAATAAAATAAATAAAAAACCCCTCTGAGTTTAAATTGCTACGATATTCTTGCCATTAGTATTCTTCTTGTCTCTGTGGTTCGACTCTTCTTTCCCAAGCTATTCTACAATAATTTTGTGCACTTGCAAGGTATAAACTTAAGACACGATCAAGTTTTTGGCGCTGTTGCCGGGGACAAGCTAGTTTGTGTAGTTAGTTTGTTGGTAGCGTTGTTTTTAAATTCAGTTTTTTTTAAAAAATAAAAATACAAAAAAAGATTTTTATTTCTAGTTTTTAGTTTTTTATTTGTTTTATTTGCTTTTGTTTTTTATGCACTGTCGTAGATCTCTAAATCCTAAGCTGGGAGAATTAAATCAAAATATAAATAATCTTGGTAAGAATCAGGAAGACCATGATAACTTGGAAAATTAGCATGTTAATCAAGAACACATAAATCGTGAGGATCCTCTAGTTGATCCTCCAATGGATAATATCAATAATCAAAATCCTGAAAATCTGGTTCCTCCGATAAATCTAAATCAAAGAAGGGAAGAACCTGCTGATAGAAATATGAAAGTAATAATCAATCAAAGAACTATAAATGATTATGGTCGACCCATGTTGAATGCAACACCATCATGTTTAGTTTTACCAGAATCGGTAAGAAATTTTGAACTTAAAGGTCATTTCTATAACATTTTGCCTTCATTCTATGGATTGCCATCTAAAGATCCAGTAACTTTTGTGAAAGAATACGGTTTTATAATTGAAAATTTTCCGTTAGGAGGTCTGACAGAAGATCAAATAAAAATGAGATATTTTCAATGTGCATTAAAAGATGCGACTAGAGGATGGTTTATGAATTTAGCACCTAGAAGTGTTTACACATGGGCTTAATTATATGATTTGTTTATGGGTAAATTTTATCAACATGCATCTCTTTCGGAATATAGGAAGCAAATTATGTCTTTTCAAACAGAACAGGGAGAGACATTCCATGAAGCATGGGATAGATTTAGAAATTTACTTATTTTATGTTCCCATCATAATTTATCCCAAGATGTGTTAGTAACTCAGTTTTATCATGCTCTTTTGCTTGCCTTGCAAACTATGGTTGATAGTGCAGCCGGTGGTTCTATTAACAGAATGACACCAGCTGAACTAGAAAATTTGCTTGAAATGTTAAGTGCAAATTCCCAACAGAAAAGTACAAGAGGAAAAAGTAGAAGTTTGTTTCAAGTCTAAGAAAAATCAGATACTCTAGCTCAAATGAAAGCTCAAATTGAACTTTTGTAGTCACAAATTCAAGAAGCATGTTCTATATGTGGATTAAATTTTCATGCTACTAATTTGTGTCCATCTAGTGTTGTGTATCCTGAACAGTTAATGCGATAAATATGTACCCTCAAAGACAAAGGAATGATCCATTTTCCAACACATATAATCATAGTTTGAGGAATCACCTAACTTTTCATGGGGAGGAAATAATACCTTACAGCCTCAACAATTTCCTAAACAAGGACAGTTGCAGATTGAAGAAGCTCCAAAATCAGAAGGATCAAATAGTGGACAAACAACTCTTAATAAATATTTATTGGAAACTGTAGAAAATTTGCAGAAAGAACTTGTAAAATTTAAAGGAAGAGAAGAAGGGAAGTTCCCTAGTCAGACAGAACAAGCGAAATCTATCACTACTCTGCGAAGTGGTAGAATCGTTGGAGAAGAGGTAAGTACTACTATTCAATCTACAAATATTCCTGATATATATATTGCTTCTTTTATTTGTGCATTTATATATTTTATCATCATTTTTTTTGACTTGCGCATTTTTTATTTCTTTTTTTTTCGATCTCATTTTTTTTACAGGGGGTGACCCACGATTCAGAGATGCAAAAACCGATCGGTCTTTGAAGTGTCATAAAAATCTATATGCATTCTAACGATGGCTTATGCAGGGGGTAGACTGGTCATGGTGTAGGATAGCAGTTTGAAATATATTTATATGCGTGCGTGTTTATGCGGCATCTAGAAAGCAGTAAAATCTTCTCTTTTTTTCAGGTATGAAAACATAAAATAAAACAGATATGGCCTGTCTTGCTGTTATTTGTGGATTTTCTCGACTTTTTTAGTTTGAGCGCGAACAAGCAAGCCAATCACATTAAGAAATAGAAAGAAAAGCGGGGAATCTATCTATCCCTATTAATTACAAATTGGTCCTAATCCCCAAAATAAAATGGCAGAATGAATGCAAATATATACATATTTTGCGGAATAAAAATAATAAAAGAATAAAATAATAATATAGAGCCGAGAATGAAGCAATATTAAAAATAAAGCCCCGGCCCTTTTATTGTGCTGCCCGGAAATTTATTGCATATAAAATATTGCATGTATTTTTTTTGATATATATATATATATATATATATATATATATATATATATATATATATATATATATATATATATATATATATATTGAAAAATACATATTTTTAAACATACCTGTAACAGTTACCGTAACGAAACTGCTGCAAGATGCAGGATCATATCCACAAATATAGAAACAGATATATAGGAACGCAATATTCAAATGCATAAATTAATATAACAAGCATACTTTAGTCAGAAACAAATTTTTTTTTTTTTTGAGTCTAGCCCTCCATTTTTATTTAAAATAAAAACGATCTCCCCAGCAGAGTCGCCACTGTGGGTCGCCCGGCGTGCTCTTGCGCCCCGCGCGCCCTTGGATAGTGGTGCGCGTACGTGCGGAAGCGGGACACCACTGCTCTCATTCCATCCTCCCTTGTTTAGGGGAAGACGAAATTAAAAGTGCGAGAGGAGTGCTGTCTAAAATAGCGTGTTGAATACGCCTCGGTGACTTTAGTGAATTTTTGGTCCAATATGGGAGCTTTGAGTTTTCTACATCAAGTTATCCATTTTTTTAGGGAATACCAGGATATAGGAATACATCACCCTTTCATTCACATTCTCCCTTTTTAGGGGAAAACGAAAAAGTGCAAGAAATGATGTGGCGAGACTCCACTATGGATTTTATGAAAATTGCCTTATGGCCTATTTCGGATCACTATGAGTGCTTTGGGTTTTCTACATCAAGTTATCCATTTTTTTAGGGGATACCAGGATATAGGAATACATCACCCTTTCATTCCCATTCTCATTTTTTTAGGGCAAAACAGAAAAGTACAAGAAAGGAGTGTTGCGACGCCCCACTGGATCCAAAATGTTTTATAGAGTCGCCATCTTTATTTTAAGGAAGAAATAAAGAAAAACCAAAAAAAAAAAAAAAAAGAGATTGCAAAAAAAAAAAAAAAAAAAAAAACGGGTTCGGAGGCTAAGTTACGAGTTGGGAAGGTGCTAGGCACCCAACTCGCCCTTTCGGTCTCAAAAGCGGTTTTTGGCTAAAGTATTCTTTTTGTTATATTTATCTAGCAAATAAATAAAGCACTAAAAGACATGAAATAAAAACAAATACATCCATGGCTACATTATTTACGGACTTGGAGCCGTCTCTTTACAATAATTACAAATACATTTAAAAATATTTGGCCATAATAACGGCTCTTTTACATACTATTTTCTAACTAAATCCGGGCAGCACAACGACTTATATTTTTACATTGGGTCGGATTTGAAAATAACTTTTATAAAATAAATGCTCTTAAAGGTTTTACCTTTTAGAGCATGGTGTGTTCGCTTTATCCTTCTCGAGAGAGGGAGACTTTTTATACTGCTGCTGTTGTGGTTTGGGCAGAGTAACGGCTTATTTTTGGTGGTTTTGGTCTTTTCACTCAGGCAGAGCAACTGCTCTTTTCGAAGTTTTTCGATCGGGGAAATAGGGTGGATACCTAATTAGAGGGCTAGGGATCACTTTGACCGGTTGGTTTTGGGATTGGCGGAGTTTTGGCAGGGCTTCGAGGCTTTTTAGGAGGGACTCACTATCGCTCTCGCTCTATTTTCTCTCAGCGTAACGAGGACGCAGAGAGTTTGTGATCACTGATAGATGTACTAAAGGCGGACCCCGACCTCTCTATTTATAGACTGAAGAAGGGACTCATCGGGGATTACAATTTCTCTCTTGGCGCTTTATTTTCTTTTACTACGTGCTTTAAAAATTGTGCAATGCGTTAACTGGGAGTACACTGTAGCCACATTGTAGCACCATGGGCGCGGCTAATATGCTAGCTGGGCGCCGCGCCAAGGGTCCCTTTAGGCCGTGCCAGCCCACTATTCATCTTTCAATTTTTGCACTTTTAGCCCTTGCATTTCACTGTTTCGCGCATCCTACTTTGCCTTTTGCATTTTCAAATCTTGTAACTTGATATTTGTTAAGTTTTAACAGTTCTTGATATCACATGCCAGAGTTACATATCAGGGGTACGAAATTGGGGTGTCTACAGAGCCCCTAAACGATGGAGTCTACGGGTAACCCGAGGCTTACTGAGTAGACGAACATCGTTGATAAGAAATAAACTCTCCAATTTCGTGCAATTAAAATAGGAGAGAAATGCAACAGGTAACAGTTATAATGCAACAATTTATAATGCTAACCAAACCTCCATATCCTAGACATATTTAGTCGGTTATAGCAGTTATCGTAGTTTTTAAGCAGATATGCAATAAAATGCTCTAATGGTCGGACCTACTAATGTAGGCTGCCTACGTATCCCTTAATAAAGGAAATCAGACCAAAACGTAGTTCGGGCCAAAACCTAAACAAGCATGCTGCGACGGTCGTGCCTACCGAAATAGGCTGCCTACGTATCCTTATACAAGGAATCAGACCGAAACGTAGTTCACCTCTGCTGGGGATCAAATGTTGTGATGCTAACAAACAAGTGATGCAGTGCAAGTGCTGTGATCCAAACAAACAAGTGCTGCGATGCAAACAAACAAATGCTGCGATGGTCGTACCTACCGAAATAGGCTGCCTACGTATCCTTATACAAGGAATCAGACCAAACGTAGTTCACACTACGGTGAACCAACAAACAAACAATGCTGGGCGGAATGCAATGTCTCCTTAGGAACTCAGCCTTCGTCGGAGAACAAAACATTTCCCTCTGATTCGGGGTTGCATGCCCCTTAAGGGAAAGTTCCCTAACACAGCCACAAATGTCTGGAATGCAATGCGTCCTCAGGAACTCAGCCTTCGTCGGAGAACAAAGCCTTTCCCTCTGATCCGGGGTTGCATGCCCCTTTAGGGAAAGTTTCCAAACACAAATGCATGGAATGCATTGCCTCCTCAGGAACTCAGCCTTTTAGGGAGAACAAAACCTTTCCCTCTGATCCGGGGTTGCAGCCCTTTAAGGGAAAGTTTCCAAGCACCAACACAAATGCACAGAAAAGGGAAAAATACTTACCTTTTCTTACCTTTGCTTTGCTCTTGCGACCATCTGCCGCTGCTGCTGCTTTGCTGCACTTGCTACTTTATGTTGCTTTTGCAGAAAATCCCTTAGAGCAGAAAAGAGGACTGAGCGATCGCTCAGTCCCTTTTTCATTTCTTTGGCTGCTAGATTTTGTGCACTCGCTCAGTCACATGGCTGAGCGAGCACTCAGAGGTCTGGGAGGCTAAAATGACTTGAAAACAAGTCCCAAATATGTCCAACTCAACCCCAAACCATCTGGGATGTTTAACACACTCAAAACACATCCAAAACAGATCCGAACATCACCCGAAACAAGGAGGAATAAAGGGTGAAACTCGTAACGAACACCAAACAAATCAACAACGAGTTAAACTATGATACAACAAGCATGGAACAATGTTCTTAAACATGTTAAGGAATAGTATAAATGGTCTAGGAGTCAAACCAACAAATAACAAGTCTCAAAGACACGAAATAAGGTAAAGGAAAGCAAACCGAGAGACCCTAAGAGTCAAAAGGTCAAACGGAGTAACAATGCTTCCAAACTCTCAACCAATCATTATATGATCAATATCGATGTTATAAAACATACAAGAAGGGTTATGAAATGGACTAGAGTACTCCTATAAGGTCCAATAATGATACACGAGTATAGAAACTCCAAAGACACGATACATGCATGGTTCGGTTTCACGCAACGCGATAGAGACGAATGTGATGCGTTAAACATAAAAGCAAGATTAGACTTAGGGAATCTATTCCCTAGGAAGTTTAATACTCAAAATCTACTCAAGATACTCAAATGATGACCTAGGCTATAACCGAGATCACAAGAAAGAGCAACGTGAGAACACTCAACCAAGTCGGGTTTCGACTAACGTCGAGTTATGATTTGTAACCTAAACGAGTTAAAGTATTGAGGAACGAAAGGAACTAAAGTATAGGTCTCTAAATGGCTTACCTACACGTTTCAAGATTCTAATATCAAGTCAGACATGAGGTGTAACGGTCGTTTGGCACACACAGTAAGTAAATCAAACACATGAAGGTTCGGGGTATTACATTATTTGTGAAGGGAGACACTGTGTTCTTGAGGTCCGTGAATTGAGGGTACTGTGAGGGGGGTTAATCGGGTTCTTGGGGTTTTCTGTTGGAAGGCTTGGGTTGGTCTTCACTGTTGAGAAATCCTTGGATTATTGTCCCTTCGGTTGGACTGCTATACTTTGTGTATAGGCAGTGGAGATCTAAGCCTAAGCATTATAAGCCCTATACAAATTCGAGTTAGGCTCCGTTGAGCCGAGGATACTCAAGTTACTAATTAATCGTTTATATTGCCTTGTTATATATTGTGCTGCAGGTGATACATTGGCAATATAGGATTGTTAACGATTGATTTGTGCGTCTTCAACTTTGGTATATTGTAAGTCTACTGCCAAAGTGAAAGATGGGTATCTTTGCAAAGTCACATAACGTGATTTGGTGTGGTTCCGTTTTTGGTTTTGTAAGTATCCTAATATTTACTCTACAGTGGTATCATAGCTTAGGTTGGTTGAACCAAATTTTTGAGAGCTTCCTTCATTCCAAATTTGGTTGTGACTTGGGTGTTTTTTCGCCTATTAATTGTGTTTCGTGTTTGCTTTGTTTTGCTTCCTGTTATTTTTTGCTCTTTTGTTTGCTATTTTTTTTATCATTGTTGCATTCGAAATTAAAATCGGTGATTTTTCTTATAAACATTAAATTGTAATTTTTTGACTATGTCTACTTAAACTTTGGAACCATTTAATGGAAAATCTGATTTTTCAATTTGGCAACAAAAGATGAAAGATATTTTGATTTTTAAAAAAGCTTTTAAAGTTGGCACTGCTAAATTTGTCACGACTTTAATGAAACAAAGCGACAAAGTTGAGATGGATGAGATTGCTTATTCTTATATTATTTTAAACTTGACTGGCTCTATGTGTAGGAAAATTGGTAAACTTGATACGGCTAAAGCTCTTTGGGATAAAGTAGAAACAACTTACTTTGAAACGTCTCTTCCTAGTAAACTATGCCTTCTAAAAAAGTTTTTTAGGTTCAAGTTAGACCTTAATAAAGACATGGAGGAAAACCTTGATGTGTTTACTAAATTAGTCCAGAAAATTAAACAAACTGGTGACCAACATTTTGATGTTTACACCCCTATAATGCCTTTTAATTCTATACATGAATCTTACTTAGATTTAAGATTTGATATTATGTATGGTAGGGACCAAATTACCCTTGATACGGTGATCAATGGGATAAAGAGTAAGGAGATAGATCAAAAAGCTAATCAGAGAAAATCAATTGTTAGTAAAGTGAACATGGTTAGAGGAAGACCAGTCCTTGGGAATAATAGAACATCTTATCAAAATCAAAATTGTGGCAAGAGTAAAAGGCGAAGCAAAAGTAAGTCGAATTTTAAGAAAAGACATGAAATGTGTTACAATTGTGGTGAAGTAGGTCATTTTAAAAAGGAGTGCCCTAATCCAAAAAAGAAAAATCAAAATCACGAACAAAACTAAGGTGATTGCAACTTAGCTTCTGGTTTGAAATCATTGTTTACTACTTATAAAGAAGTTGATGTTGGTTCTATTTCTCTGGCTAACGAGAAAAAATGTAAAATATTTGGTATTGGTGATATTGATTTGAAATGTAATTCTAGTTATGTTTTAACTTTGAAAAATGTGAGACATGTGTCAGAATTATGTAGCAATTTGATTTCATGTGCCTCATTGGAGGATGATGGTTTGGAAGGAAAATGGGGAAGGGGTGTTGATATACCCGGCCCAAACCGGGTCACGAGCAAGGCACGAGTTAGCATCACGTGCCAATCACGAGCACAATACCTCTGGGGCCCACACCAAATGAAAGCAAGATGAGACAGCCTCAAAAGCACCGAGCAAAGATAACCCTCACTCAAACCTGGGCGGGCAAAGGCCTTGCCTGTCCGATCAGGGGCCATGACCGGGAACCATACATGCTTAGCAAAGGAATCAGATTTACCTTGCTTGGTCGAGCACCGACCTTGCCTGCCCGACCAGGGGCCGATCTTCAGACCTACGATAAGTTCAGGGATCAACACAAACAGAATAGCCGGGAAGAGCCTTGCTCGCCCGAGCACACATCGAGCATGAGACGCTGGTAGCTTGCTTTCCAAGGCAAGTCAAAGGTTTCCATGTTTAGGTAGAATACTTGCCTTATCAACTCCTATAACTACGCGGTCAACCGCCTGTTTCGCCTATAATCAAGGGATTTCCCTTGATTATCTCGCCAATATGGAAACCGAATCCTAGACGGATTCAATCACCTTGAAGGCCTATAAATACCTCTCCACAATTATCAACAAGGTACACACTTTTTTGAGCCTCGTTACTCACAATTCATCTTTTGACAATCACTGATACTTACTCTCACGCGGAGGGGTTTCGCGAGGCCTTGCCTTGCACTTCTACTCGTGTGTTCTTGTGATCTTAATGTGCTCAAGGAGGACGATTACAAGCCCGTATATCCTACCCATCTCAAGGACGGCCCAAGCCGTGTTTTTGCCACATCGCTTGTTCCGTTGTCGAAACGAAGTTTCATCACTTCCTTCTTAATTTTTCCGGTAAAACTTTTAATTTTTTCTCTATTGCAATGGCCGGAAAGGGTAGCAAACACCATGCCACCGCTAGCAATCAACAGCCGGGCACCACCAAGTTGGAAACAACCTCCACCGAGAGCCCGCACGGTGCAAACTCGAAACCAAAAGTGGTTGTTGGGCACGCAATCGGCAATGAGGTGCCATTTGTGGAGGGCAAATCTCCCAACATGCCACCAGAGTCGCAAGCCAACGCGACGCCAGCGGCTATTAATTAGAGACGTGATGCTCGCCACAAGATCTCGTGGATGCAATTTTAATCGCCACGGAGAACAAGCTTAGGTAGCCACATGAATCGCCTCTACGTAACCCCCGATCAACAAGCCGCCGCTCGCAAGTTCAAAGTGAGTATTATAGTAAAATGTATGCGCCAACCAAGAATCGCTTGCCTGGGCCATGCCCCCATTGGTGCTCAGCTTGCAGATGTGGCAATGCTCGCTTAGCTTAGCAATCCGCAAGACTGGTTGAGATGGCCCGCTCCCAACAGCTGTCGCGCAAGCAGACGCATGCCCTCTATCATCCACATACCGTCTCGAGCGAGGAGGCGAAAAAGGCCGACGACTGCCGAGCAGATATACCACAAGATCATTCCAACGACGCCATCATCATCATGAGCACTATGCCCGAGAGGAGAGTCATGGCCGCCGAGGCCGAGAGTGCGTTAGAAGCGTAAGCGCTAGCCGCCAAAGTACAAAGCCCGCATCACACAGAGGTCGGATCCTCATGCGCGCCCACCTTCGCCTCGCACGTGCGTGGCGACCACTCTGACCTTGCCCATTCTTCAAGATTGACAGAGATGTGGAGAAGCGGCCGTCCGAGAAGATGGAGGCCATGAAAAGGGACATGGCAAAACAAATGGCAAGCCTAGCCGCGGCCAAGCCCAGCATGGTGCCACTAAGCCACCGAGGCGCCCCTTTCACTCCAGATTGAGAATGCGCCACCTGCACAAGCAAGGGGTCATCTTCCCACGCTCGACAAATATTTCTGGAAGACGCGAAGCGATTGGCTTCGATCATTCAAGCACAAATTCGATGGTTAATGATATCGAAGCCTTGAAAATGCGGGCATTCGAGGGAGCCCTCCAGTGGAAAGGCGCAAGCCCGGCCAGCAAAGTTCCCTGGGATCCATTGGGAGCCGGGCAAGCAGTTCGGAGAAGTTTTTGAGGAATTCGCAATGCAGCCCAACCCCAAAGAACCGCTCGACCTTGCTAAGATTAAGCAGGAGATAACGAATCCTACAAAGAAGTAGCTACCGAAAAGGTTCGAGGAGATGCTCGAAGTGACCGCGACTCGCTGACCCTGAGATCACCTTTTGCTATCTCAACAACATGAGGGCGGGACCATCAAGACTATGCTAGCAATGAACCCGGGCTTCCAAGGCGAGTTGCTTGCAAACTCTCATCTTTTTGCTCGACCGAGAGCCGCCAAGGCGATAAAGCCAAAAACAAAGACAAGGCTCATGGCAGCTTGGCCGCCACCGACTGTGAGCCCTGAGGCCACCGCCCGAGCAAAGACAGAGGAAATCATCCACTCGGCAAAGGCTGTTCATAGAAGCTCGCCACCCGCTAAACACTACGCCGGAAGAGATCATGCTCCGTGGGAGATGCTCGCCTATCCCC
>CM028377.1:1228489-1355564 GCA_013146195.2 Codonopsis lanceolata | reverse complement strand
CTTCTCAGATAGGAGATGGCTATTCCAAGCATCTAAAGCAAAACTAGCCACGGATCAGAGGCCTTCGAGTTATCTCGAGGGCCGCGGTTGAACAATATTTGTCACCGAATCGTTTGAACATGCGAAGCGTCAACTCTATGCGGATGGTATGGCTCGACAACGTAGCCCGTCTGTATGCATCCTAGATACGTGGCAATCGATGCCATGGAAAGGTCACGACGCTAACGTCGTAAGGCTTGATCAACCTAAAACAATAGACCAAGAAAAAGTCAAAAACTTTCAATCTGACCTAATATTAAAAGTTGTTGAAATTGATAGAAAATACGTATACTCACGTCACGGCTCGTCAATCTATCTAATTGCTCGCATTGATGCTAATAAGCGATCGAGCGTCGTCCACGGTTCCCTTGCGGGATCACCTACGTGCAGCGGGTATCTGAACTTGTAATCAACATTATGTGGTGGCCTCGGATATGGAAACATAGTAGATCCACGCTAAAAGCAATAAAATATACATTTTAAAGATTCAAGTATCAAATAAAACATTTTAACTTTACTAGTAAATACCTGACATAAAACTATAGAATAATTATAATTATTACCTCAAGTAATGTCATGGAACCGGCCTATACGCCGTGTTATACCTAGATGCTTGTCCTAGGCGTCATATAAATATCTGAGGGTGGCGGTTCCCCACGCGCAAGTATCTAGATTTTGAAGATCCTCGAAGCCACTCTAAGTATGCAATGGACTGCGGGTCCCTCTTATCGGCGAATATCGTGCAACCAAGATCAATAAAAGTATGCCCTCACATCACAACCCGCCTAAACTCGTCCTCGGGCGTGACATCATCATTAAACCTCACGCGTAGCCACTCCAATGTCGCAAAGCCCCCTCTTATTTCCCGTGCCCTCAAAACCTCCTCAAGTGACACTCGACATCTCACTCACATATGAGGCATCAACATCCACTAGCACAAGCTAATGGATCACCCGATAGGAAGGCAGAGCGGAATAAAACACATCGTCTAAACTAATGGTCATCTCCCGAGAAGGCATATGGAAGCTGTTAGTCTTTGGATGCGATCGTTCCTGGCGAAACTAAGACCTTGTTCACATCAGCATAGCATACATGCCTTAGTCTACTAAGCGCACTGCCCCTGACCATATCCTGAAATACCCTCGAATCTTCGCCAGTAGGAATGACCCAATTAAGCAACTTATGTGTGTGATTGTGGCCTTTTAGAATACCACGTTCTTCTTTACCAGCCCAAATATATGCAGCTATGTGTGACTCATATGAAGTCAAGAACGATGTATCCGTGGACCACCGAGGGAAATCGAGCTCAATCGAGGCTATAAGTCTCTGCGAAAGCGCCCTGCGCTGCTCGAGCTGAAATGGCTCCTCATCTTGCTCAAAAGTCTGTGAGTCTACCCCCGGCCTGCTCATGCTCAAAAGTGCCTGGCTCCCTAACGCTGAGGCTCAGTATGCCCCCGCCCATACTCATACTCAGTCCTTTGCCCAATCTGAGGCTGTATGCCCCGTCTGAGGCTCAAAAGTCTGCCCCTGCCCATGCTCGTGTTCTTGTTGGTGTGCTCGTTCCATTTCTTTCCTAGCAGATGTCGTCACCTTTTTCCTTGTATAAACGTTTCTAAGCATTTTTCCTGTAAACACCAAACAAAATAAATCATAATTAAGGTTATAGTACCAATAAAACAAAATCAAAGTCTGAAAAGTATGCACAATCTGAGTTTCAGCCAGTGTGAGATGAACAACCCATGGGCTGTTCGGCCAGAGTGAGATGAATAACCCATGGGCTGTTCGGCCAAAGTGAAATGAACAACCCATGGGCTGTTCGGCTAATGTGAGATGAACGGCCTGTGTAGTGTTCGGCTAATGTGAGATGAACGGCCTGTGTAGTGTTCGGCCAACTTGAGCTGAACATCCTTTGTGGTGTTCGACCACCTTGAGATGAACGACTATTATTGCTCATCTAACCAGTCGAAACAGCGTGGTTTTTACTGATACAAAATTCAAATTTTTTTATTTTTTAAAGAAAATTCAACACAAATGCATGCATTTCATACATTTGATATTTAAATTAGACCTAAAATTAGTATTTAAATGTAGAAGATGATGAAAATTTATAGCAATAGATGAAGACATTGTTGATCACTTTCTTCAGGTTTGTTGAACAGAATGTTGATAATGTTGTTGTTGTTGTTGCTGAGAGTGAGATGAGAGTAATGAATTTGGTTTGTATTTTGAATTCCTTGTGAATTACGCGCAGGAGGGATGGAGTTCGCGCTGCTTCTTACTCCCTTTCTTCACGGCAGTGTAGTGTTTGGGGGTGGGAGGGTAGGTATGTAATTAATCTGGTTAATGGTAATTAATTGGGTTGGTTGGGGAAAGGGTACAATAGGTATTTAGCTGGGGTGTAGAGAATGAAGTGAGAAAGGAATGGGGTGTAAAGAGTAATGGGGTGTTGAGATAGCTTTTTGGGGTGTGAATATCCCCACCCTTAAAAATTTCATTTGTTATTGGTATTCACAACTAAACAATTATGTATTATCGATTCGTTGGGGCCCTTATTCATTATTTTGTTTCGGGTCTTTGAAATGTCAGGAACGACCCTGATAATAAATAAACAACTTATTTAGTCGGTTCGATCCGATTTCATGTTTTTTTGTTCGAGATTCAGAACTGACCCAAATATTCGATAAACCAAAATATTGATCCGATCTTATTTTAATTAGTTCACTCTGATTCTAAAAAACTCGTGGACACCCTTAATGGGAGATGTCCCGAAGATTATGAATTGCTTCCTTAAAAATTCCGATAAAGGCAATATTATAGTCCTCTCCTCCTGCAGTTCAGCACGATCAACTCAACTGAACTCATGTCCATAGCTAAACGCTTGTCTTTCACAAAAACCTTTATGAACGAAATTGTCAAATGAAATCGATTACAATAATTAAGTAAATGATTTTATATTGAGTAAATAATTTTAAGTCCTAAAAACACAAAATGTAAACTTTAAATAAAAATATAGTAATTTTAATACAATTCAATTATTTATTTTAAAAAAAAACTGACACTAAAAATGTTTTAGGATAATTGTTGGGTCGACACTAGCAAATGATAACAGTGACTCCATTAAAAATATATTCCCTTGGATATGATAAACGAGTCCACTATTTCATTTTGAGATGTATTATTTAAAGAGTTCATTCTTAAAAACTAAAGCACAAAAGTATTACTCATATTTTATTATTAGTAAGCTACTAAAAGTATCATTTTATTACAAATTAAACTTTCAAACGGGAACTCTTTGTCCCAAAACGAAGGGAGTATAACCCTGTGATAGTTTTTTTCCAGACACATTTTTAAAAACTATATTTTATACTTGCAAATGTACTATTGTGCCGTAGGACATTACGATTTTTCTGTATAAAATTATCATCGGATCATAATAAAGTTATTTTGCTAGTTCTTTCAACTATTCTTGACTTCTTGTAGGATTATTCCATGTATGTGACGCAGCGAAACAATCAACAGAATTTTTTTCCACGAGAAATTTCTTAACAAAGCCTATGACGGCTTTAGGGTTTCAAGCACAAGACAAGAAAACGAGAAAACTCAAATTTTATTAAAAGCCGCCGAAATAAATGTTGAAGAGGGTATTTATATGCCTAAAAGGAAAAGAATTAAACAAATAAAACAAAAAAGCCCGAAAACTTCCAAGACCCGTAACAGTGCTTAAACAGCAATTTTTTAAGCTAAAAACGAACTATTCACGGGGTAAATATATATATATATATTTATATAACATTTTTTTTTATTTTTTTATTTGTAGACCTTTCTCCTAAAAAGATGAATGAAAAAGAATCACACCTGAAACCTCACATTTTGTTAAGCCCTACGTATATATAACATATTGCAACTTACACTTGATGGTTGACACCAAGTTTGCTGCAAGTAAGAATGATCAACAATATATGTGTAACATCTGCCAATAAGTAACTTTCCCCTAACTATCGTACAATAATATTCCCGATACAAAATCTTATAAAGTGACCCTAGAGGTAACACTATTTAATACATAAAATGATTTAAATATTTTTTTAACATTTAATAAATATTTATTTGTGGTATACATTTGCAGATATTTTATAAAACATCCGTTACATACTAACAGATGTTTTATAAAACATCTGCTACACACTTGCGAATGTTTTGTTCGAAATCGAAAAAAATATATAAATCACCGATTTTTTGCTCGTAATTGAAAAGAAAAAATAAATCGAATCAAAACCAATACAATTAACATTCGATATCATGCCTTAACAATGGAAACTGAATCAACAATGGTACGTAATCAAAATTATTTGAAGGGGGGAGAGAAGGAGGTGGTAGTATAGTTTAAATATGAAGAGGGATAGTGAAGTAATTTTATCTTTTAAATGATGTTACGTTTAGAAATTTTTGTGTTACGTTAAGGTATTCTGAATCTTATATCTCACCCCGTATCAAACTCCTTATATATTGAATCATACCTTTACACATCCTTATTATTTTACCAGACTTTTTTACAAAGACACGTACATGACTAAAATTTCATGGGAGTGTAACAGGGTGGGATAGCAGAATTCAAGCATTATGTTATCGAGCTTAATAATGTAGATGAACTTTTCTTCAAGTTCGCTGAAATATAGCTGTCCAAGGTAAAAATGTTTCCCCATAGAGGGAGAGGTAAAGTTCTGCGAAGCTTGGATCAAAAGAACATCCTAGTATAATGTTGGGTTCGCTAGATTACGGGGCTAATCGCAGCGGAAATTGTAAAATTTTTAAAAAATATGTATACAATATACAAAAGATAGCCCCAAAAACCTTATAGCGATTTAACGATCGCGCATATCGTGCAAGTATAAAAAGGAGTTTTTTGGTCTTACCGAAAACCGTTTCCAAAAGCTTCCGGTTGATGAAAATGTAGAGACAATCAATTGTTGGCTCGTACACCAATTTACTCGTAGAGGTCCACGTATACGTCCCTCCTCCAAAGTAAGTCCACACGAATTGATAAAATCACCGAATCAAAAATTTCGCTATTTTTGATCCGTTTGTTCAAAACAAAGAAAATTTTCTAGTCTTTCCAATTGAGAGAGTAGTAGAAAAGAAAATTCGAAAATCTTTCTTGGTTTCCTAGCTTTTAATGGCAAAACACACAAATTGGCCACTTTGGACCATATTGCCCCACGAAACTTTGGTTCATCTATTTTGGCCACCCTACTTTCGTTATGATGCAAGCCGCCCCATCCGTTAGACAAGGGCGTTAAGTTTAGGGGCAAAGTAAAAAACATCAAAAAAAATACATGAATCTAGAAGATCGTTCCATGGCATTCGCTAGCAAGCTAACAAGAATAGCACCTCGGAAAGAAATCCAAAACATTTATACGTTTTTCATATACCCCTCCTCGTTTCATCGCTCCCCTTCCTTCCAAAATACAATCAACAATCAAGAGAGAGAGAGAGAGAGATGGGATCGGAGTTGATCTAGGCCATGAGGCTGGCGACGCCTACTCAATGGTGAGAGTGAGTCGTCTTCTTCTTAAATCGGCATTGCAGCCACCAACCGTCCCGCTACTCCTCTCCCGTCTCTCCCCGCATCGCGTCTACGAGGCATACTCGTTCAGGCTTCGATCAATCGGTTTAATAATCCACGACCGGTTTGCGGGGTTCCAATT
Organism: Codonopsis lanceolata; assembly: GCA_013146195.2. NCBI lineage: Eukaryota > Viridiplantae > Streptophyta > Magnoliopsida > Asterales > Campanulaceae > Codonopsis > Codonopsis lanceolata. Next base: position 1,349,820 of record CM028377.1, on the reverse strand, counting down.
CGAGTGGGAAGATCTTTTAAACGGAAGGGGTTAAGACGGGTGGGGGGGTTCGTTGGTAGCCACCTCGTGGACCGCTGAGGGCGGAGGGATAAGCGTAATCGTCGTTGATAATTTCTTCACGGGAAGGAAGAAGGCGTCATGCATCATTTGGGAACCCTAGGTTTGAGCTAATCCGGCACGGCGTCGTTGAGTTTTGTTATTGGAAGTCGATCGATCTACCATTTGGCTTGCCCGGCTTCCCTGTTCATTACAAGCCAACCCGGTCAAGGCGATTATATCCTTTTCACCGATGAATTGCTTTTTCTTTCCATTAATATCATTGAAATTGGAAATCCTTAATTTTTTGGAATTGATCTCCATTCTCTTCCAACTCTTTATCATTTCTCATTGCAAATGTGTTCGAGGTCGGGTTTGTAGTTGTTGTTGGCGCGCCGTGATGATGGAGGAAATGCCGCAACACACCTAATCGATCGAGTCACGGCAAAACAGATATGATTGACTCGTCAAGTTTAGAATAAGAGAGAGACGGAGACGACGGCGCCTTGGCGTAGCCCTTGGTGAAATTGATGATTGATCCATGTAATTTCTTTGAATTTATTTTTCTCGGTTTTGGGAGAAGATGAAGATGAGCAGTCTCCCTTTTTGATATTAACAGGGTAAAATAGGAATTTTGACTTAAACTTAACGCCCTTGTCTAACGTCCGTTGAAAATGGGCGGCTTGCATCATAACGAAAGTAGGGTGGCCAAAATAGATGAACCAAAGTTTCGGTGGCCGAATTGCAATATGGTCCAAAGTTGGGTGGCCAATTTGTGTGTTTTGCCCTTTTTAATCAAGTAACCTAAAGAATACTCCAATGTGAGTTTTTGAAGAGAAACAAATCAATTCTCCAAGAATTGATGATACGTTTTTTTAATAACGTATCATTAACTATCCTACTAAATGACCAAAACCTTAATGTGTCATACAATCTAATTTGTACACAATAGTGTCTAGGTTCATTAGTAAGAAGATATGGTATTATAATTAATATCATCTAATGTCATATTAAAATAACTTTTATCTAATATTAGCAATGTTACCCCTCCTTCTCATTTCTTTCAAATTAACTCGATGGACTCCACTAACGAGCCTAATTAAATATTGAGTTGGACTTTTAAAAATAAATAAATAAATAAAAATATCATCAATTAATCTGAATTAATTGACCAATCCCAAATTTAATTAAATCGATCAAATCAATTTCATCCATCAATTAATCTCTACTAGTCATCTGCGTCCAACAATTTGGATCAATTCTTTTATTGAACAAATGAATCCTTCCATTCTTAGTGTGTGATCCTTTAGGTTCACAAGTAATGCTAGTTGTAAGCTTACAATTATTTTGTAACTTACGAATAACAATTTATTCTATTAAATAATTCCATTAGTTAATATACTTGAAATTAACACATTAATTTCAAGAACCTACAAATCGTGGAAACACCTAGCAAGTAGCACGAATACCTAGCAATAGGTGAAATAGCGAGTAAACCTATTTCAATTACGAGTGCATACATGTACTGTCCTTTCGACATCTAATTTCCCGATTAAATATAAGATATGGATTATACGGGAAAGGTGGGGTATCCTAGAAGGTTGACATCCGTACTGGGAGGAATGTCAGTTTCCGGGTTCAATTTCTTTCCGCTGTCGCGCTTTGATTTTGAAGTTCTTGCCTGAAAGAAATGCAAAATAAAAATTAGGGCTTTTCATCTCAACAACTAAACAAGTAGGAATTTCAAGGTTTTTCTGAAATAATTGGAATTTCTGAACCAAAAACTTGAAACCCTAGGATGTTTAGAGTATTCACACCCGAGAAAAGTATAACAGAAGTTTTCATAAGAATAAACGATGAATAAACATAAACGACTGTTAGTATTCTTAGGTTTTTAGGAACAACAATGGTGAATACTGTATAAACCCGAAAAATGACCGTTTGAATTCCAAAACAATTTTAGGTTATGAAATGAAATGCAGAACAGTACGTAGTAAGTTTTGAAGTAGAGAAGAGAGAAGCGTACCATTGTCGTCGATGATGAGAAGAAGAAACAAGAAGGATTTGGATTTGCAGAAAGTAGTTACACAGAGGGAGAGAGTATGAATAGAGAGAGAAATATTTTGTCAAAGGGTTTCGTAAAGTTTTGCAAATGACGGTTCAAGGACTATTTAAAGGCGAGAAAATATCAGTTTGAGAAAGCGGGAACTTAAGATATTTTCTTAAGTACCAAATTTTATCCTTGACCCCCTTTATTGCTTTAGAAACCTCTTTAGCAAAAAAATAGACTAAGTAAGAATACTGACCTTTAAGTCTTCCGGTAAATGAGATCTTACGTCTTCCGATCAGTCTAAAACTAGGTCTACCGGTATGAAAGAAACTTAACAAAATGTTGAAATTAAGCAGTAGGATCAATCATACCAAGATTTCTCCTTAAATAAGCAAACCTGGTGGCATCCAGTGGTTTCGTGAGAATGTCTGCCAATTGATGCTCAGTTGGAACATATTCCAAACTGATGTTACCTTTTTCCACATGATCTTTGAGGAAGTGATAACGAATATCAATGTGCTTTGTCTTGGAGTGCATCATCGATTTTGGAGACCGAATTGCCGATGTGTTGTCACACATGATTGGGTAGTTTCGGTCCTTGATGTTGTAGTCCACTAGTTGTTGCTTCATCCATAGAAGTTGAGAGCAACAATGCTTGCAAAGAATGTATTCACGTAGTTGAGTTTGCAACCGATCCTTGTTTCTTGCACGACCATGAGACAAGTCTATTTCCAAGGAATTGACAAGTCCCACCGGTGCTTCTTACGCTCACTTTGCAGTCGCATAATGCATCCGAGTATCCAACTAGATTGAAATTGTTGGTTTTGGAATACCAGATGCCTAGATTGGTTGTTTTTTAGACATATCTAATGATACGTTTGGCGCAAGCAAATGTGACTCCTTTGGATCTCGAAATCTAGCACAAACACAAACAAACATAATGTCGTCTACTAGCGATAAGGTAAAGAAGTGAACCTATGATTCCTCGGTACTTGGTCATGTTCTCTTGCTTTCCCTTCTCATCTTTGTCAAGATGGCAGTCGGTAGACATTGGAGTTTCGAATCCTTTAGCTGAATCAAGACCGAACTTCTTGATTAGTTCCTTTGCATATTTGGTTTGGTGATGAAGATTCCATCGAAGTCTGTTGTATCTGCAGATCCTAGAAAGTAGGTTAAGTTCACCCATCATGCTCATCTCGAACTTGCTTTGCATCGCTTCTCGAATCTTTTACATAGGCTTTGGTTGGTTGATCCAAAGATGATGTCGTCCACATAGATTTGTACCAGAAGAGAATGGCCTTTGTGCTTGAGGATGAATAAAGTAGTGTCTATTCTTCCTCTCACGAATCCTTGTTCTATCAAGAACTTGGATAGAGTTTCATACCAAGCTCTAGGAGCTTGCTTCAGGCCATAGAGCTTTCTTGAGTCGGTAGGCGTGATCCGGCTTTGTCGAAATGACAAATCTCGGAGGTTGTTCCACGTATCGATTTCTTGAAGATCACCATTCGAGAAGGCACTCTTTACATCCATCGATACACTTTGAAGTCCATGAGCGATGCATAGGCTAGAAAGATTCGATTGCTTCTAATCTAGCAACAGAGCAAAAGTTTCATCAAAGTCAATTCCTTCTTCTGTCGGTAGCCCTGCAACCCTAGCTTTATTTCGGTGACATTTCCTTCTTCATCTCTTTTGTTTTCGAAAACCCACTTGGTGCCGATATTTGGATGATCGGTCGGTCTTTGAACTAAGCTCCACACTTACATCTTTCAAACTGGTTCAGCTCTTCTTGCAAAGCTTCAATCTAGTTATGATCTTCGATAGCTTCATCAATCTTCTTTGGTTCGAGTTCCGAAACAAATGCATAAGCAAACATAGTTTCTTCTCGAACTTTATTTCTCGTACGAACTCCTGTGTTGAGATCACCAATGATTTGAGTGATGGGATGATCTCTTGCTTCAATAACGCTTGGAGGAAGATCACTTTTGGTGGGTTCTTCCCTTAAGAATTCGGAGTAGGTTGAGAAGGAGATTCACCAAAATCGGTTCGAAAGAGATAGAATCTTCAAAACCTTCATTTTCGGTGAACAAGAAGGATGAGTGATCTATAAAGGTGCTTGGGGTAGAAATGAAGAGATGGGTTCGAGGTCAGCAGAAGAGTTGTTATCGGTGCAGAGTTCTTGTCTGGGTAGGGTTATCGGTACTTGAGGGGTGCAGGTTGCCGTTTTCGATGAGGAGTGGAAGTAGATGTTGTATTTGTACTGTCTCATCATTATCGAAATCATTAGCAACGTTCGAGCCTTTCTAGGCTCTAACAAGTCATATTCATCAAAAGAAACATGCACGTATTCTAAAATTTTTAAATTTGTTTTACTTGAAAATGCGAAATGCTTTTGAATGTTTGGAATACCCAGAAAAATTCCTTAAATGTCGATTTTGCATCAAATTTTCCTCTATATTCTTTTCCATTATAAAGAATGAAACATTTACTGATAGAAGATTTTAAGAAATCCTATGTTGGGGATCTTCCTCTCCATATTTCATATGGAGTTTTATTATGAAACTTGTTTACCGTGGATCTATTTTGGGTAAAACATGCGGTGTTGGCTATACGCCCAAAAATACTTTGGAAGTTTGGCTTACGCCGGCATTGTTCTTGCCGCTTCAATCGGTTCTGTTACGTTCTTCGCTCGGCCTACACCGTTTTGTTGAGAATGCCGGCGAGAGAAGTTGTGGTCGATCCCGTGGTCATCGCGACTTTTCTACACCATTGTTCTTGAATTCGTGCTTGGTTATGCGATCTTATGTCGCTTATATCTTCAAGTTTTTGAGTTTGAAGTCTTCTAAAAAGAGCAGTGACTAGATCATATGTTTCATCTTTAGATGTCATTGTTTCAATCCAAGTGAATCTAGAGTAGTCGTCAACTACTACAAGTGTGTACTTGTCTCTCCGAAATACCGGCTGTTTGTGATAGGTCCAAAGAGATCCATATGCGAAAGTTGAAGAGGTCTGTTTGTAGACAATACAGACTTTCTTTTGAAGGAAGACTTGGAAAGTTTTCCTAGTTGGCAAGCTTTACAACTTCTGTCATGGTCGGCAGACACCGTAGGTAGACCTTTGACAAGCCCATTTTTGGAGAGCTTGGAGAGGTGCTTGAAGTTGAGGTGACTGAGACGCTTGTGCCATAGCCAGCTGTTGTCACGAACATTGTTGGCTACTAGACACAGGTTTGAGAATCTCCCTAGAAGATTTAAGTCCACGACATAGACGTTTCCTTGTCTATTGCCGGTCCAAGATTGTAGAGCGAGATTCACTGTCTTTGATGAGGCACTGGTTGGAGTTGAATTGGCATAGAAGTCCTTTGTCGCAGAATTGGGATATGCTTAGAAGATTGTGCTTTAAACCACTTACTAGAGAAACTTTGTTGATGGAGAGACTTCCTCTAGTAATTGAGCCATATCCAATTGTTTTTCCTCTTGCATTATCTCCGAAAATAACAGTGGGTCCTTTTGCTTCAGCTATATCTGTAAGAAGACTTCTGTTCCCAGTCATGTGTCTTGAGCAGCCACTGTCTAGGTACCAGATGTCTTTGTTTTCTGATTCTATAGCCATGAAGCATTCCTGAAAAGAAATTAAAGCAAACAAGGTACCCTTTATTTTCTTTCGGTCCTAAGGATTAGCAACCTTTTGGAACCCATACCTGCTTGACCTTGAGAGAACTAGGTCTCTCAGATCTTGGAGTGAACCTTAGCAGGCATTCTGGTGCCAGATGGCCTAGGCAATTGCAAGAGTGACATAAATGAAAAGTCCATTGAGAACTGTTAGTGACTTCAACTGAAGAGTACTTATGATTATTCCTTTTCTTGACATCCATTCTTGGTTCAGCTTGTTTGTTGATGGTGGACTTAATTGGTTTCTTTCGAATCTTTCTAGGCAGGTTACCAATAGACTTAGCTTTAGCTTTTCTGTTGATTACCTTTTCAGAAGGATTCGGTAGAATACTTTTAAGTTTACCTTCAACAGGTAAAGGAGCCTTGCCTGTTTCATAGACAAACTTGATAGTTACCGGTAGAGGTTCAGTAGGTCTACCGCCAGCAGACTTTGCCTTGGCATAGCTGTTGCCGGCAGACTTCACTTTCTCTACCGTTACCTTATCAGGTTTCTCATTTGATTCAGTCATTTTGGCTTTTCCTTTCTGAACTTTGGGGTAAACGTAAGGGACACTTGAATAACCAAGGCCTTGTTTCCATATATTTCCCAATGTCTGTTTAGAGAAGGAAATATCATTAGCAGTTTCGGAGGATTCACCTTTCTCTATAACTGAAGAGATTGTCGGAAGAGGCACATCTGAATATCCTATGCCAGTTTTATCATTACTAGATTTTTGGCTTGAAAGGATTTCTTCGAATGCATCCTTGGAGCTGTTCCAGGAGTCAATTGTCTTTTGCAAGGCAATTTTCTCTAGGTCAAGTCCTTTGATGTGCTCAGATAGACAATCAATTTTGTCATAAAGAAATTTGTTTTCTTCCTTCAGCTTGATACTCTCTTGTTGACAGCTATTGAGAGTTTGAATCTCACCGCCATCATAGATTTCTCACCGTAAGTTTCTCACGCTTGGCCGCTTAACATAGGCTACTCTAAAGGAATTAAATTCTTCAAGCATATCTTGATTGTCCTTGAGAAGTTCTTCCTTAGTGAAGCTGTCACTGTTGGTTTCATTTTTGTCCAAAGGACTAGGTGAAACTTCGACTTCATTTTCAGAGTCATAGGTAGGACCTGAATCATGAGCTATTAAGCATATGTTGGCTTGCTCACAATCCTCTTCTGAATCAGTCTCAAACCATGTAGCAACCTGTTTGTCTTCTATGTCTTCAGCCAACATACTTCAAATTTTGGCTTAAGACATTTTGAGGCAAAATGACCAGGTTTCCTACAATTATAACACACAAGCTCTTCCTTAGATGAGCTTTCACCATTTTTCTTAAAAGGTTGTTGGTGTGTGTTCTTCCTTCCATATTTTGCAAATTTTTGAAAACGTTTTACAAACATGGCAAATTGTTCATCAGATAAAAAATCATTTTCACAGGAAGAAGTGGAAGGTTTGTTTTCAACAGTGATTTCTTCTTGGACCATGGTGGCAAAGACACGCTCGAACTGCTTGTCTTGCTCTAGAGCTTGATTAACTTCAAGTTCATAAACCTTCAAACTTGCGTAGAGACTACGAAGAGTCATCTCGTTTAAGTTCTTCGATTCTTTCATAGCCGTGGTCTTCACATGTCATAAGCTACCTAGAGAGCCTAGAAACCTCATGTTCATTTCCTTTTTGTCATACGTTTTACCTAGAGAAAAACAACTATTAATTACCTCACTGAAGCGATCGTATGCTTGTCTCAAGGTTTCCTTAGGATCCTTTTTGAAAGAATCAAACTACTGGATGTATGTATATTTTCTGTTGTCTCTTGTGTCTTGGTCTCCTTCCAAGTATTCCACAAGAGCTTCCCACATCTCTTTTGCAGTTGTACATCGAATCACTTGCTGGTATGTGCTTGTGTCTAGAGAGCTGGTGATTATGTTGATTGCTTTACTGTCAAGTTCTACCAGCTTTCTATCATCCTCTGTCCATTCAGATTCTTCTTTAGGTACTTCAGTAGGATTCCCAGCAATGGAGGCTAGAAGATTTGCCTTCATTGGTACATGTTGACCTGTAGTAACACATTTCCATAATCTGTTGTCAATAGAGTTCATAAATCTCATTACTTTATCCTTCCATACATCAAAATGTCCTTCGTCCAATATTGGGACGTGGTTAGCATTAGATGTAGGCAGCATGTAGTGTGTTTGTGCCATTATATCGTATCTCTCAAGAGTTTAATCTTGGAAAAACTTGTTTTCAAAGAGTAAGGCTCTGATACCAATTGTGGGTCCCAATGGGCACAATAATAAGCTAGAAAGGGGGGTTGAATAGCTTATTAAACACTTAAAACTTTCTCGTAAATACTTTGAAGGTTACTTGCAATCTATTGAAAAGATAGAAGTAGCGGAAGACCTTCAAGATAGTTGTTCGGGTCTGCCGATAAGGACTACCGGTAGACCTTTACAAGTTACTTAAGTTCTGCTGTAAATGGATAAAGATAGTCAAAGTAATTATGCAGTTCAAATATCAAACAAACAGTAAGAAATAACACAAGTATTTTGGGATGGTTCACACTATAAAGAGTGCTACGTCCACCACCAAGGCAGTCAACCTTGGATTTAAATTGTGCACTATGTTTTCCACTTAGATCAATTACAAAGAATATCCCTAATGGATCGTGTACAAAATATTGACTTGTATTTGGGGTCTAGGGAATTAAATATCTGTAAAAACAGGATATTTAATTCGTGCAGAAGTATAGTTAATGAAAGTAAACAACAAGAAGATAAAACAATAAGTGTTGAAGAGCAGCCTTCTTGTTGTTGACGAGGACTTGTAGATCAGAGAGGATCTCTTGATTGCACTTGAGTGAAGACTTGGAGTTTATGAAGTTTCGAGCAATCCTTAAGTGTTCGATTGATTCTGCATGCTTGTCTTTCGCTCCAGCTTCAATGGCGATTTATAGTGTGCACTTCAAAAGATCCGTTGGAGAAGACGAATACTTCAACAGCTCTTTTCATCAATGCATTAAATGCATGGGGCTGTCAGTCAAGGATTTTCGTCTTCACAGATATCTAGAGCAGGTAATGATTTCTGAAATCTTTCAAAAGGTGGGCGATTTAGGTGTCAGATCTGAGAGTTGTTGCAGAGACTAGGGGACGCTTTTCCTCGCCATCGCTCAGACGAAAAGTCTTCCCGCTGAAAGGTTGCTTTCGGCGGCTTGATATGTCAGGGAATGTCTTGGATTTAATTCAAATAAAGATGTAGAATAAGAATGAATTAATCCAATGAGTCATTGCTGGATTGGACACGTCATAAGAGACCAGTTGGACACAAGGTCTGCCGTTCTTAAGCTTTAAGCAGGTCTTCCGGTGAAGCTGTGAAGAGGTCTTCCGCTGAACCTGTGAAGTCCTATAAAAATTATACAAGGCAAAGTTCTATACACAGTTGCCACACTAATCGATACGCAGCCCGATTAGCCACTGAAGTATAAAACTAATGTAATGAATTTGAACAGATATAAATCTAACATAAGAATCAACACATGTATTATCGTAACGTGAAAAATTCTTAATTTGACAAATAAAATTTCCATTTAAGAATTCTCAACGGGTCATGTTCAGTAAACTTGTTCTCTAACAAGCACCTGCAATATATGTACTTGTGTCACAACGCTGATGCTAATGAAATGCAACATCCTCGTCATACGAGCATACATCATATGCATAAGTCTTACAAGCCTATTTAATGTCCTTGTCTTGAAAAGTCAACTGACTTAGAACCAATTTAAGACCAAAGCACTAGAAACATATTTCATGATTACCATCAAATGCGCAACCATGTTCCATAACTAAAATTGGTCTAAGGACTTTATCATATATTTATAAACAATTAATAATATAAACATAAGATAAATAAATGTCTTTTATTTAAATATAAATTCCAATAATATTGTTTTACAAGTAGAATAAAAATCCAATCTAATTGGAACGCCGGGCATTCTACTCTAACAATCTCCCACTTGCCCCTAGTTCCAATTGCCCATATATTTTAGGCCCATCTTCTCGAGATGTCCGTCAAATATCTTCTGTGATAGGGTTTTAGTCAACGGGTTTGCTACATTTTCTGCCGAAGCGACTCGATCCACAACAACGTCGCCTCTACCAATGATCTCTCTAATCAGGTGGTATCGCCTCATTATGTGCTTGGATCTTTGATGAGATCTCGGCTCTTTTGCATGTGCTATAGCTCCGTTGTTATCGCAATAAATCATTATTGGATCAACAGCGGATGGAACTACACCCAACCCTTGGATGAAGTTTCGTATCCAAACAGCCTATTTTGCTGCATCTGATGCAACTATGTATTCAGCCTCAGTAGTAGAGTCTGCAGTCGTTTCTTGTTTGGAACTTTTCCAACTGACTGCTCCTCCATTAAAGGTAAATACATACCCAAACATCGATTTTGAGTCGTCTACATCGGACTGAAAACTAGAGTCAGTGAACCCCTTTAGTTTCAATTCTCCATTACCGTATACCATAAAGATATCCTTAGTTCTTCTTAAGTATTTAAGAATCATCTTAACGGCCTTCCAGTGTTCATCCCCTGGATTGGACTGATATCTGATCGTGACGCTCAGAGCATGTGCAACATCAGGCCTTGTACACAACATTGCATACATTATGCTCCCAATAGCGGATGCATAAGGTATGCGAGACATTCTTTCTCTTTCCTCAGGAGTCTTGGGAGACATTGCTTTAGAAAATGAAACGCCATGACTCATTGGTAGGTATCCACGATTGGATTCCTCCATGCTAAACCTCTTTAGCACTTTGTCTATGTACATGGATTGGGATAGTCCTATCATCCTTCGTGATCTATCTCTATAGATCTTTATCCCTAGGATAAAAGATGCATCTCCTAAATCCTTCATGGAGAACTGTTTAGACAACCACGCCCTTGTTGACTGTAACATACCTACATCATTACCGATGAGTAGAATGTTGTCAACATATAAAACAACAAATGCAACTGCGCTCCCACTAACCTTATTGTAAACACATGGTTCATCCAGATTCTTATGAAAATCAAACATTTTGATCGCTTCATCAAATCGAATGTTCCAACTCCTAGAAGCCTGTTTGAGTCCATAAATGGACCTTTGGAGTTTGTAAACCTTTTGCTCACTTTCCTTGGATATGAAGCCCTCCGGTTGCTTCATATAGATCTCTTCCTTAATGTTTCCATTAAGGAAAGCAGTCTTCACATCTATTTGCCATATCTCATAGTCATAATACGCTGATATGGCCAGTAAAATCCGAATGGATTTAAGCATTGCTACTGGTGAAAAAGTTTCCTGATAATCAACACCTTGTTTTTTAGTATAACCTTTCGCAACCAGACGTGCTTTATAGGTTGCTACCTCTCCATCTACTCCAAGCTTCCGCTTGTAGACCCATTTGCAGCCAATGGGAACAATTCCTTGTGATGGGTCCACCAAGGTCCACACCTTGTTAGAGTACATGGAGTCCATTTCAGACTGCATGGCTTCTTTCCATTTCTTAGAGTCGATGTCTGACATCGCTTCTCCATAGTTCTTTGGATCATTATCCAAAATGAGTCCCTATTTTTTGTTCTCTAACAAAAGATTCAGTTTTTCAGGTGCTTTCGACACCCTTGTTGATTTTCGAAGAGGTTGTGTTTCAGATGGTCCAGCTTCGGCTGGTCTGTTATCTGCGACAATATTAGGAATATTCTGTGGTTCTTGAATTTCTTCAAGCTCCACAACCCTGCCACCCTTTTCAGAAAGAAATTCTTCTTCAAGAAAAGTGGCATTCCTCGAAACAAACACTTTTTGTTCCGAAGGGTCGTAGAAATAGTATCCAATAGATTCTTTTGGATACCCCACAAATTTACATAATCTGGATCTCATATCCAACTTATCTCCCCCTTGTTGCTTCACATAAGCATCACACCCCCACACCTTAAGGTACTTGTAGGAAGGTGTCTTACCACACCACATCTCATATGGTGTATCTTGGGCACGACTTTACATGGCACCCTATTCAATAGATGTGCCGCTTTCTAAGGCATAACCCAGAATGACAGAGGTAAAGTCGTGAAACTCATCATCGATCGAACCATGTCCAATAGGGTTCGATTCCTACGCTCCGAAACTCCATTGAGTTGTGGAGTAGCAGGAGGAGTCCACTGTGAGAGAATTCCATTCTCCTTTAGATAATCAAGAAACTCGGTACTCAGGTATTCTCCTCCTCGATCAGATCGAAGAGTCTTAACACTGCGACCAATTTGTTTCTCCACCTCGCACCTAAATTCTTTGAACTTTTCAAATGCTTCAGATTTGAGCCTCATAAGGTACACATATCCATACCTAGAATAATCATCGGTAAAAGTTATGAAGTAGTGATAGTTCCCACGCGCACTAACACTTAGTGGTCCACAAACATCTGTATGGATCAAATCCAACAGACCATCGGCTCGCTCCACTTGTCCAACAAATGGTGATTTGGTCATTTTTCCTTTTAGACACGATTCACACGTTGGCAACTTTTGCTCATCCATAAGGTCGAGCTTTTGTCCCAACTTGCGCATCCTCTTTTCTGAAATGTGACCCAATCTAGCATGCCAAAGAGTGGAAGAACTTTGATTATCTAATTTTCTTTTCTTATTTTGTTGAATTGTGAGTATGGGGCTATCAAGATTAACAGTGTACAAACAATTCGTCAAATAACCGGTATATTTAAAAACAGAATCCTTGAAAATGGAACAACTTCCATTCTCAATAATAAATTTAAAACCTTCTCTGTCCAAAACAGGAACAGAGATAATATTCTTAACAATATCCGAAGCATAAAGACAATTGTTTAAACACAAATTAAAACCATTTTCTAAAGTAAGATAAACAGTCCCAATAGCTGATGCAACAACTCTTGCTCCATTTCCCATCCTAAGGACCTTGTCCTTTCTGTCCAGTTTCCTGCTTCTTGCCATTATCTGCAAATCATTGCAAATATGTGAGCCACAACCGGTATCTAATACCCAAGAAGCATCATTAACAGATAGATTAACTTCAACAAAATATATACCTGAACTTTTCAGGCTCGCAAGGTACTCCTTGCAGTTTCTCTTCCAGTGCCCTAATTTGCCGCAATGGTTGCATTTGTCATCGGTTTGAGAATTGACCTTTTTCTTGCCTTTGTCCTTTGCCTTTTTGTTGGGCTTCGAGGAACTCTTTCCTTTCCACTTCCTCTTATTATTAGACTTTGCAGTCTTTGAACCAGAAGAGGATCCAACAAGGAGGACCGGCTTCTCCTTCTTGATAGTGGATTCAGCCGTTGTCAACTTATTCACCAACTCAGGAAGACTAGTTTCCATAGAGTGCATGTTAAAGTTAACAACAAACGAGTCAAATAAGGGAGGCAGAGATTGCAACACATGGTCCACGTAGAGCTCATTGTCCATAACGACTCCAAAGGACTCGAGCCTTTCAATGAGTGATATCATCTTCACTCCATGGTCATGGACTGAAGAACCCTCAGTCACACGACTTCTGAAAAGCTCCTTAGATATCTGATATCTAACTTGCCTTGCACTCTCACCATACAACTCTTGTAGGTGAACAAGGATCTCATGTGCAATGAGAAAAACATCATTCTGCCTTCGCAGCTCAACTGACATTGATGCTAACATGTAGCATCTAGCTTGGAGATTGTCATCAACATGACGAAGATATTCTCCATAGGCATCTGATACCTGGTCCTCAGGCGGTGGAGGAGGCATTGTGTCAAGCACATAAGTTTTCTTCTCAAATTCAAGAACAATCTTTAGGTCTTTCAACCAATCATTAAAGTTTGGGCCAGTTAACTTGCTTTGCTCAAGAATTGATGTGATTGGATTCTTAGCCATTTTAGTAGAGTTATCTACAAAATAAACGAAGCAGAAAATGAGTAAACTATGGAATATATATTTACATTCAATATAAGGTCTTTTATATTAAATGTCTCCCACTATTTTATTTAAAACTATAAACCCCTAAATAGATTTTAGAAAATCAAATTTTTCTTAGTGGGCTTGAAGCCCAATAAAAACATTTCACACCCCAATTTTATGAGTCCATGAAATATTTCCATCGGTAGTCAACTCTTTGACAATTGTATCAATATACAACCCTCAAGATTATTTTGCATCATCTCTTCCCATATACCCCAATTTTATGAGCCCATATGGTACTAAATGTCAAACAAAACCCATCAAACCATCGTGTAAATGGAATATTTAGAGTCCCACGACTCGCGGCCAACCTAAAAACAAGTCCATCCCACGAGCATCTATATGCTTGGTAGGGATCACAGCTTTCTCATATAAAATCACTCCACGACTCATGGCCAATGACTAAAATTGGTAGCATCGTCATGTCATCTACCTTTCACTCAATCGACGTCACATCCATGTCATCTACCTTTGATGGAAGGCATGGAACAATATGTCTAACATATATTTATCCATATTTGTTTGATATAATTTAATCAAATTAAATTTCTTTTAAGTTTCAAAAACTTGGGCTTTTCCTTTCAAGACCTCATCCAATTAATTTATTAGGTGGATTTATATATAACGCAATATGTCATCATATGAGCGCAAGCATAAAGCCTTAAATAAATCTAGCATACAACATATGCAAAAACGATGGGATGATCATGACCAACCTATGCGACCCATTTGAACCAAAAAATGGGTCATGGTCAATCTAAGGGACAAAATAAATAGAACTACTTCTATTACATTTTATTATAATTACCCATACAAGTATGGGCCTTCATATTCTATTCTATTACATTTGCAAGATCTACCCACACAAGCGTAGGCCTTCGCATCGAATGTCCTCCAATTCAAAAATTAAAGAATCTCACCTTCTAGTCTACTCTCAATGCAAAAATTTAAAGAACTTACAAATAATAGAATAAGAGACTCGCAGGCCCCAAAGATAAATACATCCAATCACATTGGTCATAGGCTCATGATTATCCATAAATAAATCATGCTAAATATTCATCACATAAATATAAAGCACATAAAGATACCAGTTGTATGTGTCAATTTAATTTTGGGATAAACATTTCTTGACTATCCATAAAAACTATTTTATTAAGTATTAAAATTAACGATTTAATTTTAAAACCTGAATAATAGAAAGAAAAACTGATTATGAAAAGAAATTGTGAAGATCACGACTGGGAGAAAAATTGAGAAACATTTCCTCATTATTCAAAATCTCACACGAAAGTTAAACTTTGTCGTTTGAATAATAATATATAATGTAAAGTTGGACTTTTGATTTCCAAAATTAAAAATATCTCTTATCTAAAGTCTTACTTTCTGGTAGGAATAAAATAATGTTGAGATTGGTTTTGATTTCTAAAATCAAAACATATCTAAATATCTCATCATACAGTACACTGTTATTTTTCAGAATCAAAAAGATTCAAAGAATTCAAAATTCTTTCAAAATCTTTTAATTAAGAAATCAAATTTCTTTAAACAGTCTCGTTCCAAAATTCAGTTTTATTCCAGATATTAAATAGAATAAAACACATTTTATCACACATACAACTATCCATTAAACATATTTTAACAGATTAAAACATGTTTAAAACCACAAACATACTTGCACAATTGCGAAACCGTGGCTCTGATACCACTGTTGGGTTCGCTAGATTACGGGGCTAATCGCAGTGGAAATTGTAAAAATTTTAAAAAATATGTATACAATATACAAAAGATAGCCCCAAAAACCTTATAGCGATTTAACGATCGCGCATATCGTGCAAGTATAAAAATGAGTTTTTGGGTCTTACCGAAAACGGCTTCCAAAAGCTTCCGGTTGATGAAAATGTAGAGACAATCAATTGTTGGCTCGTACACCAATTTACTCGTAGAGGTCCACACGTCCCTCCTCCAAAGTAAGTCCACACGAATGGATAAAATCACCGAATCAAAAATTTCGCTAGCAATTTTTGATCCGTTTTGTTCAACCCAAAAACAAAGAAAAATTTCTAGTTTTTCCAATTGAGAGAGTAATAGAAAAGAAAAGTCCAGAAAAGCTTTCTTGGTTTCGTAGCTTTTTAATCAAGTAACCAAAAGAATACTCCAATGTGAGTTTTTGAAGAGAAACGGCCGAAATCAATTCTCCAAGAATTGATGATACGTTTTTTAATAACGTATCATTAACTATCCTACTAAATGACCAAAACTTTAATGTGTCATACAATATAATTTGTACACAATAGTGTCTAGGTTCATTAGTAAGAAGATATGGTATTATAATTAATATCATCTAATGTCATATTAAAATAACTTTTATCTAATATTAGCAATGTTACCCCTCCTTCTCATTTCTTTCAAATTAACTCGATGGACTCCACTAACGAGCCTAATTAAATATTGAGTTGGACTTTTAAAAATAAATAAATAAATAAAAATCTCATCAATTAATCTGAATTAATTGACCAAGCCCAAATTTAATTAAATCGATCAAATCAATTTCATCCATCAATTAATCTCTACTAATTATCTGCGTCCAACAATTTGGATCAATTCTTTTATTGAACAAATGAATTCTTCCATTCTTAGTGTGTGACCCTTTAGGTTCACAACTAATGCTAGTTGTACAATTATTTTGTAACTTACGAATAACAATTTATTCTATTAAATAATTTCATTAGTTAATATACTTGAAATTAACTCATTAATTTCAAGAACCTACAAATCGTGGGAACACATAGCAAGTATCACGAATACCTAGCAATATGTGAAATAGCGAGTAAACCTATTTCAATTACGAGTGCATACATGTACTGTCCTTTCGACATCTAATTTCCCGATTAAATCTAAGATATGGATTATACGTCAAAATCCATTTGATTTAATAACTGTGATTCTATTTCAAGTACCAATGATTCCTTTATGAATCAAATTCATCATGCCTTGGTCAAGGTCTTCGAATCATGAACTATGAAAAACACAGGAAATTCTCTTATCATCTGACAAGTGTCGAATTCTATGTTATCCACTGATTAACCTCCATGCACACCAATGCAACACCCAAAATACCCCTTTGCGATTGTCAAGCAATCAGAAAGTAAATCAAAGTGTTACATGATGTACACAAGCTTACCATCGTGTCTCAAGTCCGAGGACTAATCATGTATTATCGCAACGTGAAAAATTCTTAATTTGACAAATAAAATTTCCATTTAAGAATTCTCAACGGGTCATGTTCAGTAAACTTGTTCTCTAACAAGCACCTGCAATATATGTACTTGCGTCACAACGCTGATGCTAATGAAATGCAACATCCTCGTCATACGAGCATACATCATACGTATAAGTCTTACAAGGCTATTCAATGTCCTTGTCTTGAAAAGCCAACTGACTTAGAACCAATTTAAGACCAAAGCACTAGAAACATATTTCATGATTACCATCAAATGCGCAACCATGTTCCATAACTAAAATTGGTCTAAGGGCTTTATCATATATTTATAAACAATTAATAATATAAACATACGATAAATAAATGTCTTTTATTTAAATATAAATTCTAATAATATTGTTTTACAAGTAAAATAAAAATTCAATCTAATTGAAACGCCGGGCATTCTACTCTGAGATATAAAAGTTTGGCTCGACAAGACATCAAGGGTCGGGTCGTTACAAAGCAGCTAGTAGTTGAGATCCTTCACAAATACTTGCATTTATACCATGCACTGCCCAGTTGGTTGCTACAGTTCAGTTAAGCAAACATTCAACAAAAAGAGGGCATCATAATTCATAAGTACAATTATAGAAAAACTGACAGTTAAGTTTCTTGATCATCTCCTTTGTCAAGACAGAAGGAAGATTCATTAGGAAAGTGATTCACAACATCTCCAACACTAACCATTTCATCTATTACTATCACAATTTTTGGCATGGTGAAATTCTAACCTGAAACAGTAACAAAGGAAGCAACAATCCATGGATGTCATCAAACATCAAGGTAGAAGAACCATCAGATATAATTAGCAATTTGTAAGCAACTCAGGTGAGTTACAAGGTTAGCCAATAACTGAAAAACCCCAACATTGATTCAAGCACTAAAAATATGGATCTGATCTCTACTTTAACAACTAGTAATAATCACTGCTATTAATTTACCATAATATTTGTGTTTTGATTCGGTGAAGAGACAACCACTAGAACGAAAACTTCAGTTGCCAACTTCGCTATACCATCCTATTCTAGGCTATGATAACAAAAATCCAGGGAGAACAAGAATTATATACCGCTAAGAAACTCCATCGCCAGTCGCCACATCACATGCCATCAAAACTCACAAAGACATCATCCTCCCCATTGAAGAACTCGACCTTCCCCATTACCGATCCCATATCCTCCTCACCATTGCTTGCTTCCGTA
The DNA here is from genome assembly GCA_013146195.2 of Codonopsis lanceolata. NCBI lineage: Eukaryota > Viridiplantae > Streptophyta > Magnoliopsida > Asterales > Campanulaceae > Codonopsis > Codonopsis lanceolata. Next base: position 1,331,626 of record CM028377.1, on the reverse strand, counting down.
TGCATGTCCAGCTCTTCGCCACACTCATCAACAACATCCCGTTTCCTAACTCTAAACCCTGTGCCAGTCAATTTCTTGGTATTCTTCCCAACTGATTTCTTCATCCTTTGGTAACTGGCTTCAAAATAGTGGGCCCCGCATTTGTTTCCCCTGTTTCCATTCCCTTACAACTTTCATCAAACTTATGACCACCAGATGAAGAATCCTCGCCATCATCAGAAATCTCAACAAAATTATCCCAACCACCCACATTATCAGCATTCCCAACATTACCACCCTCCTCATTCCCATCATTCTTCTTCGGCACGAACGGGGTCCACGACGAACACCCATCATCCCTTTTCCCCAAATCAAACCAAACGGGATAAAACCCAGAACACACGAACTTGCCATCCCTCAAAACATCAGCGGGAGGTGAATTTATTGCAAACCCATGAAACCCTCTTTGACATGTCTCGTTCCAACACCTCAAACAACAATCCTCATACACCTTTGGATATTCATACACATAGTAACAGTACGGACACACAGTCCAGAATGTATCCATGTTTTCAGAATTACCGCAACTTTTTTCCACCTTTTCGTCATTACCATTTAAAAATCCATTTTTAAGTAAGCTATCAAACTGAGTCTTCTTCAAAGGGTTAGATAAGACGCACCAAGCGTTCCGTACAAGCTTAAGGGCTTCATCGGCAAAAGGGTATTGATTTTTGCTAGGGCTTAGGGCAGAGATAAGGGATATGAAGTTCTCTTTGAGGAGATTCGCGTCTTGGGAGAAGGGTTTGAGGTTTAATATCGAGTAGTAGTCGGGTTGAGTTTCGGAAATTCTGGTTTGGGCGGCGAGTAGGACATCAGCGACGGCCAGGATTAGGGGAGTCCGGGGAGGTTCGGGTTGGATTGTTGGGCTTTCAGAGCGTATTTCTTGCAATCGTCAAATTCGCGGCGGCGGAGGAACTGTTCGGCCACTCTGAGTTTGGTATCTGGGAGGATCCCGCTGGCGGGTCGACGGGCTTCGGAGCTCATTGCCGGTTCTCTCCCTCTTTGCTCACGGTGTGATTCTACTATGCGACTCTGTGAGAGAGAGAGAGAGAGAGAAGTGGACAGGTGGGATTTTAGGGGTTTTGCAAGCGGACAATTTTGGGCAGGACTATTCTAGAATGGATTAAATAATTATTTGGTCTCTGAACAATTTATAAATTATGCGTTTAGCTTTTATATTTTATTTGAAATGTATTTGGTTTTTAAAGTAGGTTTTTAATAAGAGATTATCTCCTTAAAGTAAGTTTTTAATAAGAGATTATCCTCATACGGGGTTATCGTCAGTTTTATCGTCAATTTTTTTATGAAATTCCAAATTTACCCTTAGTGATATTAGTGATTCAAAATAAATAAATAAATAAAAGAAAAAAGTAATCGGTCCAAAGAAGAAGTATCAGAGCACACATACACTCAATCTCCATCTCCATCTCCGGCCACCTTCTTCTCCGACCATCTCCATCTCCGATCACGACTCCGAATAAGTATCGCACACATACACACACAATGGAACTCCTCAGTCTCATTCTCCGAGCACACATACGCACAATCTTCATCTCAATCTCCATCTCTATCTCCGTCCACCTTCTGCTTCGGCCATCTCCATCTCCGATCACGACTCCGATCAGTACAAAGAAGAAAGTATCCTCACTTTGTCCCTGTTCGTCAGTCAGTTGGGAGGGACTCTGAATTTCTCTTCACCTACACAGCAAACAGAATTGGCGTCCCCAACTTTGTCTGTGAAGAAGGCTAGGGGGAGGCCACCTGGGTCAAGCAAGAAGCAGCAAATGGAGTCTTTTGGTAAATTTTGTTACTTGCCAGAAAATGACATGACTGGAAACTTTGAAAGCCAATTTGGGATTTTTCTGGATAAATCATCGTTGGAGACGTTGAATTCATAAATTGAGGTGGACGAGAACTTCCCGAATCCAAATTTCGTGTGAACAAGTTGGAATCAAGTCGAAGAATGAGCAAGTGAGTTAGCTTGGTCAACTTGGTCATGGGTATCTCCCTGGAAAATCGATTGTATGAAAGGTCCAATCTTCGCAGCCAGCGAAGACCCACAACACCGACAGAGAGAGTGTTTGAGGTGTCGGAAGATGATTGGAACGTTAACAAGGCGGTGGTATCGTGGTTAGAGAGAGAAAGAGAAAAGAGGAGAGATAAAGTGTGGAGAATTTTAGAGAGAGAAAAGTGGGTTGAGAAGGAGATTGAAGAGTCGTGATCGGAGATTGAGATGGAGATTGTGTGTATGTATGCTCTGATACTTCTTCTTTGGACCGATTGCCTTTTTATTTTTTTTCTTTTTTCTTTTTTTTTATTTTGAACCACTAACATTACTAAGGGAAAATTTTGAATTTCAAAAAAAAAAATTGACGGCAAAATTGACGGTAACCCCGTAAGGGAGATAATCTCTTAGTAAAAACCTACTTTAAGAACCAAACACATTTCAAAAAAAAACAAAGGACCAAACACATAGATTTGTGGATAGTTCAGAGATCAAATAATTATTTAATCCTTCTAGAAACTATGGATTTGGTAACTTTAATTCTTGTAATTTTCTTATCCAAACTGCCCTAGGGCCAGCGACACTGAATTAGACTACTACGCCCTCCATTCCAAACAAATAATTCTATTTAAAAGTTAATTTTTATTAAAAAAAATAAGATTTTTAGTTGTTTATTAGTAATAAATGATATTTTATTTTTTATTTTTTAAAATTTAACTATTTAAATAAAATATCATAAAATAAAATCGTGAAAACGGTCCGACCCGAAAATCTTTCTTTAAGACAGTTTTCTCTATATTCTAGTGCTTAGAACCGAGGTTTCTAGTTTAAGGAACAATTGGATTAACCCCAGTTGATAAAGTGTGAGTTTTTTTTTTTTTTTTGGTAATGAATGCTTTGATCCCCCCCCCCCCTCGTGCAGCTTTTATAAAATAAGATTTTTTAAAACGCAACTATTTATAAGAGGCAGATTTTTTCTTGCAAATGTATTTTGTGTCAATTTATTGTAATCTATGTGTTTGTATGAACTAACTAATAATTAACAATTTTACCTTTATATATAAGAAATGTATTCACTTTAAATCAGTCTAATATATAAAAAACTGCAAATATATAATAGTACAATTACTTATCAAGTTACTTACTTTACATATAAATTAAAATTAACAAATATAATCATACAATGAAATACAAAAGAACTTGTTACAAATTATTTTTTGTAAAAAAAGAAGAAGTTATAAAACCTAGTAAACATTTTCAATCGAAAACATTATAAGTTAAGCTTGGGAAAAGAAAAATAAAAGGTCATATATTCTTGGTCATGATGTAGCGTATCGGTGACAAAAAGTTAGGCGTCATGAATAAGTTGTGTTTGAAAAAGTTGTGTTGATCGGAAAAGTTATTCTTATAACTAAATGTTACAACTTTCATTATAACTAGGTTATTAGCATTAAATAGATCCTGGTAATTGAATGGGTTGAGTCGGATATGGATTGGGTTAAAACGGGAAACGAGTCAAAAATCATTAGAACTCGAATATCAAACGTATCGAAATGTGTCGAGTCAAGTTATGTCAGATTATGCGTTAATGTTGATCGATCCATTTTAACCCAAATTTTCTCCCAAAAATATATACATTTATAGTAAACTTATCGGATAAAGAAAGGTAACAGGTTTGACCCTTTTTTAACCTAAACATGTTAATATTTTTAGGTTGAAACAAGTTATCCGTTTTGACCCAAAAAAAATTAACTGGTTGAATTAGATAATCCATTGCAATCCTAACATATTAACAAATTGGGTTAGATTGGTTAATTTTCAGGTCAAACCCTTTTTTAACCTAAACCTGTTATATTTTAGATTGAAACGAATTACCCGTTTTGACCCAAAAAAATTAATTGATTGGATTGAATAACCCGTTTCAACCCTAACATATTAACGGATTGAGTTAGATTGGTTAATTTTCAAGTCAGATTAGATGGATTAACGGATTTTAGGTTGTAATTGTCGAGTCTAACATTGAAAGAGGGGAATGACGAAAACTGAATGAAGCGTCCGAATTGAATAATTAGAGGACAAACGTCTATGTGCATATTAGTAAAAATAAGCTGATTTGGCGGACATATTTGTCAAACTAGAAAAATGATCGATCCTTCTCATTATTATCCCACTAGGACAGATAAAGAACTTGGATATCAGCAGTTCAGGTAAGGGTAATCTCGACTTTTTATTTATCGTGGGTATTCGTGAAACGAACAGAGTAATAAAATTTGTAACATCGTGTAATAGTACACCTTCATTTTTGGAATTTATTTGTCTAAATTTCTTACCTCAACTCAACCTAGGTGTAAGTATAAAATGAATTAATATCATGGGTTAAAAAGTAAATTCTTGTCATCAATGTTGAAATGAAAATCTGATAAAAATATTAGATCAGGAAATTGACAAATAGTTATGTAAAACGGTCTATCAGATATTTTTTGTAAGACAAATCATTTTTACACGTTTCACCGTGTATTGATGGGTTGAGTTGTGAGAGAGTGAAGCTACGTTTTACAAATTAAGATCAATAAGACGATCTGGAGACCTACTCCAGGAAATTTGTACATGGGCAATTATGGGTACGATCTTATTATGGAAATTGCTAGGACAGATCATTGTCTCTTTGGCCTTGCTAGCTTCTTTCTATTTATTTTACTTTTTTTCCAATCATTACGAAATAAATATTCGACTTCAGAATCACTATGTTAAATACACCCTATTAGAGCATCGAGTTGATTCTGTAAACTGAACATTTTATCGTCAAAGCTTTACAAATCATGCGATTAAGGTAAGGAATCAAAACTATAAATTTAGAATCAAATTTTCAATTGTACATTTTCATAGTACAATATCTCATTTAATACTAACAAGATATCAATGAAATAGTTTCATATATTTTGAGCAACTATAAGTAGCTCTGACATATCAGCTACTTAATGAGATTTCTCTACAATGCAATTTCTAATATTTTTCCAAATTCTAAGCCGCCCCGAGAGTGGGGCGTCTAACTAAAGGTGTTCGAACCTTTGCTACCATTCAATAGTAAAAAGCTGAAAGAAAAGTATGTTACCATATCAAGAGGCAAGTCAGACAAGAAAGCAAAGGCTAAGCAGCGGTTTGTGTGGAAGAGAACTCCAGTAGCTTTCACCAGAACAAAAACCTCTTTCAACTACCTTTTTCTGTTTGAGCCTTGTAACGCGCTCCACAAGGCAGTAGACATTAATGTGTAAGTCACAGTCGAAGCCACTATAAATACCCCGAGATAAACACAAGCGGTCGTTGCACAAACGTACAGGTACCTAGACAATTAACACACAACATTAATGTTTCTGTGAGCTACAAAGAGAGACACGAAAGTAACTATATGCATCTATGGACTTTATGATGTGCTCATATGCTACAAAAAAAAAAAGGGATGAAGAGCGACAACAAATCTACATGTTACGAACTTAAGTTGTACTGGAACATGTTTTTATGTACTATACACCACTCAACATTTCATGCATAATAGCAACACAAGCCTGGTTCAGTAAGCCTTACTTGGGAGAAAAGACGCTCCAAACAAATAAATGATTCCTCATCAGCAGCAGTACAATGGTGTACGCAATCAAAAGAACTGAATTCAAGCCCAGTGGAACCAGACAAGGGAAGCCTAGAGTCAGCTTGAGAAGTTGACCTAAATCTGCATTCCCGGGACCCTCAACAGAGCTCAAGTCCTTCACTGAGATATACATCACTATGCTAAGAAGAGCTAACATGGGGGCTGCGTAGGTTATCATGAACATTAACACTCCAGAAAGTAATGTTGAGTGACTCGAGATGCCCTGGAAATTTCATATGAATGATAGAAAATTAGATATGCCGGTGATTAGTTTGAGTTAAGTACATAAGCATTTAACCATTGACAAATATGCAGGGGAAAGAGGATGTACAATGAAAGCTCCAGCAACATCAATCGTAGCTAAAGTGTTGGTGTTACCAAAACCAAAATGGCCTGCCATTCCCAAATAATATAGAGCAGCAATCTGGTAAAAACGGAAAATTAGCAACGGAAATAATAGTTGCACAAATGCAATTACAGAAAGAACCATTTTCAGCAGCATCATAGTGTGTACCAAATGTTATCCCATGCAGATACAAGATCAGGTAAACATAAGGTCCTCGAAAGAAAATTCGGTAAAACATGAATGCATTGGACACAATCAATTATAGCATCAGCATTTCCTCTTCAGCAGATCTATACAAGGAAACCTCCTCATTAACCACATTAATGCTCAATGAATGGTATCTTGATCATAAATATGTTAAATTCTAATTTAAAGGAAATCGCTGCAAGAGTACACTTCAAATACTTTGCGAAATAGCAGATGAGGAGCAAAAGAATTGAAATGCATGACTATAAGATGGTGCAGTATGGCTGCATTAGTAAAACCAAACAGACAAATATGCATATAGATAATATAATAATATAGTAATAAATTTAAAAAAACCTACGTAATAGCTCTAAGAACACTAAAGACGATGTATTAGTATCTTGTCACAAGTGACTTTTATCCTTTTTTGCTTCTAGTTTAGGAAAGTCTGACATTTAGCCTTAACTAACTTCAGAAGCATTATATGATGCTACAGAAACCACAAAAGTTGACCAAAAAGTGGAGACACCATGGTAAACAACATTAACCTCAAATTACTGCAAAATTAAAAACACGGGCATAGTTTTTTCAAGGGATATAGGATTTTCTATGCGTTTCATAGCTTGTCTTTAACCCTTTCTAGCAAGTGTATGGGTCCAAGTTTCTTCCATTCTTGACAGTAATAAATAACCATAACAAGGAGATGTTATAACTAACCTCAACCCATTGCTTAACATGTGGGTCACTATTAGAAGCACAAGATACACTTGCAAGGATTTGCACAAGAAGCAATAATATGGGTATTGAATTGATAGGTTGCTGTAGCAAAAGCTGCAGAAGACACCAGCTAAATAAGTATCCCCATCCAATCAAGTAGATAGAATCTTTGATAACCAGAAGCTGATCCTTGCTTTGAGTACCAGGAGGATGGTCCGTCAAATCATGCCTTAAACAGGTCTTAAGTTTCTGAAAAGACATTATCCACGGTGACGTGATTACCGTTCCCATTGTAGAAAGAGCAAGAATTGCGTAAATCAATTGTGCCAGTATGGTTGCACCATTATCAGATGCTGTGAATCCAAGATCTTGATACTTTCTCATATGTTGCAGAATCAAGAAACCAGGACACACAAAGATAAACCCAATAACCATAACAAATTTACTCTTTGACCATAGTGAAGAAAGAGCATATAAACCTATGCATATCACAAGCAGTGTAGAAACCAGTTGGGCTGATTTTATATAACCACTTCCTGCAGCCTCAAGCCATTTCGAAATGTCAGGAAGGTTAGTCCAGTTAACACCACCTTGATGCCAGCCTCTCAACACCCTTCCACAAATGAGAATCAAAATAATAGAACTCAACTGGCAGTATATTCTTCGGCAATAGTGTCCAACCCCACGAAGTGAGCTTTGTGCATTCCCAGCCCTGAACGACTGCAAAACTTTACGAAGTAAAATTATAAAAAATGTGGATGACATAAAATGCCATATATATTGCTCTTCTTCGACCATAGAACTAGATCCCATGCTTAAAACGAGGATCAAAATAACTGCCAGAGTAAAAGTATCAGCCAAGTGCCACTTGTGGATAGACTCTTTCCTCGGGTAAACTTCATCGCCTAATAGGAGAAGAAGGCTCAACAACAACAAACATGACAGGAGCATTGCCATAAACCCAGAAGCAAGCAGACCAAAAGGTTTCTGTAATAGGGTAGAATGTCAAGACGAAGTGAAGTTTAGAAATTAGAAAGTAATACAAAGCTAAGCATTTTTATCCAATTGCATTAATTTCACAGATTAATAGGCACCTCTTGTCATCTATCTTAATATGCAAAGAGTTGAACCTTATCACCAATGATACACTTACATCTGTTGCTCTGCGTGATAACCACTCACTTGCTGTTGTTAGAAACTCGTGATATGCCGAGACAGTTTTGATATAATCATCTTTGCTATTAGACCTATTTGCATCAATTTTTAAGAAAGCAAAGCAAGGATTCAGCATTTCCTCTTTCACTAAATTATTTCAATTTATATAACAACTAGCATGTGTAACATGCCCACCTGGAAACCGACTTTAACTTCCAGGAGTTGTGTCGAGCAGCAGCATCTTGATATAAGCAAAAACAAATCTCCTCCACATTACCATCATATTTACGGTTTCCGTGATCATCTCCAATGTCATGACATGAGAAACTTCCACATAGTAAATTAGGTAACTGCACTTGAATTAGTCTGAGTAACTGCCAGGAATTCAGCTCCAGTGCCCTTAGTTGCTGTTCATCTGTAATGCTTGATCAAAATAAGAAAAATGAATGGAAGACGACAAGCTGAACGTGGATATAACCATGGAAACTGATACTCTGTATGCTGGCATTTAAATTCTATAAGATCACAAAATAAAAACGTGTTAATACTATCTTTCTCATCTCCATATTACTTTTTGATGATTTGTAGGCACAGAAACGAGTAGAATGTCCTACACTGTTTCATTCAAATTTGCATGCACAAGGACAAAGGGGTACATACACCAATATCAAAATGCATATGTAAGTTTTAAAGTCACAATAATTATTTTATGTACGCTCTTACAACAACAGCAAATGTATAATTGAATTGCGGCATGGAATAAGATAATAATGAAATGCTACTCCAGAGCCTAGTCATACATGTTTGCCTTCTGACCATTTCCTAGAAAAATCAACCCTAATTGTTCCTAAATATTCATTTTAGCGAGGGTGTATATCTATGAAAATATATTGGAATTCTTCATACTGAATATACCTTGCTCTTGGCAGAAGTAAAGATAAGAAAAATTAAGAAACAAGCAGATGGAAAAGAATAGTTAGCGACAACGCAATTAATATTAAACTTTTGGTGAAATACTACATAAGCTGTTGAGGTGACCTCGATGTCCCATCAGAAAATTAGTCTGATACTTTAGTATAAAAAACCTGCAGTTTCTTTTGGTGCTACAGAGACAATCTCCGATACTTGATGTAGGCATGGAATGACATTGTTGGTTTAGAGAAAAACATTTTGAAGTGGCTCTTTTGCTTTTGGCTTCAAATAAGCCAATATTGTAGTATTTGTTTCAGCTTATGAGTTAAGATCCCATAAGCTATGTAAAACTCCTTGCACACAGAGAGAGAGAGAAGCAGAAGTGGCAACAGAGCACATGCAATAGCAGTGAGATAAACCCTTAAACCACGTCTGTTTCTTTAAACTCCTTCTCACTAGGTAGCTAGGGAGGTTGAGAAAGAGAGCTGTTAGGAGATTAAGAAAATATCATCCAAAGCCTTGGTCATCAAAGGGAAGTGATGCAGACAAACCCAGAAATCTATCCAAAAGCAGCAAGAGCTTGCAAACTGCTAAGATGGCTACTGTTTTTGAACATTAAAGCTAACTCAGAAATCTATCCACTCATCCCTCTGCCTTCACTCGCCTCTAATCGCATCATTTTAGCACCCTAGATTTTTATTCTATTCTATTTCTTTTTGATAGAAAAAGAAGATTTTATATATAGGAAGAAATCCACCATTATAGACACTACCAAAACGACAAATAATACAGTCGCAGTCTCGCAGACGAACACACGACCAAGACGCCAAACCAAGACACGGCCTTCTAGCAAACTACCAATACAGAAATCAACGAGACAGTAATGACAGACCCGACACAAGACTAGCTTCTAAAACGTACACTACAAGTAACAAGTCTGAAGAGCCGTGAACCCTCTGCGCCTTCACAACACAAAAGTTAATTGCACATTTAAGTAACCACTATTGTTGTAATCTGTTTTATGGTTGAATCAATTCCAAAATAAGAAAGATTTGACTAGATCTCTTGCTAACAAGAGAAGCAAAAGCTTCCCTTTCCCATTCCAGAAGAATTCCTCAATTTAAACTTTATAGCACTAATCCCACACACTACATAAAGTTTAATCTAACTCGCTAGATTATCTTAAACCTAGCTCCATAGGATCTTATATATCTTTCTATTTAATTTTTAATAAGAATAGAAGATTAAATTAAAGACAGGAAAAGATAAAAGAGAAGACAACAGGTCCATCAAAAGAAAGGCAATACACTTGAAAACAAAGAACAAACTCATAAAAATCAGAGCTCTCCAATCCCGCTCCATACTAGAAATTGGGATTCCTATAACGGCACCAGTAACCGAGGCCCACAATGAAGCCATATACACCACCCTATCCACAGCAAGTGTCTAGATGTCGACTGATCTCTCAAAATTCTAGAATTACTCTCTATCCAGGTGCACCATAGAATAGCAAACACCCCACATTCCCACAAAATATTAGCATCCTTATCCCTACTGAATCCCCAAACATGCAGCTGCAAAAAGTAAAACACAGACTCCGGACAAACCCAAGATTTACCAACCACTCCAAACTCATAGTGATGAAAGAGATGATCATTAGATTCATAAGCAAGCTTACACATAACACACCAGTCCATAGAATCCTCTTATAAGTTGATTTATGCTACCCCTTTAATTAACAAATATAATCCTCTTATATCTTTTCTATAAATTACTTTATGCTGCTCTTTTCTTTAAAATGATTTATTGTACCCCGTTGTTCAGCTCAAATAGTCCTTCCAACATTGGAGGTTCCACCTAAAGAATCAAAATTAAAAAATTATAAAGTTTACGAGTTTTCAAATTTATCATTATTATATTAAACCTAAAAATTTAGTACGAGTACTTTCATTTTTGAAATCAAGGGTATTTATGAAAATTACTTCTTAAAATATTTTATTATTAAATGTGGACTCTTTGAGCGTAATGAATGGAGTATTTTCAAGTTCAATAACAATACCATCCGAACCTGAGATCGCTCAACTGGCTAAGGGGCTTCAAAGGAATACCTTGAGGTCTCAACTTTTGAGTCTGATTGCATGAGGAATATAATGCTAAACATGATCATGCTAAACATAGTTATGGTATTTGAAAAATAGATTAACACTTATATTTTTATTTGGAGTTCAGAGAAACCAACATGATTATTTTAGCATACAAGCAAGTTAACCTACATACTGAGGGTATTTTGGTAATTCTAGTCTAAATCAACAACTTTACCTTATTTGACAATCAGTACTGGCTACTAGCTTATGACAAACCTAAGCCAATAAGCTATTTCCAAACAGCTAGCCATCAGCCCTTTAAAGAGAAAGGGAAAAGACCCAACGGAACGCTTGAAGTTAGAAAGATTAAGATTAGACCACTGTTGAATCCCTTTTCTGGCTGTGGCCATGGCTATGTATGGTGGAGGGGTGAAGCAAGCGTAAAGTGAACTGAGGGTGGGAAGAGAAGGTAGATTAAAGAGAAACTACGTAGTTGTATAACAAGGGCATAGAGTAAATTACAGAAAGTCTCATAAGTAATAAGGAGATATTATAGTTATACAAAAAGCTTACATAAGCTGATATCTTCCCCAACTACATTTTCAAGCCAACGATGTTCTAAGAACTTTGGCTACAAATGACCAAAAGACAATAAACGGTATTACCAGAAGGACAAAAGACCATACCTGTTAAAGAATGAAACGATTCAGCGATCAGGTTCCCCACATTATTACTAGGGATAGGAACACCAAAAAGAAGAGCTAGTGTTGGAGCAAGGTCAACCTGGATTACCAAAAATGAGGTCAGTGATGATAAAAAATAATGCCCATCATTGCAAGGAAATGTATCCCGGAGAGAGAGAGAGAGAGCTTACAATAGTTGTTCTTCACAAAATACTAACAAGAAAACAGTCATGATTTGACTATTAATATCATTAACTTTATTATAATTAGTTAATCACCCCAAATCCAAATTAGCTAAACACAATTCAGAACATAAGGTTGACCTGAATCAAGAAGGCTTTGCAATATTGTAGAACTGCATGCATAAGTCCATTTCATCAACTCCATTTTACCAAAGCAAGATTCTCAGTGAAACCACACTCACGTCCTTCTTAATTATTGCTGTCCATGTTAGTTGTGGTCTTACCCACATCTAGCATTGTTGTTGATATAGGCGTTGTCCTTATTTCTGATTGATCTGCTTACTGATATACTTTGAATGTATCAAACCATCCCAAGTGATTTTCACTCATTTTATTTCCTAATGGGACTGCTTTTGCTATTCTCATGAATGTGCTCATCCTGAAATTCATCTATTCTCATTTACCATACATCCGAGCATTCCCATATCAACAACACTCATGTTGTGAACATGTTTGTTATTTGCCTCACGCTCCATACCATAAAGGAAAGCATCTAATGGTTGTCCAATGGAATTTTGTTTTCGACTTTTGGGGCACATGTCCATCACATTAAAATCCATTCTCATTTCTCCACTTTACCCAATTTGGATTTGTTTAATGACTAACATCATCTCTCACCTCTCCAGACCTAAAATAAGGGAATTAATCATTTTCTGGATTTCTTGGCCACCTAACTTTGTATATTCTAGCAATCAATTTGCCACTAAAGTTATTCCTTATACTGTTTTATTCAAGCCAGCAATCATTTTGCCACTAAAGTTGCATTCCTTGTACTGCGTATTCATGTTTTTGTAAACCTATTTACCTCTAAAGCTCCTCTCCATCCTAGTTAGGCACTGACCCTGATTTTGTCTCATCAATAAGGAAGATGTCATTGATGAGTAACATGTGCCACATTATGTTATCGTGGATATGTTTAATCCATCAATATCACTAAGGCAAAGGAACAAGGACTTAAAGCTGATATTTGATGAAGTCCTTCCACAATTGAGAACTCTAGAGTTTCTTCTACCGGAATTCTAAGAACCGTCATAGCTTCGTCATACATGTCCCTAATCAAATCAATGCATCTCATTTCAAATCCAAGTCTCATCCATACTACTTGTTAAAATATGTAAGCTTGGCCCAAGAAATATGGATCTTGTTCAATTTTGCCCACATTAAAAGAAAAATTCTAGACACCGTGTGAGGAATTTTATCGATTCTTCTTGTACATGGTGTAGAAATGTAATATATTTGATTTCAGAAAGAGATATTTATGTCAGTTTGCATGTCTAGGATCTTTCTTGCAACAGTAACGTTTAAATTTAACATACCACCACATAAATTTATTTAAGTTTCAAGGAAATGATTTGGCTTAATTCCTACCTAGAACCAGAATTACCTTTCTGAACCTGCATGCAAAGTTAAAGTTAAGTTTTTTGTACCCAAATCATAATCAACTCCGACATATTTTCAAAGTTTCTGGCCCTTGAACAATTCTAACAGTCAAGCCCCAGACCCATTTGTGGGTCCCATCACTGTATAAATAGTTCAATCATAAGCCAGACAGATAACCCCAACCAGGAGTACATGAAATTTAACATGGAAACCCTTCCATCTTTGAACCTGAGCATTTATTTCTTAATGATAAGTAGGCTGGCTAAGTCACAATTTCAGCGGTCTGCTCCAGCCAAGCAACGTCAAATTAAGACGAGATCCACAAATTTTCATTGTCAATGCAGAAATACAGAAGTAGGTGATTAGACCAGAAGAGTACTCCGTCCAGCTGACTTGAACTTCTATTATTGAAGTCAAAGCGTTAAATGAACAAGATGTTGTCACTGGCTGAAGTCTATTTTACTAAGTCCTCCATCCCCAAAGGACTAATCCACAAACTAGAGCCATTGCTGGCACGGCACACCAGTTCGTCAGACAGTGCAGCTAGGCCAGTTCCAAAGTATGGAAAGCGCAATCAAAATCCATCATACCGTTTATGTAGGAAAACTGTTGACAAGTTAGTAGGGATGTGCATGCTCATAGGCCATCAGACATAGCAAACCCTGATATCTACGTGATCTAGGAACCCTCATATGCCACAAGAATGTAACAAATTAGAGCAATTCAAAAATCAAAAATATAATGTATTTAGGTGATGTCAACAACCACCAGTTCTACGAGCCTTGTTAAACAAACTACGGCAATAGAAACAGGTAAGGATTCAAATGTACCAACTTTGTCTACATGAAGACAAAGAGCACCCCTAAGAAGGTCAACACACCCAATTGGACGGTAAATGTGAAGAATCTAGTCCAACTGAATGCAAAGTCTATTATCCACTTAGAATAATTACGACCATAAAAGGCTTCAAATTACTTAGCAGAATGAGCGAAGCATAATATGTTATAAAGTCCTCAAGAAGTCCACTTTTATTAGCCATTTAATGCTTAATCTTAAACTAAATGTAACATCAATTCCAATTACTCTTGTTATCTTAACATGATCAGAGACGGGTCTATCCTCTTTTGTTTGATTATTTGTTAGGGGAAAAAAAACAAAACCATCTATTTCACAGAAAATGAATCCTGGAAAACCTTTTTCAGTTTTCCTGAGTTAGGTAGTTTCAGGCCAGGTTATCAGGATCCTTTATTTTTTCCCTAAGTACCCATATCGTATCCTTATGGCATGGGTATGGGTAAGGGTGTGACAGTTTTACACTACTTTTAGCGTAAAATCTTAATACTTGGCCGGTTGGAAACTCAGCTCCGTAACCATATCGGATCCTGTAGGGAAATCCTGGTAACATAGGTTTCAGGAAAATGAATTATCTTTGGACTATCTCCACTCTAATTGTCAGAGGAAAATACACATTCCCCAAAGGAAAATGACTTGCGGATTTGAGATCGTCAGTCAATTTTCTGAACATGAGGCTCCTCTATCTCTCCCATTTTTGTCTCTACTTACCTCAAATCAAAAGTTCTTCTCCTTTGTTAGTTCATTGAAAAATGACTTGCGTAAAGCATTTTCAGGCCACTTTTCTAGTGCATTAACATAAGAAAATTAATTATTTAACATGAAGAAATTCCCATGAAGAAAACTTCCCAAAATCATGTTTCATAACTCATAAGAAAAAATTTCCTTGAAACAAACAGAACCGTATTACCAGTGATGAAATTCTCATATGGATTCAACACATGCAGCAGACACTCGAAAAGATATCCACATAGACGTAAATTTAGTCGAAATTCTTGAGAATGCATACAGTGTTACCTATCCCAATATTATGCGCTGGTTACACAATGGACAAGAAAAACGAGAAAGGGCAGACAGGTACGAAGTGTTTCCCATAAATTCACATTTTTCAGCATACAGAGTAAAATTGCAGATACAATACCTGGTTAACTGTGTTATAAGCGACTGAAGCATAATCATACTTTCTCAGACCAATAAAAAGTGCCAATGAGTCAGTTTCTTCATATGAAGAGCCCCCATGGTTACCATTTTCAGTCATTCCATGGTCACTGACTACAACCTTCATATGAGAAAAAGTAAATTATAAGAAAGAAAAAAAAGTAAAACAAAATCGACATGCTGAGACCGTTCAAACATAGAACTGCAGACAATATGTGACCTGAAGAAACATTTAGAACTGAATGCAAAGAAGAGTCAAAGAATAATGCAGTAAAACTCTATCAATGCTGAGAGAGAAAAAGACATCGCCATAAGTTGGTAAGGAATCTTAATCAGACTAGAGTGTAACTACAAGTATATTCCATATAGAATAAAAAAGAATAGTAAATCAGTTTCTTTTTTAAGTTTAAGAACGAGACTTTTTTTTTTCTTTTTGGGCATGAAACGATGAATACAAGTATAACAGAAAGTTCAAAATTTATGTTTTCCTTCCATTACACTCCCTTTTAATTTCTTTACCGCCTACGCATCACAAGTTCATGACATTGAAACAGCCAGTGTAAAGTTGAGTGCCCTAGACCTTTTCTAGATCCCGCCTTGTGATCCACGCCATCCATATTTTTATTTTCCTAAAGAACTGCTGAACATGTAAACATCACTTTTCATTTTGTCACCCTTCTTTTTTTTGATCAAGTAAATACATGTATTGAAAAATTCAGGGAGTAAACCTATAGAAGAGGAGTAAAAAGGCCTTTACACAAAGACACAGGCCAAAAGTGGCTATAACAGAAAAATACACAAAAGAAAGAATATGAACAGAGCAGCTAACTACACAACGCAATCTCTGTAAAAAAAACGCCCCACAAAAGGAATTATCGCATTGGGAAGCCACTTATTAATCCAAAAAAATATAGTTGCAAAGTATTAAAAACAAAAGCTAAGCTTCCGGCACAGCAGTTCCCTCAAAGTTCCTCCTATTCCTCTCTCTTCAAAGAGTCCACATGTTTTTCATTCTATAACCTTAATCCATGTTTTTTACTACCATATCACTTAAGAGCGTTATTGAGATGTGTCTTAGTTTCCAAGATGGATAATGGTGCCTGATATGAGATGTCAGGGCAAAACAAACTTGCGATTAAGGTCCAAGAACACAAAAGGAAAATGGAAGTGAAGTCCTGCACATAGACCTGTTTCAAAGTTCAGTCTTGAACAGAAAAAACGTCAAATTTAGGAAATTGCACTTGTAATTTTCTCACATTGTCCCTCCATCCATCTTACGTTAGATTGAGCTGTAAGTTAGCATGTGCACATCACATGCGAGTGATTGCAAGAATATTTATTCACCCATGCATTACCAAACCAGCCTCTAAACCAATTGTGAAATATCATTAAGTTGCTCCAAAACACAAAACACCTGTTACCACAAAGATCCACATCTTCTCCACTCTTTCCTCAGCCACGGTCATCCCATTGATGGAGATTCTGTTGGGGACCGCAGAAAGTGTTATGGACTAGCCCAAGTATTTAGTTGGAGATGATAATAGATAGAGAAACAATATTGTAGAAGGGGTTTGAATATTGGCCTAGAATTTCCACTTTGATGCTCTGTCTGATTTTGGCCTTTGACCTTACACAGCAGCTTATTTGTTTCTTTTTCATGCTTTTTGCATCTCATTTTAGTGAGCTTAAAAAGCTTTGATACAAAGACTCCACGTATAATTTTGTTGGATAAGTTAAGAGACTGAAACACTTAATACTTTGAACTGAATCCTTGTACTCAAACACCACTCTAGATACTGCTCTTTTAAAATTTTAAAAATTACTTCCCAACACCCTTCCTTCAATTTGTAATCCATGTTTGAATCTGCTAGTATGTAACTTTGTCCATTTTGCAAAGGTGAACTTGCTTGTGATGTTCCTAAGCAAAACACTTGTGATCACTTTAACTTTGTCACTTTAACGCTTGATGCATACTCTAGAATTAGATACTGCTAGACAATCTTTCAACACAGGGCTTGAAGTTTTCCTTGTTGAGAGTTCTTCCATGTTTCTCCTTGCATGAGCAAAGTCTTGAGCTTTAATTGGAACATCTCACACTTCTTCAAGATTTAGCCCTTTGATCTGTTTTGAAGCATCACTTATAAATTCTTTCTTTTTGTTTTTCTTTTTTCTGGTCGAAGAATTGCTCAATGTTCAGATAGATACATCATGTAATAGTAGTATAAGGAATACGTAGATTGGATTGCCAAAATCTTCTTGAACAAGCTCCATTCTCGCTTCAATGAATTTCTTGTTTTGCCTTTCTCGGTTAAAAATTAATGACAACACTGTCCCTTTTACAGCAAACTCTAAACCACAAGCTAATTTCACAGCAGTGAATCCATTTGAACGCGATTAAAGCCACAGGTAACGATTAATTCAAATTCACCCTACAACATAGTAGCTTCATGAATGCAAACCGTTGCTGACTTCAACAATTCAGTCACAACATAATACACGCAAATAGAAAAAGAGCACAAAGGATTATTTTATTTGTATAGGATGCATTAATCAGACGCTAATAATACCAGATAGCTAGAACAAAGTAGCACAAACCAAAAGTGTCCGTCCTTCATGGTTTCCTTGAGTCTGGATAGTACTAGAGTGAATCATCTTAACCACTTCATCCATTTCCTTAAGTTTTGGGGCCATCAAGACACTGTAATAGAGTGTATCATACAGATGAATGAAGTCTCGTTATAATTAAAGCCCCGGTATAGGGTAAAATGATACATGTACTTGCCTATTCCGCCCTCCTATATGTCCAACATGATCCAAGCCAAGATAATGAAGAATCTGAAAGGTCATTTAGAGAAAATCAAGAGCCAAAATGTTTCACGACCAAAATTTATATAGCAGTTGAAACACAACAAATGGAATATAAGTGATGAATTTATAAATCATGATAACTTGACAATTTTTTTTTTTTTGATAACTTGACAATTATGTTAACCTAAATACAAAGAAGGCAATTTTACTATATATCAGAAATCCAGATTTTATCCAATACAACATTCAAAGGTTTGTCAGAGTTCTGGCAGTAAGCCTGCCCTCAACTCATTCAATAGTGCTGAATTTCTTCACGGCGCTGATGGAGTATACCACTTAGTTGTAGTGCAGAGCCACACTATAGCATTAACTGCAAGTCCCAAGGTTGCAAAGGCACACAATCAAATGGAAGAGTAAGAGTCCACCTGTTTGACATTTTTTCTGAACTGTTATTTATTTTCATTTTCAAAATTCAAATTTAAAACTCCACCTTTCAAAGTTGTAAGAAAATGCATTAGTTATCACTTTCGGATACCACGTTTGAACATTATAATGATCAAAATAACCATCATTTTCTAACTTAAATTAGCACACTACATGTAGTTTTTGAAAATGAGAACATAAAACAAGTCTAACAATGCCAAACAACAGAACATAACCCAAGTTTAATTCTTATGGCATTTATTTCACCGTTGCAGCACTTGAAATCTGCACAAGTTGGCCGAACACAATCTTCATTAGGGTCATTTCATATAGTTGGGGTAGCATTTGACATTTGGGCTTAAGGGGACCTTCGGTTTGCTGGCGTAGGACAGCCTCTGCATGAGGAGTATGAGACCTGGGGCAGCGCAAAGAGAGCTAGACCTTGGGAATCGTGTATCCTCTGGACTATTTGGGGACATAGATGTAGCCAACTAGGAAAAAGGAAATATAAGTTTGGAGACTATGATACCCAATTCCACATACGTGTGGGATTAAGGCTTCGTGTAACCTTTGTTATATCACGCAGCAAGATAGCCTTGCTGATTTTTGGAGAAGTGGCGACTAATTGCATGTTTTTGAGGTAGTTGGATGCTTATGCTCAAAGCATTAAGTACATGCGCGTATGCACACACCAAATCAGAGAGTGAGAAAGCTGATAGCAGTGACGAATAAATCAAGGAAGAAGAGCAAAATAAAATATGGTTCAGGCAGATGGGCGTGTGTGTAGTGGATTCATGAGATCAAATAATCAAATAAACAATAAAAAGACATGTATACATAGTCACTGTAACTATAATTAAAAGTGTAATAATTCACTAAAAACTAGGCAACAATCTGTATGTAACTATCAAGAGTTAACAAGAAAAAATATTACCAGAAGATTCCAATCAGTCCTCCTAAGCTCATCACTCAAATGTCGAGAAACATTGTAATCCACTTGCACGGTATCTTTGACCTGTTGTCAAAGTTATTCATGCATATTGTTAAGTTATCAACTCATCTAAAAGTTTAAGTTTTTAGATAGGGGCTCAACAATGTATATCAAGCTTAACACTCCCCCTCACATGTGACCCGTCCACACGTGGAGAGATACACAAACATTCCTCAGAAGGGCATCACAAACCAAACAGAGTGACAACATGCACTCACAATATTCCGGGTAACAAATGCAAGCGAGATGGCTCGAACCCACGACCTTGCCAAACCAGAGCTTGATATCATGTTAAGTTACCAACTCATCTAAAAGCTTAAGCTTTTGGATAGGGGCTCAACAATGTATATCAAGCTTAACACATAATATAAAGAAAATACTATAGGGAAAAACATAAATAAAATTCATCAGCATATGCACCCAAATACAAGTTCACTTTTAAGGATGCCACATATGTATATATTCTTGTACATATCATATCTATATGCTTGAGTTTAACAAACAATATATAAAGATTACAAATCTTAACTGCTGATGCTTTTACGTCAAATTGTAGAATTAGCACATTTGGAGAATTATTCAAAATAACATTATGAAGAGAGAATAATA
Organism: Codonopsis lanceolata; assembly: GCA_013146195.2. Taxonomy (NCBI): domain Eukaryota; kingdom Viridiplantae; phylum Streptophyta; class Magnoliopsida; order Asterales; family Campanulaceae; genus Codonopsis; species Codonopsis lanceolata. Next base: position 1,311,393 of record CM028377.1, on the reverse strand, counting down.
TTGACTGTTTTCAGATTCAGAAAGTTCTAGAAATAAATATGGTGTGGAAGCTGAATTGATGATGTGTGAGATACATTCGAGAGAGCAAGACGTAGTGAGTGTAACCTTTTGAGAAATAAGAAAAGCATTTACCTTGTTAACTTCGCAAATTGATGAGAGGGGAGCAGATGGACAACGTAAAGGAAATGGAAGGGGACTTGGGTCACGGCTGGAAGGATATGTTCATTGCAAGCCAAGGGGGTGCGGGCTGGAATGTTGCAGGTAAGAGGACTGCGAGTAGGATGGGTTCACAAGGAAGCGGGCTGAAGGAAGACGCATGGGCTAAAGGAAGCAAAGGGGTTGTTGGGCTCGATATAAAGGGACCAAGGTTGTTGGGTTGGCTCGCTTGGAAGGACCTCATGGACGGGGTGGATCACGAAGAGGACACGGTTGGAAGAGTGGTGTTGGTCAGCTCGAGGAAGGGGGGCACGGGGTTAGCAAACCGTGCAAGGCACCCCATGCAAGGCCACAGCAACTACAAGGCATGGGGAGGCCGTCCTCCGTGATTCCAAGTTGTAATTGGATTAGGGTTTGGTTAGGAGAATCTGATATTAGATAGATTGTTATTTTATTTCCTTTTTAAAATAGGTTTCCTTTTATTTGTTTTCCTAGTAGAATAGGAAGTCTTTAATTTTGGTAACTAGTTTTAGGGTTTATTTATGTAGCCTTTAAAAGGCATTTACTTTAATGAATAAAGCAGATTATTTGGTGTGAGAAAAACTCTTGCAAGAACAAGTCATGTTCTTTGTTTAAAATCGATTCAATCTAATCTAGGTGAGTGAAGCCAAGGTTGATTGCTTCGTCGGTTGTCTTTACGTTGAGCAAGTGAAACTTAACTGGTGACTCCGCCTATCCGTCCTTTAATTTTCCTAGTTATTGTCAGGGGTTGTGTGAGTGATTGAGGGCTGTTTTGGAGGCTGTTCTGGGACAGCCTAGGCGTGAGTTTTGAGCAGTAGCTAGACGTGAGTTTCAGCCTAAAACTTTAGTCTTCGGGCAGCTTGGTTTTTGGCTTAGTTGGCTCATTAACAAGCTAGGGTTTCGGGGTTAAGATTCACATCACAAATTGTCCACGAGTAAAACAGAATGATCAGCGAAAGAAAAATGAAAAGACATAGGCAGGCAAAAGAAGAGCAAATGTTTACAAGATATTGGTGGGTCAGAGGGTTTTTTTTTTTTTTTGTCTTTTTTTATCTACTTTCAAGTTGTACACTCCTAGCATATATGGGTCACGGCCCCTTGGCACCATTCTATTACACTATACTAATCAAACAAAACAAAAAGATCGGGCATATTATTGTGACTTTTTTCATTTGAGAAAATTGAAACCAAAAAAAACGGGAGACACAACGTGAATTTGGGAAGTTGAGCACTCTATTCCTCACTTCCAAAACTTAAAGACTAACAACTATTATCATTTTCTCAACCTCCTCTCTATTCAAAATTCATAATAATCACATCAGTTAATAACGAGTACAAAATGGAAAACAACAGGTCCCTGTTATCAAGATATTTAAACCCCCCTTAATTTGTGCCATGTCGAAATAACAATTATTCATGGAAGGAAAGAGTAAAAAAGTATATCAAAGATACAGAATAAGATGCTATATACTTCAGATACGCACATATCACATATGGACATAGCAATTGTAAAGAAATTTAACAAGTACAAACAGACATAGTACGGAAACTCTATAAGAGTACCTTGAAGGACAGATTATCAGAGCAGTGTAAGTGAACACAGTACTATCTATCAACATGACAAACATGGCCATGGAAGAAAGGCTGGAAACTTGTCTATGTTTACTTTGGGGTAAATGGAAACCAAGGAGATCAAATTTTAGAACATGGATGCATAAACACATAGTTTAACACTTACGAAGAAACTACTGACACCATCATGCCTTGCGAATAATGCCGGAAACAACTTAAGCCACGTTTCATCGCCAAGCATAACCATTTTCCAACCAATTTGAAGAAACTGCCCTGTGACACAAACAGCTTGTTAAACTGAATATGTAACCGCTCAGCTTCAAAAAGACTATTCCCTCTGTCACAGAATGTGTGTCCCGTATTGACTTTACATGGGTTTTAAGAAAGTATTTGGCTTTATATGCTTTTACTTCGTTGCCTCGAGGTATCCTCTAGTGGTGTCAAATCAAGGGGACCCATTTCTTCTCTTTTCTATCTCATTATTAAAAAGGGTATTCAAGACAATTGGATTTAAAAAACTTCCTGACAAAGGTAAGGCGACACTTATTTTGGAACGTTCCAAAATGGAATAGACTTTTATTTCATGACGGAGGGAGTACTTAGATACAGCGGTAAACGTCTAACATGATTATGCTCACTAACCAATAAGATTGTCATCTAAAAAAGCTTGAGTGTTAAAATTGAATGCCACATCCAAGAATCCCCCAATTGCCCCAGACACCATCGCCTGCAATTACAAGTTCCACATGATGAGAGAACAACAATGCTTCGAGTGAGGCACTGAAACAGTAGGATAAACTTGTCACCTTCAAGCGAGGCATTGTAACAGTTGGAGGTGCAGCCTTTGCATGGTATCCAGTTGCCATGCCCTTGGCCAACAATGACTGAGTATATGGCATAGCATCCCTGAGAGCCTTTTCAGGAGGCTGACCATCCTTCCCCAGAACAAATTCTGCTGGAAGACCATCAACAACCTAAACTTACATGGGTTGTAATGACAAAGTAAAGTTTACCCACTTCATAAAAATGTCAGATTCCATAATAACATTAGTCCTAAAAAATGAATCCTCTGCAAGAGTAATGTTCGTAGATATAAAAAGTAAACCACGTCATACATACCATAAATATCAAGCGGTCAAATAACGGTGGAATCTCAGATAGATCCTGCATCAATGAAATTCCCAGAGTAAGTATAACAACAAGTGAAATAGTTTAAGCCTTTATTTTCCAGTCTTGAATTTGAGATTTAACAATGATTGTTGGTTTAGATATTTTCTAAAGGGAATATAGGCCAATAACTGGATGAAATTATTAACAACCATAAAAATTTTAAACAATGGGCATTCCGCTCCCTCCATTCTGCTCAAAGAGACCATTTTGAAAAAATCAAATGGTTAAGAGGTACATAAATACTCCTGAAATGACCATTATAACAAAAATGTTATACAATATACAGTATTCAACTTGCTTTTTCATAGAAGAGGGATGAAGTTAAAAATCGAGAGCATTACTCCCTCCGTTCCTCTTAAATAGCCCTAATCTGAAAAGTTAAAAACTTACGTCATACAAAATAACCCTTGGACGGAACATAGGCCTCACACATTTCCAAATATAAAAACCTCAATCATTTCAATTCATTTCAAAGAAAAAGAAAAAAAAAAGTAGAGTCAATAAAAGAGTGGTGCTATATATATTTTTTTTTTTTTTTTGATAGGTGCTATATACATCCCTCTCTTAATCTTATAACTAAATACAGCCTCCTCTCCCTGGCAAAAAAAAAAAAAACAAAATATCCCGGACTCTTTATAACTACCAAAATTATTAATTGACTTTAAAAAAGTGAGATTCTGCCAGTTGGAGGGGTTGATGATGTTGAGGATATGGCTCAGTTCTTCGGGTGTAAGGTAGGCAAGCTTCCTTCCTCCTATCTTGGCTTACCCATTGGAGCTCAGTTTAAAAACAAGGCGATGTGGAATCCCGTCATAGAGAGATTCGAACGTAGATTGGCTGGGTGGAAAAAACAACTCGTGTCAATTGGGGGGCGTCTCACTCTTGTTAAGAGCACTTTATCCGATTTGTCCACCTACTTTATGTCCTTATTTGTAATCCCTCAATCTATCCGTAATATTCTAGAGAGACTGGAAAGGGATTTCCTATGGGAAGGTTTTGGTGAAGTGGGAGAACGTCTGCCATAGTATGAAAGGAGGCTTAGGGGTTAAAGACTTGAGTGTTTTTAATAAGGCATTGTTGGGTAAGTGGCTTTGGAGATTTTTGGTGGACAAAGATGGTTTGTGGAGGACGGTGGTGATGAGTAAATATGGGGAAGGGGTTGGGCAATGGGCCCCTAATGAGGTTTCCCTTTCTTACGGAATTGGTGTTTGGAAAGGAATTAGGAGGGGGTGGGAATCTTTCAAGAGATTTCTTCGTTTTGAGATTTGATGATGGCTCGTCGGTGAAATTTTGGAAAGACAAATGGTGCGGCGACATAGAGTTGTGGAGATTATTTCCAGATTTGTTTAGCATAGCCGGTGATAATAAGGAATGCTTTGTTAATGCAGTGCTTCATGTGGAGGATAACAAGGTGATTTGGAGTCCTTCATTTCGTAGGAACTTCCATAACTGGGAGATGGAATCATGTGTGTATTTACTTGATTTTCGCTATTCCATGACTGTTGGCATGCATGTGGAGGGTAAAATGTGGTGGAAGGGTCCTAAAGACAAAAGATTTTCTGTCAAAGCTTATTTTGAGTCTCTATCACCCAAAGATGGTTTTTAATTTCCATGGATATCAGTTTGGAAATCTAGAGCTCCCAATCGGGTAGCGGTGTTTGCTTGGGAGGCTTGCTATGAAGCCATTCTAACCGGAGATAATTTGAGAAGAAGGCATAATACTTATGTGAACTGGTGCTATATGTGTAAAGGCGATGAAGAAAATGTTAACCATTTACTCATCCATTGTTCTGTAGCTATGGATCTTTGGAATCTTATCCTCGGGCTCTTCAACATTTCGTGGGTTATGCCTAGATCAACGAAGGAGCTATTTCAAAACTGGGCTTTCTACAAACGGAGAAGAGGGAATTTATCTTGGCAAACTGCTCTTTTGTGTGTGTGCTGGACCATTTGGCTTGAAAGGAATAGTAGGGTGTTTGATAACAAGGAAAGGCCCCTTTCGCAGTTGAAGGACTTGGTGCTGCGAACTCTCCAGGAGTTTAGTAGACGCTAATACTTTCATTCTTCGCCCTTATTCCTTTGTAGATTTTGTTAATAGTCTATCCTTAGATTAGTTTACTGTGTATACTCCTAGTGTACAAAAGACGCGTCACCTTTTTTGACGCTTCTATGATATTATACTCTTACTTATCAAAAAAATATTAATAAAAATATTTAAAACAGCAGGTTAAAAAAAAATAAAAGACAAAGGCAGCTTAGGGTAGAACATCCCCATCTCACAAATTGGCATCATTTGTTCTCCCTCAGATATATAGGTATTTATTTCCTGCCAAAAATTGAATTTTAAATAATGTCACCCAAAGTAGATGGCATCATTTAAATAGTGTCGTCAATAGTAGGCAACACTCTTTCAATAGTGTCACCCATTTTGTGCAACACTCATATAAAAGAAATTGATTTTAATAAATTGTTTAAAAATGGGGATAGTGCTCAATAAACTATCGTCGATGCAGTATCGAACGCTGACAAACATGAGATAAGGGTCCATCATTTCCACCCCACAAATTCAATTTTTCAACACTATCGATATTTTCTTCAAATTTGTTCGGAAAGCCAAGGTTTTAATGTTTTAAACAATGTAAAAAAAATCCAAACATCATCTTCTTCTTCTATTTTACAAAAGTGTTGCCCAAAATGGGTGACATTATTGAAATAGTGTTGCCTACTATTGGCGGCACTATTTAAATAGTGTCACCTACTTTGGGTGACAAAACTTCAAAAATTCAATTTTCAGTAAGAAACAAATATATAATTTGCAAGTGGAGGAGACCATGGAAATGGATTGAGTTCCGATGATGCAGTTGGATCAAGGGAGAGCAAATGATGCCATGTGAGATCGGGGATGTTCTACAATGAGTTAAGCTGCCTTTCTCTTTTAATTTTTCTTTTCACCTGTTGTTTCAAATAATAATATTTAAAAAAATTAATAATTTTGGAAATTTTAATGAGTCGGGGATATTTTGGCCCTTTTGCCTGAGAGAGGAGACTGTATTTAGTTAAAAAGGAGCTGTATTTAGCAGGTATGTACCTAAATATTAGTTTGAAGTTACCATCAATCTCAATAACCAAGAATTCACAGTTGAGACTGTAAGTAATTATAGAGTACACCCAATCCACTTGTTTTATGTCATATACCAATGATGTATTTAGAATATCATGATAATTACTTCTCCCTCCGTTCCACCGAAAAGTCCATGTTCGAAATGTCTAATTATTAAGTGATACTCCCTCCGTTCCGGGTAAAGAGTCAACTATTCTATTTTGGGATATTTCACTTAAAGCAACTTTCAAAAATTAAGGCATGAAAATGTCATTCTATTACTAATGAGCTACTAAAAGTGTTATTTTCTTAACAAGTTTGACTTTCAAACTTGGACTCTTTGCCCGGAATGGAGGGAGTATATACTATCGTTAGAGTTTGTCATAATTTCAAAAATGTTTAGTATAATCAATATGTTAATATATTAAATAATAAGGGTAATGTTGAAATATTATTAAGATGTTAGAAATGATTTTTTTTAAGTGAACTCTTAAAATGAAAAGCACCAAGTAGTACCGGGGACATTTTGCCAGATGGAGTAATTTGCTTACATTTGAAGAAATATATATATTTTAGAAAGAAAAAAAAAAACTAACCCTGTATAAGGATTTGAGCTGATGAGGAGGCAGATCTGTCACATTCTGATAGTCATCTGAATTACACCCCGGCGGACGGAAGCTCTCCGCACCACTGAAATAATCAGAAAAGCCAAAACGAAACAAGAATTTGTGATCAATCCAATTCAATATTTTACATTTCTGGGTCACATTTGGTCAAGATTCAAACGACAAATTTACCTGACGCCGGAAAGAGCTGATTTAACGGGGAAGAACCCTAGAACAAAGAGTAAAAGACCGATGATTTGGATAAATACTGCAGCTATAGTAAATAGTGTTAGCTTTGTGCAAGTTAATGAAGTCTGCATCGCTCGATCAAGACTGTGATTGCTCAGTAGAAACAGGATGGACAGACGTTGAGCTAGGCAAAACGTCGAACAGTTAACAGACAAGTCCTTCTTGATGCCATCAATCTAGGTTCAAATACGGGCGGTCTCTAAAGACAAAGGACTCTCTCGTCATTTCAAATCAAAGATTAATCTTTTTCTTAAATACCAAGTTCCACTAAAGTCAAAGATTTTGGGAGTTAACTTAGTTAGCAACTAAACAAAAACAAATAAAATTCTAAAATATATCAAATATATTAATGTATATTAATTGTATATTTTTAATCTTAAATTATTATTACAAAATGGTTTAAAATTTAACTAATACAAACTAAATGAGATTTATGTAAGTTGTTTAATTTTTACAAATAAATAGAATAACTAAAGACCGGAGAGATCAAAATATGAAATGATACTCCCTTTGTTCCACCCAATAGTTATTGTTTGAAAATATTAATTGTTAAGCAATATATAACTAGCATTGAAGTTAGAGGTGAGCCAAAAAATTCAAAACCAAACCGAACCAATTTATTGGTTAGGTTTCGGTTTAAAGTTTTGCAGAACTAGATAATTGGTTCGGTCATCGTTTTGATACAAATACATAGGTTCTAGAAACGGACCGGACCAATAGTTTTAATCTATATAATTTAATTATGTTTGTATATCACTCCCTCTGTCCCAAAATTATTGTCATGTTTTTATTTTTCGTTCGTCCCAAAATTATCTTGTTTGAAACTTTCCTTTTTATGACAACATTTTTACCACTTTACTCGTACTTTTTCATCATACTTTAATTATGAACTGCATATACATGTGTTTTAAAGTAAACAACTGATGCATGACGACGACGCTTGAAACCACAAATTTGCCCTCAACAAATAATACCCTAGGTTGTCTGAATTCCTTATGTCACGCCGCACCCCTCTCCACCACGCACAGGCTGCCCAAAAACGTGTTGCTTCGGCCGTGACTTTGAAGACCTTTACAACAGCCCTAGAACCCTTGCAAGATCCCACGAAGAGTAACCAAAATAAAAGAAAAGGATAGGGGGCTTCACCGGTTGAGTTTCACTCGCTCAACGTAAATAATGTCGTTTAATTCGTCACATAAAGCTTCACTCACTTTGTAGGAAGAATCGGAAAGAACGAACTCGCTCCTTGCTCAATGTTTTCACATGCTAAAAATCTGCTTTATTCATGAATTAAAAGGTCTTATAAAGGCTTACAAGAAAACCCTAATCTCTAGTGCGAACACAAATAAATCATATTTCTACTAGAAAACGTACAATAAAATAAATCCTAAACTAATAAGCATTTAAATCCTATTCTAGAAAGCATTCAAATCCTAGTCTAGTAGCATATCTTGTTTCCTAATTTAACCAATCCTTGTGTCACAAGGACATATGGTGGTCGTCCCCCTTTCTAATTAACTAGGCCACTCCTTCCTTGCATGTTGTGTCATGCAAGGCCTTCTAGGTCCGTGTCACCCTTCCAAGTGACTACTTGATCCCAACCTTTCATCCTCCTTGAGTCATGCCCTATCTCTCTCTCTCTTGTCTTCCAAGAAATACTTCCATTCCATTTGCAGGTTGAACCCCCTTGTTGCATCCTTGGCCCTTTAGCCCCGTGACCCTTTTGCGTCATTGATTTTATCAATAGAACATGGTTGTCTTGCCCCCCCAAATATCGAACTCATGCATTTCTTTCAAACCTCTTTGACCCTTGGAACCTTGCTCCCGTATCAACAAAACATCAAACTAATATTAATAATCCAGTCAAATGTGTTTTCTTAAACCGTGTGTCAAGTCAACCCGGACGATAATTTTGGGACCGATGGAATAATAAATTAATATTAACCTAAGCCTTAAGTATTAATAATAAATTTATATTTCTTTCCTTTTCGGCCATAAACATTATTGTGGCTTTTAACATGGATATATTTGGTTTAATCTTGGAAAATACCATGTCTAATTTTGTTTCTGACAATTGTACTTTTTATTTTAAGTATATATAAGAAACTTTGTTAATTTCATGAGAACTTTTTTTACATTTTTACTTTTCATTTTCAATATAAATAAGAAATTTTATTAATTTCATGTGAAAGATAAGAAAGGTCATAATTAGCCTCAAAATTACTACTTTATTTGTATTAAGCAGTTAATAACCAAATATAGAACCAGTTCTTGTTCTCATAAATTTTGGTTGGTTCTGGATCGGACCATTGATTCTCATACATGTTGAATTAGTTTTGGTTCTGAATTTTTTAAGAACCGGAGTATTGGTTTTTTTTTTTTTTTTTAGCAAAAAGTAGATCGAACCGGACCATGATCACCTCTAATTAAAGTTGATCATAATAACAAAAATATTTAAGTATAATCAATATGTTAATAACAAATGTGAAAATGATAAAATTACTTCTTTTTTTAAAGTAGATTATTAAAGTGGAACATCCAAAATAATATCGTAGACTATTTGCCCAAAACGAGGGGAGCAATATTTTTGAATTTTTCTCAAAATTATCTTCTTTTATTAACCCAAAGTTAAGTAAAAGAAAAATGATAAATTAAAAGGAGAGAGACAGAGAGACTTTTTATCTTCTTTTTTCAAATTGTCATAGTTTACAAGTTTTGTACTTATTATAATGAATACTATTATTAGGGATTATGATTTTTACCTTTTTAAATAATTATTTCGTTAAGTTTACATAAATCTTAGTAGTACATTAACAATACATACAATAAAGTGTTAAATTAACTTTATCAACACACACATATCAGAAAATTTGTATAAATGCAAAAAAAAAATAATAATAATCTTTTGCGGTATTGAAAATTTACACATTGGGTTTTTAATATACCGAAATTGTTCTTTTGGATTTTTCGAGGGAGGTTTTGGTAATCTTCCTTCAATTAATACAATTAAGGCCTTAAGCTCTAATCTTGAAATAGATTCAAACAGCAAAAAAAAAAAAAATTTATTTCAATATTTACATCCTACCCTCTCCAGAATCAACATTGATAGTGAAAGCCCCCATTACTATAAATGCAAAAAAAAAAAAAAAAAATCTTTTAACATATGACAAAGTCACCTGATCATAGTAAAGCAAACCCCTTAAATCTAGGGTGGTTTTAGAACATTTTAGACGCATGCTCAAGTGTAAGATTATGATTAATCGTGCATCATACCACGTTACTCTAGTGACATGATGTGACTGTCTCACTAAACAACTTTTTCTCATAAGCAATACAAAATCAAACAAAATACCACGTTACTCTAGTGATATGATGTGACTGTTTCACTAAATAACTTTTTCTCATAAGCTATTCAAAATCAAACAAACTTCGGTTATCAATTTACAAACAAACATAGTGTTAAGGCTGTCTAAATTGACAAAGTGAGAGGGAGGGAACTATAAGGTACAGTTTGGATTAGTCGAAATTGAGATTATACTAGATTTTGTGTCCGTGACTATGGTACGGTGTCAGTATGGACGTGATCAATATATAAAGCGAGCATGATGCTAATAAATTAATATATGCTTGAAATTTTGTAAGGGTCGGATCATTATACACAATATCCTTGAGATTTTGTAAGAGTCGGATCAATGTACACTACACAAAGAAAACACGATATCCAACCAAATAAATAAATAACATATTTTATTAGTTGTAAAATTTGTAACTCATCCAAAAAGAGTATAATTAAACATCCAAAATCATTCTCTCTAGTCTCTCTCTCTCACACACACACCGACACAACACCTATTAATTGAAATAAACTTAAAAATGAAAATCTCAGCAAACAAAAACCATAAAATAAATTGAATGAGACATAGTGATTTAACAAAAGACTATTCAAAATCACAAATATTTCACACCAATAAGGGAAACTTAGCATAATTCTTTTTAAAAGAAACAAATTAAAATACAAATATATAAAATTACAAAAATTAATTACAAAACTTACGAATAATTTTATTTATTTTTAAAATCTAAGTCAGACAAAAAGTAAATTAAGATTCAGTTGATTTCAATAACAATTAATTAATAAACTACAAACTAAATATTTGTAAAACATTAAATCTACTCCTGAAAAAAAATATTTATGCTTTATAAAAACTAAATTGATTCAAGTAATTATGATAAGAATTAAATTTAATTACTGCCCATAAATTTAGTTATAACTCGTAAATTATAGTAAAAGATTGAGTTACAACCGTAACTTGAGTTAGATAGAAGTTATATATATATATATATATATATATATATATATATATATATATATATATATATATATATATAATGGCAAGAGTATATTTATCCCTCTAAAATCACACTTTTGAAATTTTGACTTTTGAGTTACCATTCCACTATTTCTCTCTCATATCTTCTCTTTTCTGGTTGTATTTATCTCTCTCTCTCTCTCTCTCTCTCATGTCTTCTCTATATTTTCTCTATCATGACTATCATCTCCTCTCTTTTAATTATGTTTAAACATTTTTCTCTTTTTAAACAAAAAAATAGTAACTGAAACAAAAATAATAGCTCTAGAGTCAAGAAAACAAAAATATAAGAGGTTAGTAAAATAAAAATAATTTATGGAACAAGCCACTATAAAAATATAAGTTACAGAATCAACAAAACAAAAATAATTTAATACAGAGGTTAGTAAAATAAAATAATTTACGGAACAAAAGTTTTTAAAAACATTTTTATAAAAAAGTAAAACAAAAATACGTTAGTAAAATAAAAATATTTGATGGAACAAAAATAACCGTTACAGAGTCAGTAAAACAAAAACAATTTAAACTGAGGTTACTAAAATAATTTTGTTATTTTTTATTTTATCTTATTTTCTTATTAGAAATTTATTTATTCATAAAATACAAATATAATTTAATAAAAGTAATCATTCAAAATGAAGAACTTATTTGAATTTAGATTTTATTTGTAGGGCAGAAAAAATTTAAGTTTGTGAGAAGATATTCATTTTACTGAGTTTTTGAATAGTATAAAGTGTCCAGGGTTGTCAGGTCATGAATTGACACTTAAAATTGGTGTTCCACTAATGCTATTGAGAAACATTGACCATGCTGCAGGGTTGTGCAATGGAACAAGACTAATTATCATAAATCTTGGGGATCATATTATTGAAATAAATTTTTTGAAAGGAAACAATGTTGGAGAAAAAGGTTTTTATCCTAAAAAAGTCATTAACTCCATCTGATGTAAAACTGTCTTTCATGTTCCAAATAAGACAATTACCATTGTTGGTATCATATGTAATAACAATTAACAAGTGTCAAAGTCAATAATTATACGTAGCCGTAGGTCTCTTTTTGAAGAAACTAGATATTGATGTGTGGTGAAAATGAAAAACCAATTAATAAGATAACAAATGTTGTGTATAAGGAATTTTTTTAGAATTTATAATGATTAGTGATATACTTATGTGTAATTGTTAATAAACCGACTCTTCTTATTTTATCATTTAAGATTTTTTATCCTCTTTATTTTTTTTATGTATGATTTAATTTACGTGCGTTTAACGCATGGGTTAAAAAAATTAGTTGAGTTAGAAGAGAGAGTTAAATTTAGTTACAGCCTGTAAATTTAGTTAAGAGAAAAGATGATTGTCAACCTCAATGTGATGATATAAGTAATTTCCAGGAGTAAGATTGAAAAAAAAAACTAAATCATAGCCAATACTTATCCCAAAAAATATATCTTATCCAAACATTTAATAAAGAGGTTAATTAGGGCTTGTTTGGTAACCATTTCGTTGTTAATATTTTTGTTTCTACTTCTAATTTTTTGTGAAAAATATAAATAGAAATACATTTGACAATCATTTCTATTTCTAATAAACTAGAAACGTTTCTCATTTTTTCACAAAATTTAGAAATGAAAAAAAAATCGTTTCTTTTTTAAGAGAAATGATTCTTTTTCGAAACTTGGAAAAGTCAAGGTCGGTCAACTTAAACGACATCGAGTCTTCGAACTTTGACATAAAAATTTTCAACCCTAAGCTCATTAACCCACCCAACCCAACATGAAAAATCACATGACCCAATCGAACTTATTAATAGTTTTGGGTTGTATGTGTAACCCGTTTTGATCCAAAATATTAACGGGTCTGGTTAAAGCGAATCGCGTCCATTACCCATTTTGACCCGATAGGTTGTACTCTATAAAATTTTGAATTTTTGGGAGAAAATCTGGATTAAGACGAGCCGTCCCGTTTTAACCTATCACTCGTTTAACTCGATCCATCTCAACCCGTTTGATATTCGGGTTTTAATGGGTTTCGACCCGTTACCCGTTCCAACCTGACCCAACGGATGAGGAGCTACTTACCCACATTTTTTTAATAATAGATGAAATCATGTGAAATATTATTCGACCCATTTCAATTGGATATAAGATACTACTCCATGGAAGTTGTTATACATTAATTTTTTTGAAAAATAATATAACTTTGTGAAAGGAAATAAAATTGTTTGTTAAAAATGATTAACTTTTATTTCTTTTTCATAATAGAAATAGAAATGATTATCAAACGTGTTTTTGTTTTTTGTTTTTGTTTTTGTTTTTATGGATTTCTTTTTCTTAATTTTGTATTTTCTCATTTAGATTTTACCCTTTTATATTTCTCTTATTAAGATTTTAATATGGGCTCATGCTTAGCATTTTGTGTATATAATCCAATAAATTATTAATTGAAATGTCTTGTTTGAAATATCGTCCAATATTTTTTTAAAATATAAGACGAAACTCCACTATTTCACAATTCATTCCACCAATACACAGCAGGTCGGGTAAATAGGATCCGTTTTACAAAAAATATCCGTAAAACCGTCTTACACAAGTTTTTGCCTTTCCTAAACTGTTTTATAATATAGATATACTATCAATTTTCAAGCACTGTGTCCTCATAAGGAAAGAAGAAAACAGAGAAGCATCAAAAGATATACTCCCTCCGTCCCTAAATTATCGTTCTAGTTGACTCGACACATAGATTAAGAAAAAATAATTGACTTTATTATTTATATTGGTTTAATGTGTAGTTTCCTTTAAAGTTTATGTGTACGTAGCTCATAATTAAAGTAGTTTAAAAAGTAAGGATAAAATGGTAAAAATGATATTCTAAAAATGTAAGTTTCAAACATGACAATAATTTTAGGAACGACGAAAAAGAAAAGGAAGATGATAATTTAAGGAGGAGGGAGTATATAGAGAACTTTCTGGATAATTATGGATCCCTTGCTTCGAAAAACGTACTCTTGTTTACGAGTTCATGCCTAATGGATCTTAACCGCATATTTTATCTATTATTTGCATACTTATTGTTAGGGGTGTAAGTGGTTCGGCTTAGTTTGGTTTATACCAAAACCACAAACCGAACCGCCCTCTATTGGTTTAGAAAATCTCAAATCGAACCAAACCGAGTAAGGTTTGGAATCGAACTGAACCACTCAGTTTGGTTTAGTTCGGTTTTGTGGTTCATATAAATTATTTTTAATCAAATTAATCAACATTAAAAATAACAATAAAATAAGATTTTAATTTGGAATTAACATCAAAATTAGGAAATAATCTATTAACAACAAATTATCATAAAGAAAATTATATAAATTCTAAAATAAACAAACAATTGAAGAAATAATAGTTTTCCAACAATCAAGATTTTGTTTAGTTTACTATGTGTCTATATCAATTTTTGAAACTGAAACCGAACCAAACCGACTGGTTTGGTTTGGTTCGGTGGTCAGTGGTTCCGATTTACACCCTTACTAGTTACTGTCTCATTTATCTCTTGATTAATTTTGTTTCCAAGGAGGAAGAATCCTTGATCCTCGTCAAGATCAATTTCATCTTTGACTTCTTTTATAGCTTAAATCACAATTTGATCATCCTACTTTTTCACTCTTTGCAATATGATGACTACAATTATTTTTTTCAATTTAATCATTGTACTTGGCAACATATAGCACGTTCATCACTTCATCCAATTTTTTGGATGAAAAACTTAAAACAATTGTAGAAACCCAAAAATACTCTTGGACTTAAATCACAATTCAAGTAAATACACAAAATATAACAAATAAAAAAGGGGACACTTGATACTGGAAAAATCGAAGCAGAGACAAGGTTGTTGGGTTTCGCCGGAAGGAGGACGACATTGACGAAGGAAGGAGGCTCAGTCGGCTTTGTTAAGGGAAGGAGATCGGAGAGAAAGTACAACTGATTTGGGATGGTGAGAGGGCTGATAGAGAGAAGGTGATAGCAAATGAGAGGGGGGTTTTGGCCGGAGACAGAGCACGAAGGAGGCCGACAATGTTGGGTTGTAAAGAGATTGAGAAACGGCGGCTATGATGGATGGACTCGAGGTGGCCTTCAATGAATATGAAAGCAGATAAGACCGTGTCTGGTTCGCTTGGTGTTAAGGGTGAGCGAACATGAGACACTCGCTGCCTTCGCCGGAATTTGAAGTAGGTGACTAAAGATGGCGTCTGGCTCTGACAAGGTTACTGGGTTTCACCGGAAAAGAGGACGACATTGACGAAGGAAGGAGACTCAATTGGCTTTGTTGAGGGAAAGAGATCGGAGAAAGAAGACGATTGATTTGGGATGGTGAGAGGGCTGAAAGAGAGAAGGTGATAGCAGACGAGAGAGAGAGGTTTTGGTCAGAGACAAAACACGAAGGAGGCCGGCAATGTTGAGTTGGAAAGAGATGGAGAGACGGCGGCTATGGTGGCTGACTCGAGGTGGCTTTCAATGGAGACGAAAGCAGAGAAGCGTTCTGACATAGATAGACCTGGGGGTCAGCGATAGATGAAGAAGCGGTTGGTCGGTATGGGCTACGACGCTGGGTTAGGGGAGAAAGTACGCCGGATCTAGAACATGAGGGGGGACGGCGACTATTTTGTTGCAGAGAATGGAGAGAGAGACCCAGCCGAAGCGAAAACGCTGCTAGGTTTGAGATAATTATACCATGTCAGAATTTGACAAGAGAGAGATGGATTGACTGCCTAAGATAATGTTTGATTAATGCCATAATACTTTTTTTTTTTGGTCCTAAGGGGGGCATGGGAAGGGATCGAACCTGAGACCTCACACTTTATGAAGCCCCATGTCTACCACTAAGCCACAGAGAATGTAACTTTGTTTGGTGAATCCGATGGTGGTGGGTTTGACTATGTTAGTGGGGGTTGACCGACGATTGGAGAAGATGAAACATTCAATTGTCTACAAGGGATATTACTGTTTTTTCAAAAAAAGAAATAGTCCATGCAAGCCGAACATAACACCAGTTAGTCCAACTCAGCACGTCCGTTAAACAATTGGATGGCCCCTTAACGGAATTGACCAAAACCTACCAACTTATTTAGTACAGTGGTCAATTTGTTAGTTATGACATGTGGTTGGTCAAATCGGGTAGTTGACAATAGTATGATGGTCAAAAATATAATTTTCCCTCTTTTTTTTTTTTTTTGTAGAAAGTCACCTTATTGCAAAAGTGAAAAAGTAAGGTGACCAAATTGCGATTAAGCCAAAACAATTTGATTTTCTTCATAGGGTATTTTAGTCTTTTTGCTCATTTCCATCCAACATAATGGACGGAAATGACTTGAGTGACCTTATTGAATGTTTAAACCAAGTACAATGATTAAATTGAAAAAATAATTGTAGAGTTATCATATTGCAAAAAGTAAAAAAAGTAGGGTGACCTAATTGCGATTTAAGTCTTCTTTTATTTGTAAGTTTTCCAAGCATGTTTTGAAAACACATCTTTTTTAAAACCCAACATTTTCAAAATGCAGTTTTTTTCTTATAAATACGTTTGAGAAACTATTTCAAAACGCTATTTTCATAAACAGAGTAGTTGTAAACGCAACATATTTTTAAAACGCTCCAAATTGGAGCTTTTAAAATGCTGCACATTTTTAAAACGTTGTGTTTTAAAACCATGCACTCAAACACTTTAAAAAAAGTTGTGTTTTGGTCAAAACACTATACCAAACAAGCACTAAGTTCTTGCTTCATTTTGTGCGTTTACTTTCATCCTATTAGGAATTAGTGTAATGTCTTCATCCCATATCGGCCAGAATGTGTGTTATACAGTGGTTATCCATTAGTGGTAAATTCGGGAATTCGGGTTGGTCCTTTTTCAAAAAAATTAATCACTATAGCCCATCGTTTTTTTTAAATCGAAAAAAGTCATTTTTGTGGGCGAAAAGATAACAATACTCTTAATGAGCCTAAGAAATATTACAGATCACACTATCAAATCCATCTCGTTGTATCAATTTTGCACCGCGATGTATCAGTTTAATTACCTAATCCAACTTTGCATTGCGTTGTATCAATTTAACTCACATGATCCAATTTTACATCACGCTACACCAAATTTATGCACCGCGATGCATCAATTTTAATTATCTAATCAAATCTTGCATCGCGCTACAAAAATTGATCCACCTTGATACAAAATCATAATGAACCTGACTTTATGTGAAAGAAGACGATTTGAGTATTTTATGAACAATATTTTGAAAAAGTAGACTTTAGCGGTTGAAAAAATAGCGCAGGATTGGAGCGAAAAGAACTTTGGGAAAAGGTACCGGCCCGCAATTTCCTTCATCCGCTATCATTAAATACTAACATTATGTATGGACTTTTGGGTGCTTGACATTCTGTTGTTGATAATAATTACTGTCCCGTTTACAATTTTAGGATCTAAATCAACAATTTTAAATTTCAAATAAAGACTTTATAATCGAGAGTGATAATTAAAAATTTCAGATTTTTTAAAAAATTAGAGAATAGTAGCCTAATACTCATTATACAGCCTCTGGAGTTAGTAAAATATCACCTAAAACTACTTTTGAATTTTTAAAACAAATTTGCATATTTGAAAAATAAACACTAGTTTCCAAAGTAAAATATTAAAAAACAGAGGACACCACTAAACTTAGCAGACCCCAAATATGCTGGACCACTAGTGGTGTAAGAAATCGATGGCCTCAGGTCACCAGACCCACCCCTAATGTCGTATGCGCCACGCATGCGCTAGGACAAACTTGGCGGCAGGCCAATCCTGAAATTTTGGTGGCCCATGGAAAAAAAAACACCCTTTATATAAAAATAAAAATTAACCACAAATAGCATTTGAAAAAAATAAATAGAATGCCTAAGATTTGAACTTTTGATCTCTAACTCACTAACAAATAAATTAACCAAAGGGTGACCTAATCCATTACTAACATTTAATTACATCATAAATTATAAATAGTATATCTTTAAAGAAGTTATAAAACGAGGAACCTCTTACACATATACCAACAACTTAACCATTAGGTTCGTAGAATCAATTGTGAATATCTTTAACGTTATTATTATTATTATTATTATTATATATATATTATATATATATATATATATATATATATATTATATAAGGTAGTATCCAAAATTTGAACCCCCGAAATTAGGGACCTATGGTCGTCGCCCTTCCAGACATCCCTCAGGGCCAGGCCTGCTTGGCAGCTGCCGGTAATATGGCATTGATATGTGGTGATTGAAGAGTCGACTATTGTGGCATGTGACATGTGGTGTACTAAGTACCTTGTGCTAACTAATATGACGTTGGCGTGGCGATTGAAGAGTCGACTAACGTGGCATGCTGATGCGACGTACTAAGTACCCTCCCTACGTGCTAACGTTGATGTGGTGATTGAAAACATAGTACACTAGAACTCTTGTCCGTGCCGATGGCACGGCGCCAGTTTGTGAATTTATTAATTAATGAAACAAATAATGTGGAAATGAATTATTATTTACTTATAATTTGTCTAAGGTAATTATGATAACAGTTAAAAAGAAAAAAAACAAATATTTCAAATTACAAAACTTACGATTTTTTTTAAAATTTATTTGTATACGAAATTGCAGGTCGAAAAAAATTAAATTGATTAAGTTAATTACAATAACAATTAAAAAGAAAAAAATTAAAATATAAATATTCAAAACTTATACATAAATTAAATTGAGATTCAGTTTCAAAAAATAAATTGATTAAGTTAATTACGATAACAATTAAAAAGAAAAAAAAACAAATATTTCAAATTACAAAACTTACGATTTTTTTGCATAAAATTGATTAATTAATTAAAATATCGAAAAGAAAATGGACATGAGTTTGGTGGAGGAAGGATTAGCGGCCACCAACCGTGAATAGTGAGGGGAGTTGGAGAGAGAGAGAGAGAGGGGTAGTTGCTCAACCGTCGTTCACACATGTGAACTCGGGGAGTGATAATGACCGTAGGATCTCAGTAAAGGAATCAATCCCAGCCCTTAAATTGCTTTAGTCAATTACATATGTGTGACTATGAGTCTATATTGTATATTAGATAGTACGTATATGTATTAATAATATATAATAATTTGTTATTGTTCTAGGTTGACTTTCGGAGAAAAAAATTAAATAATTGTTGAAGAGATGCAAAAATCAGAAACAATTAATCCCAAGAATTAATTCATTTGAGTAGTGAGCAATTAACGATAGTACTAATTTATGTAATCCCTTCGTAAACACGTCTACACAGATCACATCACATGTAAATAAAATCCCAAAAACCTAAACTACTAAAACATTCAAAAATATGAAACTAATAGAGTATTAAAAAAATTGCCTCATGGGAATTGTACATTTCTTTTACATAGTTTACTCATTCGATCTAATCACTTATTGGGATCTTAAGATCGATCCCTAGACAATAAATATAATTATAATACTCTTTATGTTTCTAAATGTGTGTCATGTTTAACCCATCACTGTGTGATTAACAAAAAATAATCTAATATAAGAATAATGTGCATTTTCCAATGATAATCAGGTTAGAGTAAGGGTCTCGTCAATTAAAATGAAAATTAAATCAAGAGTAAAATTGTAAAAATGGATAAAGTAAAAAAATTACACTAAATGAAACACCGTTTTTACTAAACGTAGCACTCACTTAAACAAGGATATTACTGTACCCACCCTCTCTTATTTGAACAAATTGCACCTTGGGGTTTAAAACTTTACCATTTCACTCCCTCTTCCATTTCAAACTCCTCTCTCTCTCTCCAAACTCACAAGAACAACAACCATGATTAGAAAAATGGAAACAAGAACTCTACTCGCTTGAGAGATCTCCCCGGTCTCAAACTCTCTCTCATCGGTTTCTTCTCCAACAACGCGATCGAAGGTATTTTATTTTTTTTGAAAGTCACTAGGGGCTCAATGGCTCTTTGTAAGAAAGCTTGAAACCCTTAGCCGTTTTGTAGAGATAAGTCGCTAGCGTTTGGCGGCTTAGGGATTGGAGAGTTGTTTGGGTTAGCGGCCTAGTACTTGGGAGAGATTTACGGGTGGTGGCTCACCTCAATTATTTTTAAAAAAGTTTTCTTGTTTTAAATTTTGACTTCATTTAAATATATACATGAACATTGTCAAAATTAGAAAGAGAGAGTGTACAAAGAGAGAGACGATGAAAGTTGAAAATTGTGAAGATAGTGGAAAGACTGAGTTAACATGTCAACAACAATTTAGTAATTAGACATTTAAATGGGTGTTGTGTTTAGTGTTTTAGAAGTCGCTCAAAAAATATATACTCCCTCGTTCCAAAATAAATGATGTTTTAACAAAAAAAAATTTGTCTCAAAATAAATGACGTTTTAGAATTTCAACACAAATTTATTCATATTTTGCCAAAATTGCCTTTATTAATTACTCCCTAATTAAATGTACTTCCTTCGGTCCGAATAAATGTTCATACTTTCTATTTTGGAATATCCCAACTAATGTTCCTAAAAACTTTTGATGTACAAATTTTTTATCATTCTTCCTAATATATGCCCTTACTTAATACTATCATTAATTATTGTGCATCCTATGAAGAGACTGAGCGTAATAAGTACGTAGCTAATGAGAGAGTGTTTGTAATGTGTATTATTATAACAACGTGTGTATTTTACAACATATCATTAAATATATTTATTAATCCTTATATTTTGTCTATTAAAAATATTTATCTGTGACGAAAGAAATATATTGAGAATGTTTTAATACATTAAGAATAAGAAAAAAAAAAAAGAGAAGGGTAAATAGTCTATTTATAAAACTTATTAATCTGTGTGTAAATTAAAAAATTGTGGAAGGATGGAAGTAGGCACAAACTTTCTTGATCAAATATATACACGAACTTAGAGACTACGTAACTTGGAAACTTTTTGAAAGCACCAAACAATCAAAACCAAGCTTGTTCTTTACGATAAGTCATAAGTATCATGCATATGGCGCCAGCTGTAACAATTAACACTATCATGCATGAGTAGAGTATTAGAGTGTGCCAAAGGAAAATGAAAGAGTGTCAAAAGTAATTTAAATCTATATATCTATAAAAGCTAGGTAGTCTAAAACAAATAAAATTACGTCAAAATGTATTTTCTAAAATAAGAAAGTCATCTTTAATACTCCCTCCGTCCCAAAATCTATGACGTTTTGGGGGGTTTTTCAGACTGATCAAGGAAACATATTGTAAAGACTAAATTGCCTATATTCAAATATTAATGAGGTATCTTGATATTCTTGTCCAAAGAGTTAAACACAAGCTATGAAATCAATAAATATGGGTAGAATTGAGGAAAAAAAAGGAAAAAGTTCCTTAAAAATTATCAAGTGTCATTTATTTTGGAACAAAAAAACTCTCACAAAACATCATATATTTTGGGACGGATGAAGTAAGTATTACTAGTAATATACAATAGGTAGCATGTATTGGAACACAAATTTCATTAATTGATTACACAACTCTCAAGTAAATATATCTATGGAAATTTATAAATTTGTAAAAATATTTCAAAAAGTTATTGTATTAAAAAAATCAAGTATATTAGAATTACTCACGATTTATTACAATATATCGACATAACTGATAAAATATCTAGAAAACGATAAATATTTGAAATATTTATGCATTTCATCATATCTAAAAAATTTGTAACCAAAAAAATTTAAGTTTATTTTCTTAGTTTTTGAAAATACAAAAAAAAGTTCTAATACAAGTCTCTAATTTAAAAATCAGATTTTTTTTAATAGGTTGTTTCATTCGTTATGTTTTTTTCTATATTTTTTAGTTTTATTTATAATTTTTATTTTATTTAAGTATAATTTAATTAAAAGAAATTTATACTAGTGCATTTAGCGCATGCGTATAAAACTAATTACTATATAATTGCATTACTGTCAAAACGAAATGAATCCAACTTGTTTGGAGTAGTGTGTGTATGTGTGAGAGAGAGAGGGGGGGAGACTGAGAGAAGGAGAGAGAGAGAGAGAATGGCACTATTTGTTCTATCACCTAGTTACCTTGTGTGGTTACTAGTATATAGTGTTTGTGCATTGCAGGCAATAGGTGTAGGTGTTGGTCCATGGGGTGGTTCGGGTGGATACCAATGGGCTTACAAACCCAAAGGTTTCACCTCTCATATTTCCATCTCTCACGATATTGCTATTCATTCTATTAGCTTCACCAGCCAAGATCAGATGGGTAATTTCGACTATTCCGACAAATTCGGTAGTACCTACGGCACGAATAAAGACGAGGTAATTCAAAAAAAAAATTGAAACATTATTTATTTTAGAGTAGGTTTTATGTAAGATCGTTTTACGGATTTTTTTCTCATTTTTGTATTTTCACAGATTGATATTGACATTAAGTTAGAGAGACTCAGCATTATCAGTGGAACAGTTGGTACCTTATATTCTGCATTGATAGTAACATCGTTGTCATTTGCGACGGATACGAATAAATCATTTGGTCCTTTTGGAACTGCGACGGGAACATCTTTTTCGGTTCCCGTTAAGGATGGTTATATCAGTGGATTTAGTGGCAATTGTGGTTGGATGGTCGATGCTCTCGAGGTCGATACTACGAGTATGGTTGTTGGACCATGGGGTGGTCCGGGCGGATCTCCGTGGACTTACGAGCCCGAAGATCCGATATCTCGTATTTCCATCACTCACGATGATGCTATTCGATCCATTGTCTTTACTAGTCAAGATCCAAGTGGTACTTTGCATCAATCTCCAAAGTTTGGCGATAGGGATGGTACTAAAACTGATCAGGTCAGAATCTATAGAGCACACTGCAAGAATATGTTTTAAGGATAAATCATTACGTTTAGAAATGATATTAGTACTGAAAAAATATATCCATTACTAGAATTTTACCTCCTTTTTATTTATTTTTCAGTGGAGTCGATGGTCTGATAATTAGTAAGAGAAAAAAGAAGTTAATTCCTTCGGATGAACTTGTTTAATAATAATTTTTTATGACTTTAGTAATTTTAAAATAAAATCCTTTAAATTTAAATTTAAAAACGAATAATACTCTTTTTACGTAAAGTATTTTCAAAATAGAAAGATTTTGTAAGCTTTCACTTCTAAACATTTACTTTGATTTAAAAAGTATTAATAATTAAAATATTTATTATAAGCCAACTAGATTTAACTTTGTTTGTATTTAATTTAATAAAAATAAAACAATAGGTGGTAAAATAAGTGTTATGAATAATCATAAGTTAGTTTATTATTCATGATTATCTATGAATAATAAATTAACACATAATTATCGATAACACTTATTTTGTGACCCCTAGATACATCATACACGTGATGAATTTAAGGATGACATCTCGTACTAATGAAAATGTTAGACAAAGACCGTATACCATTGCCGTTCATCCTTAAATTTATGAACTTGTTGACATGTCCTGTGTGGTCCACATTCTTAATTAAGTCTATTTAATTGCATGAGAGCGTCACCAATGTAGGTTTTTTAACTTTTTATTTCATGGAAAAGAGTGAAGGGGAGGCTACCTAGAAAAGAGATTTCTCCAACTAGAAAAAAGAATGGGTTTTTACTTCCTAAATAGGAAGCTGACTTGGGAAAGGGAGCTCGATTTGAATGTGAGGGGGAGGGGGGCGGCTGGAGTGTGAGGGAGGGGGGACTGACACTTTTATTATTTGGTGGAATGTGTGTGTGTGTGTGGGGAGGTGGGGGGAGGGTTTTGTATTTATTACATACGATGGTGTTAAATTTAATATTTTGAGGTATACTTAATACATCACATATAAAATGCTTAATACATCACTTTTAAAAAATGTTTGACCAAAATACCCTTTACATAATTTATTTTTTTTCGTTTTTTATTAAATTTAATTTAACAAATTTTAAATTTAAAAATATCTTAAACACAATTAATTAATTAATTAATTTGATTTAGTTACCAAACACAATTAAATTACTAATTAATTTGATTTAGTTATACTAAGCAAAAAATTATCTTTGAGTATAAATATCAGATTGTAAAATTTTTCTTGTAAGTGAAAAAAATTTACATACGCATTTTTCTCTCAGTCAAAATTTCAATCAGTTAAAACTTCCAAAAAGTCTACAATTTGAAAGCAAATCGGCAAAAAAAATGTTGAAACGTGGATATGGACGATGATGTCGATGTTATATTTACCACTTACGCGAACTTTACGGTAATATTTAATTCTAATTGTTCAATTTTTATCTCCAAATGTTAAATTTTTATCTGTTAATTTATTTTTTAATGTTTAAATGAAAAAATAACAAAAAAAAAAGAAAGGTTTAGGGACCGGTTTTGTAAAAAAAATGTTTTACGAAAATACCAATTACGTAATTTAATCTTTTTGTTTTTTAATTAAATTTAAATTAACTAAAATTTATTTTTTTGTTTTTTATTAAATTTAAATTAGTTAATTTAAAATTTAATAATTAATTTGATTAGAATTAGGTTTAAATTTAAAAAAAACAATTTTTGGGTGTGATCACGCCAAAAATGTGGTGATCTTAATCGTGTAATGTAAGGAAGTCTTAGGAAGTAACGTGAGCTTCAGGATTGTCGGCGTCGTTGTCAGAGCCGGTGGTCGTCATTGATGGGATATCGACATGTTTTTATCACGTAAAATAAAGCACCGTGAGTGGTGGGGTGTCCCCCCTGAGCCCTCAGTGTGATAATCGATATAAATTCTATATAATCAAGAGAGAGATTGTTAAGTGTGTGTGTTTATTTGAAATGTATCGTAAGAAAAGTTACCTCTTGGTTCAATAGGAAGTTTCCGCTATTTATAGAAATGTGGTTTTGGGCCTCCTGGCTTTAGTATGGGATTGGGCTTGGGCCGCTTCTTAGGCCCAATCTTCTAAGTATAATTTCGGAGTACACTTTTACCTGTTCGGGCCTGATATTTTGGTGCACTTCAGTAACCCCCTACTCCTTATCCGTCGAGGCTGACATCGAGAGTAAGGAGTATAATCTGCTTGTAGTTTTTTCTTGTGATCTTGAGGGTTTTGAGATTTTGCTTTGAATTCGGAGAAGAGTTTATGTAGTCATCTTTTGAGCCTTGGCAGGTGAACTTTGTGTATAATTGATCCTTGATTGGCGAATTTAGACCTCGGCCAAGTATAGGCATGAAAATAAGATATGTAGTCTTCAGCATAAACCCATAATAAATTTTATCATCAGCGTGGCGAGGACCTTCCAGAGAATTGAGCCATAAGACCATAATAAGATTTATCCTTGGCGTGGCGAGGTCCTTCCAAAGAATTGAGCCATAAGGCCATAAACATGAACCTTTGTGAAAGTGACCTTGAACCGCAAGGTACTGAGAAAGGAAATAAGAGCATGTTTTTTATGTTTATGCAATGATGAATGAAGGATGCATGTGTTCGGTAAGAACTTGTAAGTTGTAAATATGTATGAAATGCTTATGTGGATGCAACAGGTATTTAGAGGCATTAGAGCCCCCTCCCTCGAGGAGGATATGCATGAGGCACTAGGTGTTCGGCCTCTCCTGGCCCCGAGGAAGGAAATAGGTACGAGGCATTAGAGCCACGGCCTCTCCTCCTGCGAGGAGGAGGTAAGAGGTATGAGGCATTAGAGTCGGCCTCTCCTCGGCTTGGCGAGGAAGTAGGTATGAGGCATTAGAGATGGCTTCTCCTCGGCTCAGCGAGAGGTAAGAGGTATGAGGCATTAGAGCTGGCCTCTCTGGCAGCGAGGAGGTAAATAGGTATGAGGCATTAGAGACCCCAAATAAAGTGACCTTGAAGCGCAATATGAAGCTCATGCCAGGCCAGTAGCCGCAAATGCCGATGAAAGCATGATGGACGCTGGGGAGCGTAATGTAAATACTCATAAAGCTCATGCCGAACGTAGTAATGATGCCGATCCGAGCACAATATGAAGCTCATGTCGAGTGTAGCCGCAAATGCCGATGAAAGCATGATGGACGCTAGTGGAGCGTAACGTGCTAAACACTTCGTAAGCTCGCGTCGAGAGTAATCGTGATGCCGAAGCCGAGCACATAGAAGGTCATCTTAGAGTGTAAATGGCTGGAGCAAGGAGCATAAGCGCAGTAGGCACGATGTACAACTCGATCGCGAGTAGACTCGAGCGGAGGACAAGGTAGAACTCAGCCCTGAGTAAACTCGAGTGGGGAGCATAAGCGCAAGTAGGCGCGGTGTACAACTCGACCGCGAGTAGACTCGAGCGGGAGGACAAGGTAGAACTCAGCCCTGAGTAAACTCGAGTGGGGAGCATAATGTAAAACTCGACGTGCACATGTATGAAATATAATCCGCAACTCAGGCATAAGCGCGAGTGAAGTGTGCTCGGATGCAAGAAATAATAATCTGAGACTCAGGCTTTAGCGCGAGCATGATCTGAAGCTCGAGTTTTGTCGCGAGCGTGGCGTGCATGGGCACGTGAATAATAGTCTAAGGCTCGGGTTTTGGCGCGAGTATAATCTGAAGGTATGCGAGCGTGGCGTGCACGGGCACGTGAATAATAATAATATGAAGCTCGGCCTAAAATGTGATCTCGGTGAGGCGAGGTAGGTATGTAACCTTGTAAATAAGCGTGTGATAGTTTGTAAAGGAACAACTTGTGTTATTGACCGTGGTTGCCGAGGCTATGCCCGTTTGTATTTTGTACCTGAAAGTTTTTAGGAGCATCTTTGTATAGGCAAAAATCACGTTTTCGTCATTCATATTTTCGCCACACAATGTTTGTCATAATCCAAACATATTGATAGGTAGACTAAACATGCTATTTCGAGCTAGTAACATTGAAACTAGCGATTTGCGAGCTCTAAGCGAGTAATTTTTTATAACAGTTTGGTATGGTGGGCAAGTAGTTAGCTCGGCATAAATCTATTTAAATTTGCATGTTATGTCTCTCATAAGTAGGGGAGCTCGAATCACATTTAACTGTCACGCTATGCCGACAAAAGTTAAATAATATAATATTTAAATTGATGAGGCTAACGAGCCCGTGTACATTTAATCAAAGTAATGTTGTCAAATTTATAAGAAAATATTTTTACTTGCTACGGGGAGCGCTAAAGCATGCTATTGTCAAATAGTTGCGTATAATAAATCATACCAGACGAGGTAATATATATTTCATCTAATCGATTAAATGATGTTATTGCTCCGCATATGATTTCAACTCGTTAAAGAATTTCAGCTCGTCAAATAATTTCAGTTTGGCATATAATTTCAGCTCGGCAATTAATTTTAGTTCGGCAAATAATTTCAGATCGGTAATTAATTTTAGTTCGGCAAATAATTTCGGCTCGGCAAATAATTTCAACTCGGCAATTAATTTCAATTCGGCAAATAATTTCGTCTCAACAATTAATTTCAATTCGGCAAATAATTTCAACGCGGCAATTAATTTCAATTCGGTAAATAATTTCAACTCGGCAATTAATTTCAATTCGGCAAATAATTTCAACTCGGCAGTTAATTTCAATTCGGCAAATAATTTCATAATTAATTTCGCCGCAAATAATTTTATATCGGCAATTAATTTTCGCCGACAAATAATTTCAAAACAATTAATTTCGGCAAATAATTTCGGATCGAATTAATTTCGGCAAATAATTTCAGCTCGGCAATTAATTTCAGTTCGGCAAATAATTTCAGATCGGTAATTAATTTCAGTTCGGCAAATAATTTCGGCTCGGCAATTAATTTCAATTCGGCAAATAATTTCAACTCGGCAATTAATTTCAATTCGGCTAATAATTTCGGCTTGGCAATTAATTTCAGTTCGGCAAATAATTTCAGCTCGGCAATTAATTTCAGTTCGGCAAATAATTTCCGATCGGTAATTAATTTCAGTTCGGAAAATAATTTCGGCTCGGAAATTAATTTCAATTCGGCAAATAATTTCGGCTCGGTAATTAATTTCAGTTCGGTAAATAATTTCAGCTCGGCAAATAATTTCAGTTCGGCAAATAATTTCAGATCGGTAATTAATTTCAGTTTGGCAAATAATTTCGGCAATTAATTTCAATTCGGCAAATAATTTCAACTCGGCAATTAATTTCAATTCGGCAAATAATTTCGGCTCGACAATTAATTTCAATTCGGCAAATAATTTCAACTCGGCAATTAATTTCAATTCGGCAAATAATTTCAGCTCATTCTATACATTTAGCTTTGTGTATCTAAATGATATATATTGGTGTGAAAATATCTATTCACTTAAGAATATATGTTTAATACAAATCATTCAACCTTGTTAAATTATTATTATATTATAATGTTTGGTATTTGATGATTGATAATAGAGCTAGTTGTGACTTGTGAGTATTATATATTAACATTTCGTGTATATTTGTGATCAAAAGTCAATAAAGAACATAACGGTGGCGTGTGATGTGTTATGGCAGCAGGTTACTCAACTTTTTCGAATAAAGTACGCAACATGGAGGGCAGTTGATAATTTTGAGTAAATTTGCATTATACTATTATAGTGTGGGAAATCGAGAAGGAGTACACCTGATAGTTGGATGACATCACTGACGACATTTTTGCCTCAAGGTCAGTACCAACTTCCTTCATGCGTGCAAGCCTTCTTTCTTCTTTCTAGCATGGTCTGCCTTCTTTCTAGCATCGTCGGGTAAGCATTACCCCCATTGGACCGGTGATGTGACTGGCGATAGAGCTGAAGGAGACCGGCTGGTGTTGCTGGGATGCTTGGGTGTCTGAATGGCTGGGGAGATGAAGGGAAATCAGAGCAAAGGGGGCGATGATGGAGATGTTCGCCGGGCATGGTGGATTTGGCAAAGACTAAGGAGATGGCCGGTGGCTGAACGTGGGTTTACCGGCGATGAAGATGAAGGAGGGCTGGCAGAGGATTTTGAGCAAAGGGGGCATCGGTGGTTGTGGATGAAGATTCCAGTTGCAGATTCGCCAGATAAGGAGACGGTGATGGCGGTTGGGGAGGACAGATTTGAAGATGAGGGAGATGGCGCTCTCTGGTTTGGAGGTGGCCGATGGAGAATGAGGATATGGGCCAAGGGGTTGAGGAGGGCGGCTGGAGCAATTAAAGAGGAAGGTGTGGCCGGCTGTGAAGATGGCGGAGATTGTTGGGGTTGAAATCCTTGGGTCTGTAACAGACGAGGACGGCTATGAAGACGGCGGAAATGGTGGATTGGGCGAAGACGACGGAGATAAAGGCTGGATTAGGGGGTGAAGGTGTGTGTCTCGAACGAAGAAGATGAAGATGGATAGGTGGTACTCCGGCACCCTTGGAACGGAGCTCCATCAAAGTTGACGGAGACAGTGACTAGAGAGGAACCAAATAGTCGTTCCCGGCAACGGAACCAAATTGATCACGTCAAAAATGTGGTGATCTTGTCGTGTAATGTCCGGGGTGCCGGAAGTAACGTGAGCTCGGGATTGTCGGCGTCGTTGTCCGACGGTGGTCGTCGCAGTGGGATATCTGACATGTTTTTATCTGTAAAATAAAGCACCGTGAGTGGGTGGGGGTGTTCCCACAAACCTTCCGGTGATAATCAGTATAAATTATATATAATCAGGAGAGAGAGAGAGAGATTGTTGTCTGTGTGTGTTTATTTGAAATGTATTCTGTAAGAAAAGTTACCTCTTGGTTCAAAGGAAGTTTCCTGCTATTTATAGAAATGTGATTTTGGGCCTCCTGGGCTTTAGTATGGGATTGGGCTTGGGCCCTTCTTCCGGCCCAATCTTCTAAGTATAATTTCTGAAAGACACTTTTACCGTTTCTACCGATATTTTGCAAGACTTCGGGTGATTTAATTTTTTGTTTTTTAATTAAATTTAAATTAGCTAATATTTAATTTTTTGTTTTTAATTAAATTTAAATTAGCTAATTTAAAATTTAATAATTAATTTGATTTGAATTAGGTTTAAATTTTTTTTAAAAAAACAAGTTTTGGGTTTAGGACCGGTTTTGTAACAGTCCAAATTGGGGAGATGGGCTAGGGACCGATCTGGTAGCAGTCCAAAATGGGGGGATGAGTTTAGGTCTGGTTGGTTGGCAGTCCTAAAGGGGGGAATGGGTTATGGGCTGATCTGGTAGCAGGCGGTGGGCTTGTGTGCGAAATTATTGGGTTTGAGATTGGTACCAATCCAGTCCTTAAACCCAAAACTTGTTTTTTTTTAAATTTAAACATAATTCAAATCAAATTAATTATTAAATTTTAAATTAGCTAATTTAAATTTAATAAAAAACAAAATAAATAAATTTTAGCTAATTTAAATTTAATTTAAAAACAAAAATAAATAAATTACCCAAATTAAAAAAAGAAAAAAATTAAATTACCCAAAACTTGTTTTTTTTAACCCAAAACTTGTTTTTTTAATTTAAACCTAATTCAAATCAAATTAATTATTAAATTTTAAATTAGCTAATTTAAATTTAATTAAAAAACAAAAATTTAAATTTTAGTTAATTTAAATTTAATTAAAAAAACAAAAAATTAAATTACGTAAATGATATTTTGGTAAAACGTTTTTTAAAAGTTCTGTATTAAGCATTTTATAGGTGTTGTATTAAGTACCTATCAATATTTTTTGTATAAGAAGATGTGTAAGAAAATTATATAATGGGAAGATATATTTTTATTATACATTGGTGATGTTTTGAATGATTAATTGTTTTAATTTGTTAAAAACACCATCATTTGGTACTTTGATTTGCATGTCATAATGAGACCAAGTTTGACCAACTAAAATCTTGACCTTAATTAAGGCATATTAAAAAGAATTAAATTTTATTCATCAATTGTGCATAATTTTTTTTATACAAGCACCCTTCGTAACATGACACGAGGTCAACTAAAATTTAAATAAACTAAAACAAAAATTATGATTGATAAGTATCATGTTCAAGAGTCAGTTGGGTAAAAAAAAAAAACCTACACTGTGGGTAGTTAAAAAATTTACTCTACAAAATACTTCATTTGTTTCGGACAAAGAATTCACTATTCCATTTTACGATATTTTATTTAAAGAGTCAATTTTAAAAAATTAAGACATGAAAGTGTCATTTTATTATTAATGTACTACTAAAAATATTAATTTAAAAAAAATTACTAAAAATATATTTATGGAGTATCCACCTACCCCATAAATATATTACAGTATAAGACAATGCATGCATTATAACAGATTCACTAAACTATACTATCCGTTTCTAAAAATGAGTATCTTACTTCTTCATTTGAATTAATACAACAAAATACAAAATCTCGTCTTAAATCATGTTGTAGTAGTATTATTTATTTTCCTCTAGTTACCAATTTTTTTTATTACACTTGTACAGATTGATATCGACATCAACGCAGAGAAACTGAACGGCATTAGCGGGACATATGGTACCTACGATTCCATAGTGATTGTAACATCGTTGTCTTTTACTACGAATACGGGTAAAGTGTACGGACCTTTTGGTTCCATGACAGGGACAACTTTTTCATTGCCGATAAAAGATGGTTTTATCCGTGGATTCCATGGTCGTAGTGCTTGGTGGATTGATTCTATTGGTGTCTCTCTTGCATCTGCGTAGGGGTAGGGGTGTTCATGTTTCATCTAAAATGTTGTACGAGTTTATGAGATGTTTGTTTCGGAGTACTTAATGTTGCTAATAGTTTGTAATGTACGGGCAATGCCCTTTAATTTCAAATAATAATAAAAATAAACAATTATTCTTCCTGTTAAAAGAAAAAAATAATATTATTGGAATTTGACGCTTTCAGTTTGAAGTTATTATAAATCTAGATGTTCCCTCTTTCAGCACTCGAAAGTAAGCTACGTTTGGTTTAAGGTGTTCGAGCATGCAGAATTGCAGATACCTTGAAAATTCAAAAGGAAAAAAATTAGCACTATTAGTTGGTCATGCTGTGAATTAATTCTTTCTGAAACTAGTGATGAAGATTATCCTAATATGCAAAAGAAAAGATACTTCCAGTAGATTCGGATTCCTTTAGGCAAATCTATACTGGGGTTGGGTTACTCAAGTCCCAAATTTAGCGATTGGGTGATTCCATTTTAAACTTTTATTTATGCAATGTTTCCATTGTTGACATCCAATTCAAATAACACAAGATATCGTGGGAAAGAAAAAAACTATCTTCTTGTGTACCGAAAATACACCCGTCAAAGTACTCCCCCAAAAGGTTATGAGCCGGACTCATAGCAAGAGAAGGGCACAATTCCAAACAAGGTAAAAGCTCTTGAGGTACTATAAAAGGTAAAATTTTGATCGGTTTTTTTTTCAAAGTTTATAACCTGAAAAGTCCACATTTCATTTTTTTTTAACCGCGAGACATCATTTTCGAAATATTGTTCCGAAAATGCTATCGTCATCTTCAACAGCTCTGACAAACACATTGGATTTGAAAATAATTATTGTTGCGCAACGAAACGGGGATCGACCAGCCCGGTCAGGTCGAGGGGCCCCAAAAGGTAAATACATTTTTTGATTTATTAAATACGAAACTATAATGAATCTGTGTTGGGTTATGATTTTTCAGTAGAGACGAAAGCGGAGGAGGAGGAGGAAGAAGAAAGCTTATGACGAAGGAGATGGAAGAAGAAGGTGGAGGACGTGGTTTGGTTCTTCATGATTTTATATCGCGATGTAAAAATATCGGATTAATGTATCGTGTTGCAAATATTGATGCATCGCAGTGCGAAAATAGACTAGACAATTAAACTGATGAATCGCGGTGCAAAAATAGACTAGTCAATTAAACTGATGAATCACAATGCAAAATTAATGCAATAAAATTGATGCATCGCAGCTCAATAATCAATGCACCCAATTAAACTGATGAATTACGGTTCAAACATTGATGTATCGCGATGCAAAAGTAGACTAGACAATTAGACTGATGAATCGAGGTACAAATATTAATGCAATAAAATTGATGCACCCCGATTCATTTTCATAGCGCGCCTCATATTCATTAAGGGTATCGTAATCTTTTTGCCCCAAAAAATATCATTTTTCAGTTTGAAAAGATATACGGTTCTGGAGCTAATAAAAACTTTAGAAAATGGACCTACCACAATTTTTCCTACTATAAATAGAGTGGTTCTCCCTACTTATTTACAAGCTCTCTTTTAGACACACACAAGAAGCACGCTCCCTCTTTTCTCGACTAAGATTTACTTGCACGGCGAAGATTTTGGCAAGAACCCTCCGAGCCAAGTCCAACTCATGGTGCTCCATTTTACAAATTACACAACCAGATATCCACTAAATGACACCACAGACCACTCACGTATCACAAGGCATTCAACACCCTCTCTCGTAGCGTGATCACTTCTAATCATCGTACTATTTATTAAATATATATTCGATCTTCGTATTTTTTATATAAACTCAAATCATTAAAAACATCCAAAACTTAATGGAGCCTCCTAAGAACTACTAACATGTGTCACATTTGGTAAAAATTAAACGAATGTTAGCAATTTTGGCCTAATTTAAAGCGACACTAGGAGTATGCCGATCAAGTTTGTAATTTTGATTGGACGGTTCTCAAATTAATATTTCTCAAATAACACAAAGGTAAAAAAAAAATAATAAGTAATGTATATCAAGTTAAAGCTTGTGATATTTCTTCAACCTTTAGTGTTAAAAACGCTAGATCAAATTAATATATCTATACCATCGGATCAAATTTGTTATTTTCTAAGCAATGATATGGACATTTCAAATCATCATTTACTTAACAATCCAACAACTATAAAACTAAAACTCGTAAAAACACCACCAGCTCGAGTTGATAATATCATTTGCCAAAAGATTATAGCATCAAATTTTATATTTCTTTTAGTTAAATAATTACAGATGAAATTCTGTGTACAAAACAAATAATGAAAGACAAAAAGATGTTAAAAGACCAAGGACTGGTCGACCCTATTAAACTGAAACTAGAAAGGGTTAGGATCGGGAAAATCCAACCCGTTTAAATTTTGGGATGACCCTATTGATTAAAATGATTATGCCGCCAGCATCCAACTCTATAATGTTTTCAATACTTCGGCACAGTGCCGAGTAGCACTCAGAAGACGAATCTATTCTCCAGGCAGAATGGAACTAGTGAAGAACGATTTAGGCCGGCTTGCAAGTAATTTTCGACATCTAATATCCACAAGATTTTCTTCATGAATTTAATTTGAAATAAGTATTCACTATTAAAAACATTTACGGGATAACAAACATAACAAAAGTTTTTCCAGCAAAAGGCATATTTGCCTGGAGGCCGAATCGGACAATAGATTACAACCTACAGATGCTCAGAGCGAGCCTCTCAAATGATATTAACACAGGCCCGAAATGTACAACAACACAAAGGTGGAAAATCCTTCATTTAAAGTCATCTGACACCAATCATGACCTTACATCTTTAAGTCCACCACCCTTCTCAAGCTCGCCAACTAGGTCCCTCAATGCTGGAACTTTCATGGCCAGGGTTCTGTACAATCTTGAATATCGAGCTCGGGTTCCATCTGCTGTTCTAGCGAGGGCAAGTAGGCTTAGAGCCTCAGGGAGTTGACTGAATACCTCTTTCATATGCTCCAATGTCATGTTCTCCAAAATGGTTGGTCTTGGGACAACCCTTACAATCTCACCACCTTTTGGTTCTTGAACCCTAGCATCAGCTTTGATGACCAGCTCAGAGTTTGAGTTTGCGCCACATTTGATGATGAATGGAGTTGTAGAGCCTGTGTTGAACTGTAGGACATTCCACTGTGCCACATCAGTTTCTGTACCTGATGCTAGATCTGTCGAAGACCTGGAAGTAAGTGATGTCTCTTGGAGCCGATCATCCTCCTCAGGTGTTGACTGCCAAACAAATTATGGACATATAGTCAACAAAATTCCAGATTTCATCACACGGTTGTGACCTTTTCAGAGTGTCAATACAAAAAATTTATAGCCACAATGTATTTTGTTCAAAGGAAAAGGAAGCCTGTGAATTAATAATGACAAAATCAATGATATGAAAAAAGATGAGGTGGATGGAATCAACCAACAAAATAACAGGAGTTCATAGATCTTGGAATTCAGCCAAGACCAACCAGCATTTGACTATGATGAATGATTTGCTAGTAGAAAGGAAATTCTTCTCATTTCTCAAGGAATCTTGAATCACTAAACTTGCAACAACAAAGTCTGCTGTCTTTTCCATTATCCAGGAAAGTTAATTTGTTGCTTTGGGCAACTTGGACCACTGAACTAAACCTAACATGCATTTTCTAATTCCAACCTAACTACAAGGAAACTCCA
The DNA here is from genome assembly GCA_013146195.2 of Codonopsis lanceolata. NCBI lineage: Eukaryota > Viridiplantae > Streptophyta > Magnoliopsida > Asterales > Campanulaceae > Codonopsis > Codonopsis lanceolata. The sequence continues at coordinate 1,275,726 of CM028377.1, read as the reverse complement.
ACATTGTCCCTTCCAGCACTTGCCACAAATCTATACACAAATAAATGCAGCTCAAGTGGGATAAGTTTCATAATCCCTATAGAACATGGAAATAAAGCTCCACCATGCGCAGAGAAGATTGAAAAATAAAAATTAAAGATTAAAAATTATACATATCCCCAACGAAATGCACACTTTTCCTTCCTTAAAGTTTTCTTACAGCTTGACACTCATGGCTTCGGATTGTGCCTCTTACATGATCATGTGCACCCTTAGGGCTTGTTTGGTAGTCAAACAAGGATAAGCAGTATTATTAATCTCAGTGCTATTAATGCCCTCGCTATTAATCCTCATTTGTATATCGGGGGTAGTTTTGAGATTATAAATGTTAATCCCAATTTTTTTTAGTGAGGGCGCTAATAATACCACCCTCTTCCTTGGTATTAATAATGAGGGGATAATGACTTTATCCGGATAACTCGTGCTATTAGTCCCGACCACCTATTGCGTACCAAACATCATACAACTCGGCTTATTAATCCTATCCGGCCTTAATCCTGACTACCAAACGACACCTTAGGGAGTTAAAGGAAACTAATAAAAACTACTCTCCATCCCAAAAAATGAATCACTTTCTATTCTAGTTTTTCACGAAAAAGGAGTCGCAGCTCTATAAATAAACTACAAATCGTCACATGTTTTCACCTTCTTCTTTTTTCTTTCTTTTCGAGAACATGACATACATCTTACATGTGCACAAAAATACACAAACTTTACTGCAATTAAAGAAAATATAGAGGAGGTTAAAAAATATGTATTTTCAAATGCGATTCTTTTTTTGGGACGGAGACGGTACTAAAATAACATGTCACACTACCTCAACAACACGACGAGCTTCTGCAATATGCCTCTGGGCACTTGGATGGTCAATATCAAGCAGGGAAGGCATCCGTTCAGCAAGTTCATCCAAAGATGCAACCATTGCTTTCTTCTTACTTCTACTCAGTGTATTCACAGAGGATTGCCTCATTATGTCCTGTCAGATAATATTAATTAAATCTTTTTTCCAAATTTTAAAATAATAGAAAATCATAGACAAAATAAGAATACAAGTTGGTTTGAGAGCTGACAACCTTGATTTGCTTTAGTATGCCATCAAGGGATATTAAAGATGCTAGCCTAGCATCCTCAGCTGCAGTAGAAGGATTTCGAATAGGTGAACCACCATCTTCTAATGTTAGAAGCGTTGCATCAATTTTCATTTGTTGCAAAATCTGATTACGTGAGTAAGAAAACAGAAAGACATGCAAGTTAGCAGGTGAAGATCAAAAGGGCGTAAAACATGCAACAATGTTTATCATCATAGTGTCTCGTTCAACATACATCCAGCTGAATCATTCTGCATGAGTGTGTGTGTGTGTGTGTGAGAGAGAGAGAGAGAGAGAGTAACACCATCACATGGTCTACAATCAACTGGATAGCATGTAAATGCAACAGGCAATCACAAGCTATAAGAAACTAAAAATATGAATCGCAAACCAACATTACCCCCAAATGGGAAATCTACACACAAATGTATGAGCAGGTCATTGAGAAACTTGTAAGAACTTATATGTACTTGAGACATATATATATATATATATATATATATATATATATATAGAGAGAGAGAGAGAGAGAGATATTGGTGTCCAGTATTTGAACCTGTGACATTTTGTTCCAAATATAAATACTATACAAAGGTGCACAACTTCCTTTAGCAATGTTTGATTAAAAATGTATGTTCATAACCTCCTGCATAAAGAATACAAACAATCCCCTAACAGGACAGAGGAACTCAGCTGCTCACTTAATAAGAAATCTGAAATTTATGAAATGATCAATATCAGGTTGCTCCCATTCAACAATAAGCACATATTGGCAACCCAAGCTTCCTCGGAGGAGCTAATTATGAATCGTCCATTAACTTAAAACCGTGACGACTCAGTCATATGATTTTGTAACTACTTATGGTACTCTCTAACAGTGGCAGCAATTTATGAAGGCAATAAAACTGAGAATTGACAAGACTAATAGAGAGGAATCACTTGCAAGCCCAACTCAAGGATATTTATCAATCTATCCAGAAATATCCAGTAGAAAGATAATCTGTTAATATTAATCTCATCAATAGCATATTACAGCGACCTTCATTAGCCTTAGTAACACTCTTAAAGCCAAAAAACTCTTCAGGACGCGGTCACCCTTAATCATAATAATGGGGACAGACCATAAAGAAAATTCACTTGGATAAATGCATCGAAGAAATGTTCGACATGGGTAGTTTTACATTCACCTAGCTAAAGAACCGAGTTATCTTCAACCATGAGGACTGGTCGCAAGTAGTAATACTTCAGCAGGTGATTATGAAGCCTATATCCAAGGCAAATAATATTGCAGTTCAATCCTTCTAGGGGCACTTCAATCCTGAATTCCTGATATAAAATCTTTTTATTCATTTTGTAAGATGGAAAATGTCTCACTTGATTCACTCGGTTCTTTGCACAAAGATCCCTCTTTTGACTTTGTTTACCCAGAATTACACTTTTAGAAAAGCACAAAAACACCACAAAATAAATTAGACTATACCATGTAGATGAAATAGGTGATAGCACAAGTGACGGAACAAAGCGTAAGATTCAGCACACACCAAATCCTTAAGAGAATGTACAGTGAAAAACAGGTTGGAGAATTTATAGAAACTTAAGGAAGCGTAGAAAACAGATGGATGTTCAGCCAATTGACTACCTTTCTTCTCTTGTGGTCCACAGACTCCAAAGCTGAGCGCAATTTAGCCACTTGAGCAGAGTCCTCTGCCACTTCAGTTGCCAATGTACCTGCAATATCCTGATAAAATACTAGTGTAAATTTTTAACATGTAAATCATACTTCAAGGGAACTAACTAGTCATTTGAAGCAAGCCATATGTAAACAACATAAATGAGCTCTAGAGGGTAAAAGAAGAATAATCCACGCAACACAACTCAGCCTATGTTCCAATTACTTGAGTGAGCTACATGATTCCTTTTTCGTCAAGAAAAATCCACTTGTCCATTCGTATAAAAATCATGACAGCACTGAGTTTTAAGCCTTAAGCCATAGTACTGATCCCAACCATATAATAATATAGATGTAAAGAAAGTCCACACAGAGAAAGAGGATATGTTAGTCCACAAAGCTTACTCTATAGCTTCCTACCCTCCCTGTCTATTTACAAAAAGATTGATATACTGGAGGAACAAGTGACAAGTGTTGCCAGTGTAAAAATTCCTAAAGGTTTTGTCTACACAGTCACCTTCATTCCATCTCCGGCTTAACAAACATACTAGCAGCATAAATCGGTCTTATCAGTTGCACATCATAGGACTCTTCTGATCTTCAGCTGTGATCTCGCAGTTTCAATGTCCTCATTCTTCTCAAATTAGAAAGATATCGGATCCCAAAAAAAAGTGTGTTTGTGTGTGTGAGAGAGAGAGAGAGAGTAGGCAACCTGATGGAGGGAACCCATTGGGGGCATGATTTTATGTGCATGGGGCGTGGAGCTTGTGGTGTTCCTCTACACAGTTTAGTGAGGGTGGGAAGACTGAAGCAGGTAGAAAGAAGGGTTAATATTCAAATGAATGAGGGGAAAGTAGTCGGAGTAACAAGGGAGAGAAATTGATGAGGAATTTTGACTGTTTGGTCATGGTTGTGACTTGAAATTGCTTTGGCCTTTGAGATTGTTCGGTAAATTAAAATTGAGCATGTCCTTGGTACATGCCCATTCATGGGTTTGTTTTTTAAAAGATTTGGACAAACAGATTTACTTGGAAATAATTGAGAAAATAAGAAAAGTTTGATGACCACCTAGAATTTGATAAGAGGTAAGGGATTTTTAGTGTAGTTTCCTAAAATAGTACTCTATGTAACAGGTAGACAGCGGTGCTCCCAATATAAAGAAAATAACATATGTGAACTGTGCATAGCACCATTTGGAAATAAAATAATCATTCGCTATGTCATATGCCATCATCCAAGTGCTGACCGGTGACACAAGTACTTGATGCATTTTGAAGAATTCATGGAACACAATTTCATAATTCAAAAGGAAGCATCCTTTTGGGTTTTACCTTCAAGTGCTGCAACTGAGAATTAAAGACCCGCTTTGCATACTCAGCTAAAAGCTGCCCAAGAGCATCGGTACTGGGAGGTAATGCCGCACCAAGCCCAGCCATCCAACCATCCATTATTGCTGTTGAAAGAAGCTCCAACTGACCGGTTGCCCCTGGTACAGAATCATCCCCAGTGACAGAAAGAAAGTCAAAGTTCTCCGCAAGCCAAGATCTGATTTGACGCTGCAGCTCTCCAGCTGGAGTATGAACAAATAGGGCAGCAAGAGCCTTATTTCCAGTGGCAAAGCCTTTGGCATCTTCGGTTATTTCCCTGAGCTTTCCACCGGTAACATGTTGTCTCCATGTTTCCTATACACAATTCAGTTCAGCCTTTACATATTTCACTTGCTCCATAAGAAATGAAAAATGAAATACTATAATTTTATGTATGTATGCCAGCTATTTCCCACTTGGATATTCTTTAGGAAGGTACGGAAAACGTCATGCATGCATATGATGAAAAATAGTACAAACAAATATGCACGCCAATTATGCTGACCAAGTCATGCTGGTTTTAAGAAATACATACTGAATAGTGTAGCCTTCATGTTCATGTCGAAAAGGTAGGCTGAGGTTTGCTCGAACATAGAAGGAGGATTAAATTAAGATGCAAATATTGCCCATGAGCATATTAAGTGAAAACTGAAGATTAAGCTGCAGCGAAATTTAAGTGCTGAAAATATTAAGCTGCTCAAATTTAGATATAAATCCGCTATCATTCTCGCACCCTAAGCGGTTTTCAGTTCCTTTTTTGTATTCCTTTTCTCTCTGCCACAAAATGATGGCGATCAGGTTTGGTAGAAAGACCGTCGCACGAGATATTGAGATGGAAAGGAAATACTGAGGATTGAAGAGAGAAGCACGGGGGGCATATTCATGAGAACGTAGCAGGTTAATCATGTGCGCTTCGATGAAACTCTTACACAAGAGGCTCTCACCATATTCAGTGCTAATAAGTCAGATCCTACTTGTAATTTTTCCTTTAAAGACGTCATTCTTACTAATCAAAAGCTGTAACTTAGAAAATCACTAAATGTCTACAGTTTTAAGAGCTGAATCAAGTTAACAAGCAGGCCCTTAGTGTGACATGATGATCATGACAATTTCAGACTTTCAGTTCATGTATAGCCTCAGCAATCTAAAAGGCATATTAAGCATACTTTTTAGAAAGAAGGCCGTTGGTTTTCAAAACACCCTGAAGAGAGTTCTTGCAAAGCCCTCAGCATTACAGACAAGAATATTGACATTACTGCAGAACACACCTGATCAATTCCACGTATCTTAAGGACTACTGATGATAACTTTGACTTCTTTTCTGGCTTGAGATTCACTTTAAATCCTTGAATCTGCTCATCAACCAAAGCATTCTTTAAGTTGGAATCATAGTGCACAGGAGATCTGCCAGGGCTGCTACCCCTGCTGGAGCTTCTACTGCGCCCAGTATTAGCCTTCTCCAAAAATCGTTCAACTGGAGGTACCTGAAACTAAAAATAAGTTGCACAATCCAACCAAAGTTGCAGGTGACATCAACTGGGTAGATAGAACTTCTTTTAGTAACCTTAATAGATTGCAGCTCAGGAGACCTTGCAAGCAGTGATCTTATGTACAAAATCCTAACACGGGAAACAAGCATGGTATCCATCACCCTCTTTGGCTCCATTTTACGAATAAATGAAAAAACAGCATCTCTTATCTCAGCAAGTATCTCATGTTCTCTAGAAGCACCTGCTTTAATGACTGCAGCCAAAACCTGCATCATTGCAATTGCATCTTATCAGGAAGAATGATAAGTTAAAGCTTCAATATACCAAAAAGACTACCAATGAAGAGATCATACCAGCAACACTAAACTTAAAAAAGACCAAAAACAGAAAGGGAAAAAGTGCACAACAATTACTAAAGCCTCTCTGAGCATAATGTAGCAACCATGTAAGTAGAAATGTAGAATAAACACGACAGAAGCCGATAAACCAGATAAAGGACATCTTCTAGTGTCAGACTCCCCTTTAAAAAATTTGGTTGCTTCCATCCCGCAATAGACCATTCAAAATACTCCAACATCAAGAGCCAAACTGCTTGCCCTTAAATGAGGTAGTAGAAGAAGCCCCAAGTTGACAAATGACATTATCTATCTGAACCAAAGAGAATTTTCATCCAGATATCCCCTTGACCAACATTTCAAATAAACAGATAAAGGACATCTTCTAGTGTCAGACTCCCCTTTAAAAAATTTGGTTGCTTCCATCCCGTAATAGACCATTCAAAATGCTCCAACATCAAGAGCCAAAATACTTGCCCTTAAATGAGGTAGTAGAAGAAGCCCCAAGTTGACAAATGACATTATCTATCTGAACCAAAGAGAATTTTCATCCAGATATCCCCTTGACCAACATTTCAAATAACCTTGCATCTTAACAGGAAACCTGGGAAACAGAAGCACCATAATGACTTGTGAATATTGGTATGGTTCACAAAAGATCAGTAAAATCCAAAATGTATGTTTCAGAAAAACTAGAATAAATGGCTGTCACAACCACTCAACTGATTTGAATAGATTAACTCAAGGATTGCATCACCTAGAAAGAATAAGAAACAGACATCAAATACTTCGCCTCAGTCCCTCCAAAACTTGAGAATAAACTACAATGTCGCAGAAAATCATAATCAAGATCTATATTTCTAACTATTTATATGCAATCCATCCTCTACAACAATTACTAAAGCCCCAATACTACACCATAAACAATGAAACTTCCTGTCACTTGGAAGTCTGAAATCACATTATCCACAGCCAAAAGAAAAGATCCAGTTTCTGTTAGTCTCTCCATTGCAGTTTGCTAAAGTATATACCTAGCACGCACAAACTTTATCCCATTTCAGTATTACCTAGATGTCTCATCAAGAGCAGTTATGGGCTTAGCTTGTAGGTGCAGTCCACAAACTTAATTGGTCTAAACTCATAGAAACTTACGTATCTCCATTGTCATTAATGAGTTAGTAAAAAGGCACAAAAACTACACAAGATGACCCTTAGTATTGAAAGAAGTGCAAACATCCATCAGTTCATCTCCAACAACACTCCAGCCTCCAAAAATGCTGAGAAAGGCCATAAAATTCCATATACCAAGGGATCTTAATCCCATACACTTTCACAACCTCCACCACTTGTAGAGACTTATCATTCAGTCCTCCTACCAATAAAAGAAACCTCAACTCATCCGGCCCCAAACCAAGTATCAGCTCTACATAGAATTATTATACAGTTTCCTGCACTACCCCTGCTTACAGATTTACCCATCATAACAACCTTGACATTGCCTCCCTCCACCTTAAACTCAATAATGAATCAGGAGCGTAGCAGTAGTAGAGGGGATACTGTAACTGTTGTGAACGTTATGGCTCGATTGCCCAAGCAATGGGCCAAGTCAAACTTTTGGGTTTTACGCTCGGAAGCGGTCGCGTCAGTATTGGATAAGGCGACGGCATCAGCCAAAGCGGCACATCACCAGGGCAAGGCGAGCATGTTAGAGTGAGGGGAAGTCCCAATACTTGAAGCAATCGCCTCAAGCAACCGTGTGGTTTCGGCAGGTCTTCCCAGAAGATAAAGCGGTCTTCCTAGCAGATGAAGCGGTCGCGTATGTGGAGGTGAAGCGACCGCACCGGGATAAAGCGGTCGCGTAACATGGAGTGAAGCAACCGTGACGGTGCAGCAAACTGGTTTTTTGTTTCCTTGTTAAAGTCAGTTTAGGGTTTGGTATTATACCCTTATTTACAATTGTAACCCTAGAACGTGTACAAGGTTGGCAATAATAAAATTTCAATAGTCCGTTGACCCCAATCTCTTTCTCTTCTCTTTGATTGATCTTGCAATTTCTCTGTGATTGTTTGCAATTGTTTCCGATGTGCACAACAGTAACTTCCATAGAACTAAACAATAGACACCAAAGATCCCAAGTAACATAATAATACATAAAAATATGATCATACGATTCAACATGCTTCATGTAGTGAACACATATACAAGGGAATGGCCTTGCATGGCCTTCACCTGAAACAAGTCGTTAGCATTAAGCCTGCCAAGCACAAGCTACCAAACAGAAGTGATTGATAACCATACCAGCATCAACAGCTTGTTTGCTCCATCTGAAATGGCAGCAAGACTGTCATGTTGGTCTGGGTCAAAGTCATTCAGAGCAGATGTAAGATATTCCCCGGCTGGGGTTGACTTGACCTTCTCAGCACTCGACTTAACCAAAGCAACAGTACCATCAACCTTTTCTGTAGTCGAAGGCAAAGGGGCAACATCCATGGAACGTCCTTTGCTATTGATATCACTCCTGGATAAAGAAAAACAAATTAAATTAAGCACAAGAAAAAAAGTCGGGAGAAGCAATCTCAAACAAAGTGTAAAGGCTTCACCTTCCCAAGTCTCGAGCCTGAACATTGACTGGTCCTTTTGTTGAAGGACTTGACACCTGTGCGAGGAGAGCTAAAGTGAGAAATTTAGAGGAACTGCTCAAAAAAGTGGGACAATTATCAAGCTTGTTCGATTAGCGAGCCTTAGAGCAAAGTACATAATATCACTTTCAAGATGCTTACAGCATTCATCTCTAATAGTCACAGAAACTATACTACCGACTTTCAACTTTTGGAAAACTTCTTTCGTTTTCTATACTCATTGATATGTCCACATGCATGTACATGGAAAATTAAGTACTTTCTCTTTACTCATTGTTATGCAAATACGTATGCACAGCATGCAACACCCATCAGTTAGACATTTTTTTAATTCCCTCGTATATGGTAGCTCAAAGAGACCACCCAGAATGAAACAAAAAACCTCCGCGTCATTGTAAGAATAGATTGGAAGGTGTACAGTGATATCGAATGACGCCACTTGTTAAGTTTCCAACACAGCTAAAAGCTTAAACTCTTAGAGATGACCTAATAAGGTGTATCATACTCTGATACTCTCGCTCACCGTCACCGGGGCCAATACGTGAAGACATTAAGCACTAGAAAAGGAAAAGAAAGAAACAAATTTAGATCTGAACAGGGAGATCCTCTCCCTACGGATAAGTTCCAAGTGTGTCCAAGCTTTATATAATGAGGTGCTGCACTCAAATTTTGGCTTTTGATGGCACTCTACTGGAACCGAAACCAGGCCACCAGATTTTATATATGGCAAACCACTATTTATTGCTAACCTCTTGATCGGTCAGACAAGTCAGTGACAAGAAAAAATAGAAGACAGGCCTTCAAACCTTAACCAGAGGTGATTGAACCCTCAACGACTTCTTCTACTGCCTCTTTGACACTTTCTTCACCTCTCTCTCTCTCTCTCTTCGACTCAGATGGAACAAAAACCAGAGAAGAACCAAAAATGAAACAATACTTTAACCACAACTGAAAAATTCTTTGGAATAACTAGCAGCCAAAAAACAACAGCTATCAATTTCAGTAGATTCAACAGAAAACAGCAACAAGCACAGACCTAACTGTCTCCGAGTCAAGTACATTGTTTATTGCATCATTTGACACAGAATTGATTGAACACATAATGCAATGTTCCTCTGAGCCATTAGTATGTTCTACTTTTGGTTGACTAGGTTATCACTTCAAGAAGTGGGCTAAATGATTACAGAAAATATAAAAGATGCAAAATTTTGTTTATTTTAAAACACATAATATTTATTGCATGCATACAATACTATAAAAAAAATACATATCCGCTGTATACGGGGTATAATATTCACTGCAACAGGATATTTATACCCCAAAATAGAATATCACAAACATCTACCCCAGCAGAAATGTTCATCTGCAATCATTCAGTGTCAATTTTGTAGGAAACTACAAAATAATCTTATAGAAATCTGACTTCAGGCTCTCTGGTGAGAAGCAAGAACCTGCTACATCCAAAACTAGGGTATAAAACCATTGAAATTCACTAAATTAAACAAACAGAATGACTCCACAAAGAACACTCAATTGTAAAACAAACCTATTCATTACAACAGAAAGGTGCCTGCCATATTTGGATGAATCTATACACTGATAGCACTTAGTGGCAACCCCATTTGGATGGGGTGTTTTTTTAACTCTATTGGTCAGGAGGATAGTATTATGCTGGAAGGACCTTTCGTAGAGGAGGTTGAGGCAGCATTACGTAGCTTATGTGGGGATAAAGCTCCGGGGCAGGGCAAATTTTCCTTGGAGGTCTTCCAACATTGCTGGGATTTCATTAAAGCTGATATCATGGAGGGTTTTCATTATTTCTATGAGAACAGGAGATTCGAAAAAAAACCTAAATGCCTCATTTATTGCCTCATTCCGAAGAAGAAGGGTGCTGAAGATGTCAAGGATTTTCGTCCAATAAGTCTTATAGGTGGGATCTATAAGATCATTATTAAAGTCTTGGCGACTCGTCTTCATAGAGTTTTGGATCAGATCATTTTGGCATCTCAACACGCTTTTGTTGGAGGTCATCAGATCATTGATGCATCGTTTATCGCCAACAAATGTGTAGATGCCAGGTTGAAGAGTGAAGTTCCAGGTCTAATGTTTAATTTGGATTTAGAAAATGCTTATGATCACGTAAACTGGGCTTTTTTTATGTATCTGTTGTATAGAATGGGCTTCAGTGATAGATGGAGGAGGTGGATTTTTTTCTGCATATCCAGTCATTTTGTTAAGTCAGTGGCAAACCAGCAGGCTTCTTTCCCAGCTCTAGGGGCCTGCGTCAGGGAGACCCCCTCTCTCCGTTTCTGTTTCTTATTGTGACAGAAGTTTTGAGTTGCTTGTTGGATAAGGCAGTAGTGGGATTTCATCAGAGGGTTTGATATAGGTCAAGGTAGAGAGCCAGCGGTTGCGATCTCTCATTTTCTCTTCACGAACAACACTTTGGTTTTTTGTGATGCTGAAGCGGATCAACTGTGCTATATTCACCTAGTTCTGCTTTTCTTTCAAGCGGTGTCTGGACTTAGGGTCAATATAGCGAAGAGTGAAGTCATTCCGGTGGGGTTTGTCGAAAACATTGATTCTTTGGCATCCTTTTTTGGGTGTCAGGTTACTCATCTTCCAGTCCATTGGGTTGCCTCTAGGGTCGCCTTCCAACAATTCAACTTCTTGGAATCCAGTGGTTAAACAATTTGAGAGCAGATTAGCGGGGTGGAAGAGATTATTTCTCTCAAAGGGGGGCAGACTTACGTTTATCAAAAGTACTTTAGCTAGCTCGCCTACGTATTATATGTCGGTGTTTGTAATGCTGAATTTGGTCGCTAGGAGGCTAGAGAAGCTAGAGAGAGATTTTTTTGTGGGAAGGATCTAAGGGCGTGCACAAGTATCCCCTTCTCAGATGGGATAAAGTTTGTTCCACCATTAAAGAGGGAGGTTTGGGGATTAAAACGTTGAAAGTCTTCAACAAGGCTATGCTACGCAAATGGCTTTGGAGATGCTTGGTTGAAAAAGATGCCTTGTGGAGAAGGATAGTGATTGGAAAATATGGGTGTGGTGGACACTTTTGGTTTCCAAATGCAATTCAATCTCCTAATGGGGTGAGTGTTGGGAGAGGTATCCGAAAAGGGTGGCATCGGGTAAAGGATTTTATTCGCTTCGAGGCTGGCAATGGTTCCAGAATTCTATTTTGGAGGGATGTTTGGTGTGGGGATCGGGAAATGTGCATGGAGTTTCCTAATCTTTTCAATCTTGCCATTGACAAGGATGCCCTAGTTAACTCTTTTTTGAGTTTGACTACAAGCTTAGTTACGTAGGATCCTATTTTTAGAAGAAATTTGCAAGATTCAGAATTGGAATCTTTCTTTGCCTTAACTTGTATTCTGTGGATCTTCGAGGGAATGGTGAGGACAGAGCTTTGTGGAAAGGGGTTGGTAACAGCACTTCCACTGTGAGGTCGCTCTACTCAAAATTGGAAGGGAGTATTACAAGGACTTTCCCTTGGAAAGCTATTTGGAAAACCAATGCCCCGTCTAGAGTTGCTTTTTTATGTGGGAGGCAGCAAATAAAATTATTCTTCTTCACTGCTCAGTGACACGCGAATTATGGAATGTCATCCTGAATCTTTTTCATTTATCATCGGTTTCCCCTTTTTTCTGTTAAATAGCTGCTTCTTAGCTGGTCGCTCTATAAACGGAAAAGAAGAAGCTAGGTTTGGGATGGAGAGGAACCGCAAAGCTTTTGAGAATGTTGAGATGCCTATTTCCAAACTGAAGGAGATCATGCTCAACACCTTGTATTTTTGGTGTAAAGATTATGTCACACCTTCAGTTTCTTTTGTTGGGTTTTTGGACAGTCTTGTTATAGTCTAGTGTGACTGTGGTTTTCCTTTTCTTGTACACAGGACGTGTCACCTGTTTTGACACAAGTTTATAATTCTTTACTGATCAAAAAAAAAATTTGGATGAACCAGTAGAATAGGGCCCAACAAATATGTAGAAATAGGAAAGAAGGATGCACTCAAGTGCACAAAAGGAGCTAAATGCCATTGCAAAGATTCTACTGAAGGAAGTAAGTCCAAATCATGGCCATGCATTCAAAAGCATGAATGGCGTACATATATGGTTCATTGAGTCATGGTGACGGTGTGTCGCATAATACATTAAGTTAAAAATAGAAAGAGGAAACAGAGGAACGTTCTCCTCAGTAATTTAAATACTTGTTCAGTGTAAACATAAACAATCACACCCGTAATTGTGCTGATGAACATACATTGGAAAAGAATTTCATGGACTGAATGACTAGATCATAAGAAAAACAAGAAGATAATCAAATGGCACACCAATATAAAGCAGTCGATTAAAAGGAACATGCAATGAATAAACCCATATTCAGGAACATGATTTTCAGAATGTAAAAGGAGAAACGAACAAACCTGCGGTGATACTACTAAAGCTGCTTTCTCAGTCAATCGCTCAAATAGCTTCTCATTCTCTTCATGCAACCTCTGAAAGATTGACGTATTTGTTAAGGAGGATACAAAGGCTCGCGAAAGCTATAATAATTTTGGCTTATGTGAAGTACACGAACAAGAAATTCGAGAACTACATATAGAATACACATTCATAAGCACAAATTTGAACCCAGGTTCAGGGTTGATTACCATCTGGAGACATTGGCTCCATGGTAATGAGGCCCATCGCAATCATGATTGGTAATCCTAAGAAGATATTTGACATCTTTATCCTCAGAAATTCGATGAAATATTTTCTTTTTTTATGTATGCAAAATAAACAAGTAGATATACAGCCACTATTTTTGTTTCACTTATGGTTCCTGAACATTTCTCTTCAACTAATATCATAATACTAATAAGTAGCACAACCCATTTAACCATAAATGATTACTAGGCGGGCGGGGGGGGAGGAATTGGCAAAATCTTAAACAACATCAACTCAAACATAATAATAACAACAACAACAACAATAATAAACTTACGTCAACATACTAAAATAGATCATCTGTTTAGCTAATATCATGAATAGTTCATTGCAGTACTAGAATTGTCCATGGTGACATTACAAATGAAACCAGATTTTATGTGTCAAAAACAAAAGAGAGAAAAGGGGTATCGAAGTCCTGAAATAACAACTTTCAAAACAAGAGAGTTAACATAGAGTAATAGTGCAACAGCCAATGACATAACAGGATAGCAAATAGAGAACAAGCATTGCCCCTCAGAAGTAAAAGCCCAATACTGAAAATGTTTTATTTGATGATACAACTTATAGGGATCTAGAACTTTTGCGTATATCAGCCATGGCATGAATCTGATTTACAAGAGGGACCTCCTTGCCCTAAACCTGAATCCGAATAGCGCATATGGCAACCAAACAGAGATTATTAAGATAGATGTGGGAGCAATGAGGATAGAATAAATACTATTGTGTATTTCATGGATAATGGGTTATTTAGTATTTTAGGTGCTTAGAAGTATTTTCGTAAACTCATAAAATTAGGGTTAGCATCTAAGGATTATAAATTGAAGGAAGAGACATGTCACGCTTAAGTTAATCCAATCACAAGAAAAACAAGAAGTCAAAACAACAAATATTTCATCCATATATGACAAAGCACTGAAATCAACTTATCTTTATCATGTCTAGGTACAAGTACAATCACTAAGGGTTAAGAATAACCTCAATAAGTGTATCACGTTTCAAGAGTTCTTCCTCAAGTTTCTTGGTAACAGCCACAGATTCCATGCCTTCTCCTGTTACACTGGGTATGGATTGAGGCACAGACTTGGCCTCACTAGACTGAACAGCGACACTTAGCTGTGCTTCAATGCTTTTGAGTTTTGCCTACACCAAAGAATTACCACGTATTGGGAAGAGATATGTGATGCATAACATTATAACTTGGGGAAGATCCACATAATCTAGGATCCCAAGAAACATAGAATGGAAATGAGGAAATACAAAATAAATAAACCTGAAGGCTGAAATATTAGGTGCAATAAAACAAAAATGGAAGAAGGATAATATATACAGGGATTGTCACTGTACTATACCTAAAATTGCTTCATCTCTGATAGAAAACAAAATTTGAAATATAAGTTCGCCTGCTTTACTTTTGCATTAGAGACCGGCTACAATGTCTTGTCATCATTCAGCTTTTGAAAATCATTATCTTTTCAAATTTACGTGCAAAACATAGGATGCTATGTTTATTATCTGCTGGAACAAACTAACCTAATTGTAAATAAATTTTGAATACAAGGTGAAAAAAATTGAGTTTCCAGAATTTCATGAGAGTTTGGTGCTTAGATATTAAACCATGGTGGGTTTTACTGTTGTAACTGTAATTTCCAGTCTATAACTTGTCAGTCCGAGAAACAAAGATCTCTGTTGGTGCAAAAGTTGAGTGAACAAAAAAAACAATAGTCACAATTTCAAATGAAGAACATAATCAAATACACACAAAAATATTGGAGGAAGAAATTTATCCACGTGTGGAAGGTAACAGAAACATTAGATAAGGAGAATGAACCAACCTGCAGAGCTTCGATTGTCGTATCACGGAGTTGTAACTGCGATTTTTGGTCTTGCTCCAACTGTAGTAGTTGAGCAACTTGATTTTTCAGCTGCGCATTTTGCTCATTCTCTATCTTATGCTTCTCGGCAAGCATAATATTCTCCGACTGTATCAAATAAGAAAACTGATTCAGCTTACAACTTGTTACCTGTGACATACAGCTCAGTTCAACAGTCTCAACTCAACTAGGCTCAATAGTCTCAACTCAACTCAGCCTCTGTCCAAATTACTTATGGTCGTTACACAAATCCTTTTTCGCCATTTTGTTCTGTTCCAAAGCAAGGACATAACCCAACCTGCACTCATTTATATCCTTATTAACTGTTGTCGGCTTCAAAGCCAACATGCAAACATTTTTATGCCGTAACAACTATTTGAATAGTACCAGAAATTTTACATCGAAGTCCAATGAAATACTATTGTGTTTGATGAAGCATCATCCACACATATTTTAATGTTCTAAAGATGTTAAAAGGCTCAACATAATTTTGTTCAGGAGTTAAAGGGTTGTTGACTCTCAACAGATCCATCAATAATTATAACAGTCAGGCAAGATGTTAATGTAAGCAATAAATGATAATATTCTTACCAAAGGCAAATGTAATTTCAAATGTTTTTTCTCAGAGAAACACAAATAGAATTATAAACATTAAGAGCAAGAATAGCTAGTCTCACCATCTGTATCTTCTTTGAGCAAACAATATGATTAAAATGATTCAATAAAGGTACATGTATAAGTTGAAATAAGCTAGCAAATTAATGATCAAACCAGGAAAAAGCAGAAACATTTAAAGTAATGCCATCCATAAATTCAAAAATTGTGGATTTTCTCTTAGGCTTGTTGAATACCAAAAGAACTCAATTGAGTGGTGCGTAGACAGCTACCTATTAACAAAGAATTAACATTTTAAATTGCGCTACCATGCAAGAATTGGAAGAGAAGGGTAACTTAAGATGGCACAAACATTTCATGGTGAAAACATTATATTCTTTCAATGGCAAGTAATGAAGAACCATTAAAGACATGGAAGAATCATGGATATTGAAAAACCTTTAGGTCTGACTGCAGGGTAAAAGAAACTTTCCAAGCCTTCTGAACTTCATTGAAGAGTAGGACACACTGATCATTTGCATCTTTAAGTGCTTGTTTCAGACCCAAAACCTCTTGCTTCAGATCATTATTTTCTTTTTCTTTCTCATACAATTCCTTGCGAGCATCATTTGCCTACACAACACAGAGCAAGCCTGATTCAGCGTATTATTTAAACGGACATACAAGTGAACACATAAACACACTTAAACCTTAATTGGTAATTTCAACAAGCTTATATTTGATATAGAAGTAAGGGGTTCCAAGCGTCGGTGGGGGTGGAAGAGTGAGAAAAGGTGAGAGAGGAAGAGAGAGAGAGTTTTCAATCTCAAATTTAAGTGTATCCAAGTATGAGAACAAATAAGCAAATCCTACCAAGGCTCAGACAAAAGGAGGTGGTTGTCAGAAGTAAAAGATACTGTTAATAGTTAAATGATGATGTGAAAAGGGACTAACAAGAACTTACAACATCTCTCCATTTCTTGATTGTATCACGATTTCCAAGACTTAGTGTAGCATTTCGAGCTCGGGAAGAAAAATTGAGAGATGACAATGTCTCCGATAAATTTGAAGCATTTGGGCATATGTTAACTATCAGCAGCGTTTTTGAGCTTCCACCTATTAACATAAAATAAGTAACGAGATTTTTTAAAGAAGAATTGCAATTTAAACATACTAACATAGTTTACTAGATGGTAGGATATATCTCTTTTGGGGATATTTATTTATTATTTTATTATTTTATTATTTTTTGGGGGGGGGGGGCACTCCCTAAAACCATAGTATTGAGATGAGGATTACACTTAAACAAGGCTTGGATTCACTAATCACTGCTAGCTGAATACATGTGTGTGTGTCAGTGTGTGTATGAAAATAGAATCTGTAATAGCCCTTTTATAAGCTTTTTTTCTTTTATAAGCATTTTAAAACAAAAGACTATACTTTCTTATAAAGACCAGGACTATTCCAACATCTCACAATTGGAGTCTATGCCTACTTATACAGTTCCAATTCTAAAGTTATCATCACAACTTTCTTCTCTTTTTTTGATCAAAAAATATTAAGAAGGATAGATATACAAGCAAGATGCACAAGATATCCATCTAGAAACAAACTGGAAAAGAATAAAAACCAAAAGCATGCAAAAGAGCTCTCCAATCCCACTGCAAATAAGTAATAACCAAGCAACGAAAAGCACTCGGCAGTGAAGCCCAAAGAGAAGCAAGATGCACCACTCTATCCCACAAAAGACCAACCATAAAGCATTGGTACCAGAAAATACATCCATTTCTCTCCATCCAAATACACCAAAGAATAGTAAAAACACCACACAATATTCATCCTTTCCCCCACCAAAACCTCTAAAAGGAATAAAAAGAAAAGGAAATCACGGCACGACTAACCCACTCCTCCCTATTAACACCCAATAACTCATGCCAAAGATGGAGAACATCGGAGACAATGAAGGAATAAACGGTCATGAGACTGAATTCCACCTACACATCACACAAGAATCCAGAGACAGTTCTTTTAGGGTCTGCGCTCCTATAAGAATCGTTACTATTAAGCTTATTAATCACCAAAGACCACACAAAAGCCCTAACTTTGAAAGGCAGTCGTGTATCCCAAATTAAGCAAACAAAAGGGAAAACCCAGGAAATTGAAGATTGCACTAAATGAGAGGATGTTTACGAGAAAGAACCTGGGAACTCAAGGACTTACAATATACTATCAAAAGAATGAGATGCATGTTGAGGCAATAAAACAAACACGGGTGTGCGTACAAGATGCCTGTCAGATATGCCAATGTATGCCTCAGACACTCTGTCACCAACGACCATGAAAGATCAGCAGCAGTGACGGACATAGAGCATGGGAGAAATCATAGTGATCCATGGAGATGTACTAGTTCAATTCAGTTAAGTCTGGAATTTGTCATAAACGACAACTCTGAGTTCGACATCATGAATTTCAGTACGTAATTACTATGGCATTTTCAGGATTTTTATTTCAAAGGTAAGGTGTCATATTCTACAATACTCTCCTCAATTTGTCCATTATTTCTTTTTTTTAAGATATGTAAAGATGTATAAAACAAGCGTCAAAATAGGTGATGTGTCCTATTTACATAGGAAGTATACGATCTATATCATGAATGTCTAAAAGATAAGCTATCCAAAAACTCTACAAAAGAGATATTAACACGCAGAGTCGACCCATGACACCAAAAAAACAAAGACCTAAAGACCCTCTCTTTAAGTTTGTTCACACTGGTCTCTACATTTTCACAATCTCTGTTGTTTCTTTCAAGCCAAACTGTCCAGCAAACTGCCAAAGGAGCTACGTCCCAGACACTGCTCCTCCTTCGCTTCTTATACAAAGTCCAACTGCGCAGAAGATCCTAAATCTGTACAGGCATAACCCATGCTACCTGGAAAACTTTAAAAACATAGTCCCATATTACCTTCACCACTGGCAGTGAATAAGCAGATGATTTGTAGACTCCTCATCTCCTTTACACATATAGCACCGATTAACATATATGCTGCGAGCCCAAAGGTTATCTCCTGTGAGTATCCTTTCCTTTGCAGCTTCCCACATGAAAAAAGCCACTCTAGAGGGCACCTTTGATTTCCAAACCATCTTCCAAGGAAACTCTTCATTAGTCCCCGACATTTTCTCATAGAAAGACTTAAAAGTGAACTCCCCCTTTTTAGTCTCATTCCAGCGAACCCTATTGGATACTTTCTGCTCATATAAAAATTTCATGAACTGGCACATCTCATTCAATTCCCAATCAAAAAGGTCTCTACGGAAGACTGGATTCCAAGAAACAACCCCATTGGATTCCAAGAAACAACCCCATTGGATCTGCACATGACTGAACTTACCGATTCCTCTTAGTTGACAGCTATATTGTAAAGGGAAGGGAATTCTCTCGATAACTCCCCCTCGCCGCTCCACCTATCCTGCCAAAAACTGACCATCTCGCCATTACCTACTTCAAAGCTGATGAACCTTTCAAAAATCTCCAACCTCTTCCGAATACCCTTCCAGACTCCAACGCCATACGACGTCTGAAACTCTCTAGGGAACCACGCATGCTCACCTTCCCCATACTTCCAGACCACTACTATCCTCCACAAAGCCTCCTTTCTCCCCCAAGAATCTACACAGCCATTTACCCAATAAAGCGGAGTTGAAAACCCTTAGCTTTTTGATCCCTAGCCCTCCCCCCTTTCAAATTTGAGCATACCGAACTCCACTTTACCAAGTGAAACCTACGAGCATCCTCCTGACCGTCCCACAAAAAGTCTATTTCCAGCTTCTCCAGCCTCTTAGCCACAGAAACAGGGATACTAAATATTGACATGAAGTATGTGGGGAGATTCGCCATAGTGCTTTTGATCAGAATCAGCTTACCCCCTTTCGACAAAAGCTGCCTCCTCCATCCTGACAATCTCCTTTCAAACTTTACAATGACTGGATTCCAAATTGATTTGCTGTTTGGAGTGTGCTCCAAGAGGGAGCCCAAGATACGACGTCGGAAGAGAAGCTCACTGACACCCAAAGAAATTAGTGAGTGTTTCAATGTTTTCCACTTCACCTACTGCGAAGATCTCTGACTTAGCTATGTTGATACGTAAACCTGAGGCTGCTTGGAAAAATAATAACACCAGACGAAGGTATCCTAATTGAGCTGCATTCGCCTCGCAAAAAACCAACGTGTCATCAGCGAAAAGTAAGTGTGACACTACCAACTCAGGAGATCCAGGCCTCCCCACATTAAAACCCTTGATAAAACCTCCTGCCTCTGCACTCTTCAATAGCTTACTCAGAGCTTCCATGACAATGATGAAGAGGAAAGGCAATAATGGGTCTCCTTGGCGAACACCTCCGAAGTAGAGAAAAACCCAGCACGTTCTCCGTTCACCATAACCGAAAATTTGACCGTTGAAATGCAGAACATAATCCAGTCTCTCCACTTATCACCGAAGCCCATCCTAGACATCACGTAGCACAAGAAATCCCAATTAACGTGATCGTAAGCTTTTTCAATGTCGAGTTTACAAATCAACCCTGGATCTCCACTTCCAATTCTCGCATCCACTGTCTCATTAGCGATCAAAACTGCACCAAGAATCTGGCGACCTCCCACAAACACGTGTTGCGATGCAGAAATATTTCTGCCCAGAACTTTCCTCAGCCTGCTGGCTAATACCTTGGCAATAATTTTGTAAACACCACCAACTAAGCTGATAGGCCTATAGTCCTTGATATCTACTGCTCCTGCCTTCTTTGGGATCAAAGCGATAAAAGATGCATTAAGACTCTTTTCAAACCTCTTGTGAACGTAGAAGAACTGAAAAATGTCCATCAAATCGTCCTTGATAACCTCCCAAAACTGCTGAAAGAAGAGCAGTGGAAACCCATCCGGCCCCGGGGCTTTATCTCCATTCAAGCTACGAATCGCTGAGAGAAGCTCCTCTTCCGAGATCGGAATTTCTAAGAACTCTTTTCTGATGATTCTAAAGAGTTAAAAGGTACCCCTTCTAGCTGCAGGAATCCATCCCTTTGTCCTTGTATAGCTCCCCATAAAAGCCCGCAATGCCTTTCATATGACTCATTCAACACTCTCTTATGATTGAGCATGAATTTAGGGTAATATTCTCTCTCCAATGTAATCGATTGGGTTGAGTGTGATGGGTTTTCAGATAGGTAGAAAGAATTTTGATGTTCGTTGGAGTTCGTTCAAAGGCCTCGAGTGTGTGCAGTTGGTGGAGAGATTGAGAGGGAGACCCCACGAAATTTTTCTGTCAATATATACGAGTTGCGTTGGGTGTGTGAATGGCTGAAGAAAGTGGAGAATTTCAAAAGTGGGTTTTGGAGAAAGATTCAGGTGAAATGGCGCGAAGTAGTTGTAGCAAAGGATTCTAATGACTCATTCAACTGTCTAATGTAAAAAATTAGAAGACAAAAAATTGAAGCCTTAGATTCTAAACTTTGTCACTAACTTTTAAATGCCTAGTATCAAATAAATATTACAAGTATCCAAGACGTGTCTTGCACCCATTGTCCTTTCTTTTTTTTTGCCTTTCTTACAAGAATGTGCATACAAAAATGCACACATCAAAGGAAGGCAACGCATGTACACTCTTGTCCCCACATCCCACCCTATTTGGTAAACGAATTGACCCCTGGATTCATACCCAATTCCCGTAGCCATGTCTGGGAAACATGTGCAGATAGCAGAGAGGATAATTTGGATAAATGTTGCTAGTAGGGCAGCAAACCAATGTTGTCTTTCGCTGCCCTAATACAAAAAGAAGAGTCTGTATACCCATTTCTTATGATTTTGTGTTGTACCATTCTTCCTCATCATTCTGTCAAGAGTTCATGTAAGAACGAAATCACAGCATCTACTCTCAACCGGTACAAACTTATTTGAACAAAGGCGGCATGTCAACTGACAAGAACTTAGTTCACTCATCTCACACATTATATTCAAGTTCCAACTCCCAAGTCTACGTCACACCACATTCAGTCATCAACAGTTATTAAAAATAATAACAATTTAAGAAATAAAGAAATTTCACTTGTTTAAAACTTTCAAATTATGTCTTTCTTTATGGACATGAGGAGAAGCAAGTACCAAGTGAGTCTGCAAAAGCTTTTGTAAGCATTGAGTTCTCATAAGGAGCCGTATCCTTCTTTGAGGTCAAAGACGTCAAGACATCTCCCAACCTACATACAACATAGGGCTGTAAGATGAACTCGAAGGATGAGATGAAAAATTGCAAGTTAAACATGGCTGTAACTTCTGCAAATAAAAGAATAACGTAACCTATCCCTGCCCAATTGAACAGAAACTAGCAGAACGTGGGAAATTCTAACAGTTTAATTTTGCAGAAGAAGATTATTTAAGTTGTTGCTTGTGTAATTCCCAGGAAAGTTCACTAAAAGGAGTCTATTTACATTACCTGAATCAAAATGAATTAGTGTAAGATGAGTTTTCGTTCAAACTAAAAAACTATTGTTCTGCTCTGGCAGGTGGCCTTAAATTAAGGAACTCCGGAGAATGTTCAATATATTTTTCTAAAAAAAAGCAGTGAGGTACTTCCTCCAATACTACTAGAACAATTCACAATTAGAGTATTACATACGCAGAAAGTGATTTCATCACATGCAGACGGTCCGTTGTTTGCTCCCCACTATCATCATCCAAGGTTGAACTTTCACTTCCAGCCAAATCAACAAGAGAAAGCTTGCTGTATGAATTTTCTCCAGTGATCGAATTGTCATAATATACATGTATAGTGATTACCCTGCCAACAAAAGAATAAAAGACTCATATACCACCTAATTAGGCAGAGTTAAGAAGTATGACAAAAAAATATCGCTCAGGAGAGGCTAACAGTTAATATCTATAGTGCATTTGCTCATATGTGGGTGTGCATTGTCTCAATAAGAACTCAACATTTTAGGACAACATGAAATTTTGTTTTCAACAAATATAAAGAAACCATTTTAGTAGACGTAACAACAAAGTATGGGAGATCTACTGTAAAGGAAAGATGCAGCCAAAACCCTCATGTTAGGAAATCACACCGGCCACTACATGCAACAAAGTGAATAATATTTACTATCGCTTCATGGCACACAAGAGACATCATTTTGGCATTTGTTAATACTTATTTGCTACTTATGAATTATTTATGAATTTGATTTCAGTAATAATTGTAGCTGTCATTTATCAAATTTGGACAATCATTTAGCAAAATCTCAGCAACACACATTTTTAAAAAAAAAAACCTGCAGTGAACATTATTTAATAAAAAAAACAGCTTCACTACCCAAATGGAGTTCAGCCTATATCAAGGGGTATTCATCGAATATGTATACACACACACACGTATTATGCATATATAATGTTCTAGAAACCACAGGAGAATTAAAACTTTTCAAGTTATAGTTTCCATATTGACTTTTTTATAGGAAAAAAAAATAAGGCCCTTCAAGTGATGCTTTATTTCACTTGATAAAGTTAAAACCTTGTTTCTGTCAAAGATAGACCCCATTTTATTGGACGTTCCGACTTTAACAAGAAAGATAGAACAACAAAGGGAAACGTTATTAGAATACCATCTCTCAACCAAGGCACCTCATGTGATGCTTTATTTCACTTGTACATGATGACATCCACTGGACAGTGGAGTGTCTACAGATTGACAAGTAGTGGGCTAATAGCATTTCCAACAAGAAATTGCTAAAAAGTTCATAACAAATAACAATTCCAAAGTTTAAATCATACAGATGAGAAACATTGATCTTCAATGTGTCAGCTCCTCGATTTTGTAACGCCTTTTTGAGGACTCTTGAGAAATCCAGGGGGTTGTCGACCTTTTCCTGTACAAGATCTACAGAAGAATCTGGTGACCCTATCGGGACCTTTGGTAGGCTGCTTCCAGACACTGAAAGCAAATCCCTTATCTACAAAACATGAAGGACATCGATCATAATAACTGATTTGATATTCCCTTACAAAATCATTCAAGAAAATCCAAAGCAGTATTATAAGATTTCTTACTAAGATAAAGTCAAACTAAACGAGGAAAATGCAAAACCTAAAAGATAAATAACCTGCTCATTATGGAGCTCGAATATACTGAGGAAAAAATTAAATCGAGAAGTCGAAGTTGCATCTGAATTGGACACATCAAACAGCTCCTCAAAGCATCTGGCATACAAACCGCGATCATGGCTAGAACCTTCCTGGAAGTGGTGAATCAAAGAGAAAATGTCAACAGAAGCAGCACTAACAATATTTTAGTAAATTACAGCGTTGGGACAAATAATCAAGACGGCCTATAACCTGTCTTCTTTTGTATGCTATTGCAATTATCTCATTGAATGTTAGCACAAAATACAACTGACCCACCATAGTGTAGAGATGATAGAATGCTACTATAATACTCCATCCATTCTTAAATAATTTCCATGCTTTATTTTTTCGTCCATTTGAAAATAATTGCCATGTTTCTTATCTTTCCTTTTTAGAAAAATATTTTTACCACTTTACCCTTACTTTTCATTCTAATTTAATTATGGGCACATGCACAAGGGCTTTAAAAGGAACTAAAAATTATACCAATAATTATAATACAAAAAATTAGTTTTTGTTTTTCTAAAATGATGTGCCGGGTCAAACAGGACGATTATTTAGGAACAGAGGGAGTACTTAATATTGAGCAGTAAAGGTCAGATTGTCGGAATACTTATATAACCTCAGTGATGCATTAATATATTAGGAAAACACACACACATATATATAGAGAGAGAGAGAGACCATAGTGTGAGTCTTTCCGGAATGGGTTTGCCCATAAGCAAATATGGAAACATTATGTCCATCCAAAGCTGACTGAACAAATGGCTGAACATCAGTGAAAACTTCAGCTGCGAACCCAAAGCATGCAATAATGGACTTAGATAACAAACAACCACCTAAATTATAGGAGAAATGTAAAGCTGCAAAAAAAAGGAGAGACATAATTCAACAATTTGGCGCACCTTGTCCTACATGTGGTCCGTAAACCCTGTCAAACTCAAAATCCTTCTTTGGGTTGGAGACAGTATCATCATCAGTATTGACTCGTATCGTGAAATCATCAGGAAATTCAACAACGGATGGGCCTTCATCCTCAAAAAGAGGTCTAGTTCGACAAAAGACCTTTATGTTTCCTGAATGTATCAAATCCAGTTGTCAGACAAAAGTTGCCTCAAGTACAAGGAAATATAAGGTGCTTTAAACTGTCTCAATGATATCTGACCCAAGTACGAGTGTATCGGATCGAAGAGGTTAATGAATGGGTAACTTCAAAATCATACACACCTTTCGCAGTCAACAACTCATTATGCAGCCTTTTCTTCTCATTTATTAGTGGAGAAATTCGAGCTTCAGTTTCGAGGGCAGCCTGATCTGAAATAAATGACAACATGAAGAATTTACAAATTGTCAACATAACAAGCACCATTAAGTATCGATGAAAAAATAATGAAGGTAAGGAAACGACCAAAAACTTTTGAAGCAAGAATCATGCTGGGATGTCCAAGATAGAGTTGTCAAAAAATGAATAAAACAGGCATAAGCGTAAATGATAATGAAAGGAAACTTGAATCACTTGTGACAAAGGAACTTAGAGAAGACTCGAAATTTTAATCCAACGTGAACTTCCTGACCTCAACACAAAAGACAAAAGACAAACTCAAGTCTAGGTCCCCATATTTGATGAGTAAACTAGTGTATCACTGAATGCACTTGGTTTAACTAACATCTAG
This sequence comes from Codonopsis lanceolata, assembly GCA_013146195.2. Taxonomy (NCBI): domain Eukaryota; kingdom Viridiplantae; phylum Streptophyta; class Magnoliopsida; order Asterales; family Campanulaceae; genus Codonopsis; species Codonopsis lanceolata. The sequence continues at coordinate 1,250,079 of CM028377.1, read as the reverse complement.
CGCCATACTGTAGTATGCTGATGTGCAAATAATGCAATCAAATAATATAAAAATAGAAATAATCTTTCTGAAGTAACGGTGCAGAAAGTACAGAAAAAAATTTACATACCTAGCTTACGGGTTTTATCAGCAAGAACGCCTAGATAACGCGTCACTCGATCAAGTTTTGCATTAGAGTATTCCTGAAGATCAATGGCTTCTTGTCTCAAATCGATGTAATCTTCTCTCGCAAGCTGCCATACACAAAGCAGTGTGGTTAATGTCAAAAGGACAAACTAACCATTCAAGAAAATGCTTCCTGCCTCTGCTTGTTAGAACCTCAATAAGCAAATGCCATAGCAATCAAAATAAAAAAATACTTTACAACAAGAGACACATTGATTACCCAGAGGTGACCATCAATAAGTGCTAGCATCTCTCAAGTTTTTACCATCTTGAATTGGTATAAGACATTAAGAAGTAAATAGATTCAATATCTCTTCCTCTGTTTTTTCCCTTTTCCAACGATCAGCTGGACAACAGCATTCTAAACCTAAAGCAGACCGAGTGGACTAGGCAAAGGGAGAGATGAGACATTACAAATAACATTGTGTCGGGACAATAAGACCTTAGGCACACATCAATAGATAATTCCCACCAGAGAGATTTTCTGGGAAACCATGTCTGCCTTAAGCCAACGTCTCAACCTTAATCAGCATTGTCTTACACTCATCATTGTATGTGTTTCAGCAAGTAGACAACTATTATTCTAAATTGAAGTATATCAAAGAACATCATGCTTGTGGGAAAATAAGGTCTAACTTTGGCAAGTTAACAATTGGAAGTCAAAATATATGGTACTGGAGCCACTGCACCCATTCCCAAAAACAGTCTTGGACGCTCCTCAGTCATCAGAGCTAATGATTCACAAGAAGTTGAGTTCAAGCCTTCTAGCATCAGTTCAACCCACACCCCACCCAACCTCAAAACATATTGGTGTTGCCCTTTATTTTCTCTTTGCACTATGAACAATGTTAGTTTTGACAATTTACTTTGTTACATAGGCATGCAATTATGTTTGTCACTATCAACCCACATCAACTCGAGAAGGCATACGAAGAGAAAACCTAAAGAAGGTTGTTTTAGTGGTTATTCCTTTGCTCAGTTTGGCTATTAAGAGATTTGAATCGTCCACTTTAGCTTGCCCACGGTTTGGCTACATTACGCCATATTCAAAGGGCAGCGTTCTCATCAAGCCAGTTAGGCTTGCAATTCAAGTAAGAAGAGATCTAGGAGCCACACCACTTAATTCATACTCATAAGGCACAGTGAAGGTAATAATTTCTAAAATACTGGAAATGCAAGAGTTGTGCGTGCAGCATACAAAATGTTCTAAACAAAATGCATGTGTCCTACACAGCCTCCTCTTTGATTTGCCTTCAATTTCAATTGTAGTTTTTCTTAGCTTTTGAAACTTAAATTTACCATATGAGTGATTTGGTGGGCGCTCCTCTTATAGGGCCAAGTGGGGCATGTCCCCCCACAAACCTAGGAAATTCTTTAACATGCAAAATTTTACAATTTAGCACTAAAACAATGCACTATAGCCCTCTCACTTCTCAACAAAGGTTAATGCCTCTCGTTCGTTGCTTTAGAAGTGTTAGCTTGATGTACATTGTTGGGCCCATCTCCAAAAGCTTAAGCTTTTATATGAGTTAAAAACTTAACAAGATATAAGAGCTCTGGTTTCGCAACGGCTTGGTATCAAGTCATTTGTTACCCGCACTATTATAAGTGAGTATGTTGGCTACCCTGTTTGGTTTGTGATGCCCCAGGTCAGGCTCCTTTGTTTATCCTTCTATGTGTGAGCAGATCACACATGAGGGGGAGTGTTAACTTGATATACATTGTTGGGCCCCTCTCTATAAGCCTAAGCTTTTGAATGACTTGGTAACTTAACAATATCAAATGGAAACTTATGAACAATTAAAGAGTGCTTTACTACGTTTCTATTTAATCCTATAGCATATTCCATGTTTACATTTTCAAAAAGTCTGATTAATGTTAGTTGCTAAATGGGTAGTAAAGTTTCTTTTGGCTGAATTTCACACCTTTACAGTAAATCTCTTTTTACTTTCAAATGCACATTTACTTAGCCCCTCACAAATATAAGGTTGTGGATCTGCGCTAGTGGCATTCATTTTTGCCAATCATGGGTCCTCATCTGTTAACGACACAACAGTGAGTAACAATCAAACAAGTATTTTCTTAATGAACAAATAACTGACTTGCTGACTCTAAAACCAAAACCTTACTGTCCTCTACCTCTCAACAGCAATGAGTTAAGTATATATATACCCATACATGTATATCTATATGTGTGAGTGCGCGTATATATACACTTGGAAAGAGTGCAATTAATGAATGAATCTCACAAATTATTGAACCACCCTCTCTCCACATATACATCTATATATGTACACATACATGTAGTAATAATACAATGGGCTTTTTAACCAAAACCATTCGTATGGCAGTTTATTGTGTGCCATGCTAGTGAAAGGGCTTCAAGACTTAGAATGTCGCTACTCACATTTGCGAAGAAGGTAGATTATCCACTATCTTTTCTTTTTTCTTTTTTTTTTTCAGAAATGAATAGGATAAGATTAAAACAAAATAAATTGAATTACAAGAAGATGAACGAGAAGTTCGTCAAAACATAGCAGAATGAAAAGAAAAACAAAGAATAATAAAAGACAGTAAGAAAACTAGAAAACCAAAGCACTCCAATCAGGCCAAATCTTTAAAAGGACCCTGCGGAAAGCGCCCCTTGCTAACGCCCAGAGAGAAGCCAGAAATACAGCTCTATTTCACAAAAGTGTCAATGACAAAGCCTTCTGTGAAAATCCTAGAGTTATGACATCTCCAAATGCACAAAAGAATAGCAAATTCTCCATTTGTTATTTGCAAAGAGTCCACTATATTATTTTGGGATATCTCAATTTAAGAGTTCATTTTCAAAAATCATGTCTACAATCTTCATAATATTTCAACATTACTTTCCACTTTTGATTTTATTTTTATAATTACCCTTCACATTTAACATATTGATTATGCTAAAGCATTATTATAATTATAACCAATTTTAATACTAATTATATATCCCTTGTGCTAAAGCATTTTGTAGAATTTGTGGATAATATCTTGTGTAAAGTGAATGGCTTGTTTACACATAGGACGCGTCTCCTGGTTTTGACGCTTTTTAATACTATCTTTACTTATCAAAAAAAAAAAAATATATATATATATATATATATATATATATATATATACATATATATATATATACACATATATATATATATATATATCCCTTACTCATTAGACTTTTCAAAGATGAACTATTTGGGTGGAACAGAGGGAGTACTCCACACTGCCATAAGGTAGATTCTCCTTATTCATATATATGTACATATATAAAGTTTGAAATGATAAATTTTGATTGCACAGTTCATCTTCCCGATTAAAATAATTTTTCCCATTCTGATAACCCAAAATAGTCACATTTTTTTATAGTTTCACAAATTTTCCTCTCCCCTCTCTCCCCTACGGTCATAATAGAAAATGGAGGCCTTTACCAAAAGCCTCCAAGCGAGAATTCATTGTAGGCATGCTGTGAATAAAGTCTTGAAAACACTTGTAAACAAGGCATTTAAAGGGTCCCCTTTCTAACTCGATATATTTGTTATGCCCTTCGTTCCGCTTGGAGTCTTATTTCCCATTTTTAAGCGTTAAACGTAAAGAGTCTTGTCTCAAAAACTTGGCAAATAACTATTTTGATTTGACATTTTCATCCTTTTTAGATAAAACTTAAAATAACAAAATTATATTAAACTATAAAGATAAAAGCATTTAAGGAAATTTATGTGGTTCTTTAAAATGTTGGAATTCCAAATGTGGATTCTTAAGTGAAATGTATTATATATTTATTTATTTTGCTTAGTACATATGGCCCCTTGGTATGGGGATTGGAACCAAGGACCACAAGGTGTTTGACTTGAGTGCCCTTGTCATCTCTCCCACCCCTTGGAGTATTATATACACATACAAACATATTTTATTTCCATTTAAATATATTTTTATGTTATTTTCCTTTTTGATTAATTAAGTTTACAAGAAAACTTTTTATTTGCACAAATATTATCTTCCAAACAAAAATAATGTTCTCCCATCATATTGATCTCCCTAAATCAATTGATAGTTCTCTTTAAACAGATGCCATATTGCAGCATTTAATGGTTCACAATAATTTTATTACTCTTCTTGCGTTCTCCAAAAGTAACGTTAATTTGTTTTTATGTATTACCGATTCAGAATTTTCCAATGAGTCGGGAAGATTGATAATTACTCCTTTCTAATTAGTGACATATATATGGCCCAAAAAAAAAATTGTAACATAACTAGCGAATGGGTGTTCCTAAGATTGGATGCAAAGCACAAGGGTTGGCCGAAGGATTTGACCAAACCATGGGTGGTGGAAGTGGCACTTACCCAAGATATAACTCTCACTTAGGAACAAACGTGTACTAGATAACCTTGTTGTAGTCAAGTTCACTCTATACCCAATTGATGTGACGCACAATGTGTCCAATGCATTGGAAATTGTTTTCCAAGAAAAAACAACTCAATAAAGAGATTTTAACATGTGCCCCAGGAGCGCTAGTTAGCAAAAGCCATATAAAGCTCAAAAGCTTGTTTGATTGTATGGACGATGTTGGGATCGCAGTTTTCTAAACATGACAAGAATGATTACATAGTGTCCCAGTATCCCAAGTGGAGGGAACAGAATCTTGGGATCGCAGTTTTCTAAACATGACAAGAATGATTGCATGTGTATTTCACATGAGCATTGGGAGCCATCTGTTATCTACAAACATGTTGCAAATGTCTAGGCAACTCTTTTATGTGGGACAAGAGTGCATAAGGATAATGGGTCTGGCATGTTGGGGTGTTTTACGAGTAATACAAGTTTTGAACATCTTCCCAGTTGTTACTGTTAGCTTTCTGATCCCCACCAGAAATTACAATCTAGGATCTCAATATTATTTAATTACATTTAGGAAGGAACCCACAAACATACAAGCTCAGATTATTAACCTTACATAGATTTGCTTACATTAAATCCAATAATAATTGATGAAAAAATCAAAAACCCTCCCAACAAGTACCACTAACAATTTATTTTATCAGTAAAGTATGTCTTACATCCTCGCCGCCCCCCCCCCCCAACCTTTGGCGTTTTAAGTATTGTAAAGACATCAAAATGGGTTTGATAACCATAACCCAATTAAGTAATCAAACCCTAAAACATTCAATAATTATATAATGCATCAATACCTTTAAAAATCCAAAAACCACGAAAGTTCAAATGGTTGGTTCCACCTATTCAACAAAGAGAGATTCAATTAACCATGTGCAACATCATTACACCCGATTTATCACCAATCACTTAAAATGGCACTCCCTTTGCCACACAAAAAGAGTCACATCTGGACTTCCCAAATGCAATCTAAAGAGATTCAATTATCCGTGTGCAACATCATTACACCTGATTTATCACCAATCACTTAAAATGGCACTCACTTTGCCACACAAAAAGAGTCACATCTGGACTTCCCAAATGCAATCTAACTGCCTTTCAGAACGAATACTAAGATCCATTTATTTCAGAACAGTGAAATTAACCTTTAACATTAATAAAATGCATAAAAAGAAATGTATTGCAAGTCTTTGTGTATTAAACCGAGATTTAACAAATAAAGAATTGACCTTGAAAATTGAAAATGTGACCTTATTTATGGGACGTGCAGGAGAACATAAACATTGTTTGCAAGCACTCTCATTGTATTCTCTACATCTACAACTAAATAAATGTAGACAAAGCCTAACTTGCAGCCACAAGTCACATGTTAAACACTCTTGTTGTAGAAACTTTTTATTTATTTCATAGCTTTCAAGTATTTCCAAAGCCACTAACATGAATGTCGATGCAAGGGCACTCAGGTAAAGACCTTGAGGTCCTTGGTTCCAATCCTCGTACCAACATGGGTTCACACTTACCTATCAAAAAGATGAATGCCGATGCAAACACTTTCTAAAAATAAATGCTTACAATGTGCCATTACGGCAGTAAGATAAACAGCAAACCGACATTAAAAAGTCAAAATGCTACTCTTTTCTGGGTAGAGGGAGTAACACATTATCACTTACATCAATCTGGTTAAAAAATTCAGTAACAGAAATTTTCACTGCTTAAATTTTACAATTTCATACAACGATTGTCAGGTTGCATTTAAATAAAATAAAAAAACAGAATGTACGTAAAAACAGACAGTGTGCGAGTGCGTATGGAATGTTTACCTCGACCTTATTCTTCAATTTGTGAAGCTTGGCAGCCAAAAGCTGCTTTGAAGGATCAGAATGATGAAGAATTGAGGAAGCAGAGACCGAGTAACGGCGAACCAACGGAGGAGCAGGCTTGTTCCGATCATCGCTCTCAACCGACTTCCTCGGTTCAAAACCGGACACTTCCCAGTTCCACCGGTTGTTCCTCCCGTCCGACATTTCCAAATTTCCCCAAGCCCTAGACCTCCAGAACCTTCCACAATCTCCACCTTCTCAACACCGAATCGAATTTTGTAGAGAGATTCAAAGAAAAAGCTTCAAGCCGATTGAAGCCTTTCTCTCTCTCTCTCCTCGCTTTCTCTCTCTACAACTGTGTGCTTTTATTTCCCCTATTTTACTGACTGATAATAGTGTTTATTTGCGTTTGTGGTTGAAGAAGGCTGATGGAACGGTGTCGTATTGCGTTGGGTGATGGGTGTTTGAACGTCTTTCAGCTGTTTGAGTCGCGAAATGTTTTGCGCTTCTCGTCACTCAACGGATCGCTTTCGAAGATTTTTGGTTTTGGTTGGGGGGAATTCAATTCCGATAAGGCCGGACACGTGAGTTGCACGTGAATTGCCTTGCCTCTGCAATTTTTGGCATTCAATTTGGGAGTAGGTTAATTTCACTCGTATCTTATTGTTTGGTAATCAGGATTAAAACCCGATAAAAATAATAAGATTAGTATATCAAGTTGTTCTGATATTTGATACGTAATATATAATCTGAACTAATAGCACAAGTTATTTAGATAAACCCATTATCCTCTCATTATTATTAACAAGTTACCACCCTCATTAAAAAAATTATGATTAACATTTTTAATCACAAACATCACCTATATACAAGTGAAGATTAATAGTAAGTACTGAGATTAATAATACTACTTATTCTTATCCGACTAGCAAACAACCCGTAATTTTCTTAGAATTCTTCTACTAAAAATCCGAAGTTACAAATTCAAGTCTCTAGGGTTGTGTTTATTATGGGAATTTTTGGATTTTTATTTTTTAATAATTGAATAAAAACGTAAGAAAATGATAGAGAGAAGCTGGTGGGTTAAAGAGAGCAAAATTAAAAATTAAAAACCAAAATCAAAATACCCTGGAGGGACTGAATTAAAGATTTCCGTACACAAGAAATCCATTCACCCTATCTTATTTGATTTTAATAAGAAATAATATTAATTAGAATCTGTTTTGAATTTTTTTTGCAATTAATCCCATCAATGAGTGATATAAAGAAATAAGTAATAAATAATAAATAAATAAAACTATAATAAATATGGATCACAAAATAAAAGCTTGGTCTTATTGGGACTTATCATTAATGTTTAAACTTTCGTTTGTTTAATATTTAGATATGTATTTAAGAGTACAACAAGTTTACAAATTTGGTTTCAACAAGTTTCAATATATCGAATAGCACAACTTACCAATTGACTGGTAGTTGACTAGTTGTATTATACACCATTAAATTGTTTACTACTCCATAAATTAAATATGTAAATCTGTTGGAGTATATTTTCTCACGGTTTTTCCTCCAAAACTTTAGTTGTTAACTTATTTAAGGACTCTCTAAACAAAATTCTCTTGTTTATAGGAATTAAAAATATATTCTCAAGATAAGTCTTCCTAATCCTTTCATTGTCGTGTTGTTGAATCTTGCATTAAATTAAAAATTTATTTAAAATCATTCCACTTGTTGTCAGCCGAAAATTTTAAATTATTTTTTTTAGTATTTGTGATTATAAAATTCTTTGTATTAAGTGTCATTTTTTAACCGTATAAATGTGTCACTTTTTAATTAAGTGTCACTTTGTATTTTAATGAGAATTTATAAATTTTCTCATTTATAGTGTCTTTAACATTCACTTGTACTGACACTTTCTCATTTTGTGCTTTTGGTAGATATTATGTAAGATAATCTTTCCTTCAAGTTCTCTGTGATCTTGTGAAGATACATATACTCTGTCAAACACATTTTCAAATAAAAATGTGTTCCTAACGGGTTACTCTTCAAGTTCATCTATAAATACCCACAAGAAACATTTTTGAAGATATAGAAGTCTGAAGCCGTATACTCTCTCAAGAAACTCTCTATATTAAATGTGTCACTTTTTAGCATTAAGTGTCACTTCTTGAAAAAAGTGTGTCTTTAGCTAGATAATCTTCCTTGAATATTAAGAGTCTTTCTAGTTATTGTTTAGGCACTTTTTAATTAAAAGTGATCCGTTTATATTTTAATAAAAATTATAATTTTTTTTATAATGTCATTAACATTAAATGTCACTTTGTCTCACGAGTTTGATTGTTACTCAATCATTCTCCAAAAACACCGGTCTTTTTTTGTGTGTCACTTTTTAGTATTAAATGTCATTTTTAGATCCATTAGACTTTTAGATTAAGGGTGTCACTTTGTAATTTTTAATAAAATTAGTGTCACTTTTGTGTTTTCAATGTGTCATGTTTGGCTTTAAAATTCAAATCGACCAACTTGGTAGTGGGCGTAATGTAAAGCGTTTAAGAACATAAGAATTTCATGAACATTGAAAGTACACACCAGAGCAAATTACAATTGATCTCATTAAAAAGCATTAAAACAAAGTATTTTTAGTATTAAGGATGCTCACTTTTTAGTAACACTTAAGTTCACTTCAGTATTAAGAGTAAGTGTCACTTTGTATTTTACATAAAAATTATATAATTGTTTACTTAGTGCACTTTTAACGATTAAAATGTGTCATTGTGTTTTCAATGCATTTTGGCTTTAAATGTGTCATTTAATATTTCGTATTCAAGTGAAGGCAATTGATACTACCTTAAAAGCAATTTTTTTTAAACAGATTGTGTCGGCCAATGACCAACTTTCATCGCCTTGAGTAATTAAACCACCACCGGTGACCAATATCAGCTGACTGACAAAAATCAATTTTCCGTTGCCAACTTATAAAGTTTTACAAGTCAACCCTCAAAGTTTTTAAAAGGCTATTCACCCCCCTCTAGCGTGTCTTGTTTATCTTATAGGAATTGCTTTTCAAGGTTGTTTAGTTGTTAACTAGACTTACATAGGAATTAAAAATTTATTCGTGTGATGGTATTTCTTTTGATGTGGTCTCTATGATCTCTATATAAGAAGGGACAAGCCTTGGTAGAAGACTGATCAAGCAGAGAATTAAGAAGAGAAGTTTTCGCACATAGCTATCAGGAAACCTGTGAGCCATTAAATGATTAATCATCAGAAGGCTCATATGTTTCGTTGTTTTCTTCATTAGTCTCCATATATTGTCTTATCATGAATGGTTGATGTATTTATAAATGTTAAGCATAGTCTAGATCTATCTACTCGTGTAGGAGTTTTTTATATTGATTTCCACTATTCTCATAGTTGTTTTTCCTTATTGTAATTCTTTACAATCTTTTATATAGCGGAAGTTTTGCCCTGAGGCATCATCTACAAGTTCTTTACTTGTAGACATTATTTACTTCTTCGTTTTTCTTAGCTTGCTTCCTTTGTTTTCTGTTTCTCTTATTCCACTAAATTTTATATTTGATGATTCATGAAATTATGTATCACTGGATATAACATTACTGATTGTTTCAGAAAAGTTTTGTTTCCTTCTTGAATCCTAGCTTATTCAACTATTTCAAAATCCATTATATTGCTCTATTATTTTTATTTTATTTATAGTTTTATACATATTATTTGGGTTCACATTTATCCTAGATTATCCTTTCCCTGGATCCCACATTGTGTGAAAAATATAAGATTTCGACTCTAGTTATACCATTTGGTCACAAATATTTCGTTTCATGCAAAGAGTCCATTTTTTTATTTTGAGATATTTCACTCTAAAAGTCTACTTTCAAAAATTATGTTTACAATTTTTATAACATTTCATCTTTGTCCTCCACTTATATTGTAAGTACATTGTTTGTGCTTAATTATTTTTGTAATTATGATTAATTTTAATGACATTAATATATTCATTAATAATTAGACTTTTAAAATAAGAACTTTTTAGGTGGAACAGACAGCATATAATATAAAATAAAATATTAAATAAGATGACACATAAAATACCACGTTATGTGATGCACAAATTTAATTACTCAGTGAGTGGCTCTCTAACATTACTCATAAATAAAACATTCAATATAAACAATTCAACTCCTACCTATTTGGATATGGCAAGGCTTGATCTCCCAAAGCACTACCAAGAAAGTCAACAGTAAAAGAAGGCGCACCTATTTTGCACTTACAAGAAGGTTGAGATTTATTAATGCAATTAATAGTTTGCATTATTTTGAGGAGAATTAATTATATTTTCCAACTATCCAATCAATCTCAACATTTCAATTTTTTTTATCTAATGAACAATATAATAATAACCTTCAATAGTTAGTGAGATAAAATAACAATTGTAACCATCCTCATATATATACATACATACATACATATATATGTATGTATTTATATTTATATATAATTAAATCAAAACAATTGGACAGAATAAAGTGTTTTTGTTTTGGTCACAAATAGCTAGTTATGAATTTTAGAAGACCCGTAGAAGTGATTTGGTCCTAAAGATGTATAATTAATTAAGATGATAAATTGTAGGTCGGTCTACTTTCTCAAAAATTTAATCTCTTAAGTATATCTTTTTTTTAACCTCATAAGTCTACGCACTGTACCATATAAATAAACCTTTTCTCAGCATGTAGCATCGTATTTATATAACATTTGAGTTACTTGCGTAAATTACTAATCGATGAGTTTATCATTTGTGGACTCATGTCTATCAACTTCATTAGAAAGAAGGTTGGAGATGGAGAAAAGTGAAAGGAGTGAGAGTCTTCGTCAATTTGTTCAAAAGAAAAAGATGAAGGTCATTGAATGGCCGTCTAGGCTATCTCAAATAAGATTGTCACAACAAATTAGTGTGAAGCAGAAATTGGATGAAGAGATGCGTTGATTTGGTTTGTGATGCAACTATTAGTAAATCTCGATGCAAATATATTGGATTTGCAATGCACCAACTGGACCATATATACAAAAATTTCAAAGCACAATTTTGGATTTGCAATGCATATTTTGGAATTAGTAAATCTCAATGTAAAAATTGGATTTGTGTTTCACAAATTATAAAATTATGAGGCACAATTCTTGATTTGCGATGCACAATTTGGAATATTTGCTGATGCATAAATTGGAATTACGATGCATCGACTTGGAATTATGATGCAGCGCGTGCATAATACAATTTTATTAAGGGTATACTCATTATTTTTGCCCCAAAAATGCATTTTACCGGTTAAATTAAAATATAAAGGACTTTATAGGTTAAAAATAGTCAAAAGTGAACCAGCCCGATTATCACCCTATTTAAAAGGGATAAATTTGGGTCGGTTCACTTTGATAAGTTTTCAATCACTACAATAACCTATGTCTTTGTTAATTAGAAAACACACTTTTGGGGACGAAAAGACTGATATACCATTAATGAGCCTCAAGCGCGCTGCAGATCACTCACCTAAATGCATCGTGTTGCATCAATTTTTGTATCGCAATGCATCAATTCAATTATCTAATCCAATTTTGCATCGTGTTGTATCAATTTAAATTACCTAATCTAATTTTTGCATCACACTGCATCAATTTTTGCACCATGATTTCCGAATTTATTTTGACTCAAACGCACAATTACAATGAGGAAGAAGAAGAAAACACTACTGAAACTGAAGATCGATAGATGAAGAGGAAAGAGAGTGTGAAGTTAGAGTGGTGAATTAATTGAATCCAATGTGAAACACACAAGTGTTCTTCACCACCCGACCTCCTCACTCTCTTCCTCTGAACCCCTATGAATTATAGCTGTGATTTCTCTTCTACGGGTATTTTAGGAACGATTTCATAAATATGGACTTTAGCAGTTGAGAAAAAAAAAACACAGAACTGGTGGGGTTATAAACTTGGGAAAGGTGACCGGTCAACAATTTCCCCTAATTAAACTATGCAAACCCAATGGATTTTGTACATTGTGAGATACGAATACAAAACATCTCTAATGAATTGTTCTACAATAAAACTTAGTACTTCCTTCGTTCAACCCAAAGAGTCCAAGTTTCAAAATTCTAATTATTAAGGTGTTGGTCCACAATTATGCTCAAATAGGCTAGAGGGGGGCGAATAGCCTATAATGTCAATTAAAAACTTTTCTTTTGATATTTGTAAAGAGCATATTTAAAGGTATAAGCAATATGTAGAGGGAGCATGTCTGCTGATAGCAAGGAACAACAGACTTGCTCTAAGCAGAGTAATGAACTCTGCTGGCAGATTGCTAATAAATTGAAAGCTAGAATAAAGAGTTTTTGCAGCGGAAATAGTAAAACTTAGATTTATCTAAAAAGTCTTAAGTGGCTGTACACGAATATATGTTCAGAACAATAGCACAATCCTTCTCCAAATGCAAGTTTGAAAAGTCATGAGATAATAGATTTCAGAGAAGTAAAACAGTTTATAAAAGCTCATAGAAGAATCAAGGCTGAGTTTTAAAGAAGATATAATATGAAAGAATATTTGAAGTTTATTCAAAAACAAACTTACAGAATACATCAACCTAAACTCTCTATGTACATTATCTATCCTCATGGCCCCAAACTTTAATCCTTACTTAATTATTCATATAAGAAGTTCTTAAGTACAGATAGCAGTAGGAGACGATAACGAGAAATAGATATAAGAAGACAATTTTTAGGGTCATAAAAATAAAAAATATCTGAACAAATGAGTGCAGAGCACTCGACTCCCTATGATGATCGATGATTGCACAATCAACAACATTTGCAATAGAATACAAATATGAATATATGAATGCAATGCAGACAGACACCTTTTCATCTTCCTTGGGCATCTTTCAAGATCTATCTTCAAATGGATCTGAAGTGCTTGGCCTCTAGCTTTAGAATAAAGTCTTTGAAGCTTTGGTAGTGACTGAGATCTTCGAAAGTGGTTGAAGAACTCAAATCAAGAAGTAAGTTTTTTAGTCCCAATGGGCACAATACTAAGCTAAAAGGGGGGAGTTGAATAGTTTAGTTTACACTTAAAACTTTTCGTAATAGTTCCAAAACAAAGTACTTGCAACCTATTGAAAAGGTTGAAGTAACGGAAGACAAACTAAGTCTGCTGGTGAAGCACTACCAGTAGACTTGGTTGATTACTGAAGTCTGCTGCTCAAAGGAATAAGCTATGACGATGAATAATATAAAGCAATAATTAACAAATTGTAAAGAACACAAGTATTTTAAGATGGTTCGCATTATAAAGAGTGTTACGTCTACTACCAAGGCAGTCAACCTTGGATTTGAATGTACACTATATTTTCTAGTAGTTCTATTACAGAAATATCCAATAAATTGTGTATAAAATATTTGACTTGTATTTTGGGGGTGAGAGAAATGAATATTTGGAAGAACAAAATATTCAATGTGCAGAAGAATAGTAAAGCGTACAACAATAAAAAAAAAGATTAACAGTTGATGCATACCTTTTTGTTGTTGTTGAGGACTTCGTTGATCAGTTAATGATCTCTTGAATGCACTGAGTATGATGACTTGATGTTGTTGAATAGATTCATAGCATTGTTTTCTTTAGTCTTCAATGGCAGTATTTATATCTGAACATCCTTGAGACCGTTGTAGAAGATGGAGTGAGTAACATCTCTAATAGGTTGTGAGCTTTAAATGTTGGGAGCTGCTTTATTGACTTCATCTCTGATTAGAACTGATCAGGGTATGGAGAGGAGCATTTGCGGGAACTAGCAGGTGGGAGACAAATAGATTTGCAGATCTGCAGCAGTTGGTACAGTTTGTTTGTGTTAGACTGTAAACCTGATCTGCCATGTACAGAAGGCGGAAAGTCTTCATTCTTCGGAAAAGCTGGAAAGGCGTGTCTTGAAAGTCAGGAGTTGATGATGATGGATTAATTCAAACTTCAACCATGGATAGTTGGATTAAATAATCCAATTGAGCTTGATATCCGGATAGTATTGACACGTCATGCTGTCCGAGTGCAGACAAGATCTGCTGGTGAAGGCTGCTGGAAGTCTGCTGGTGAAGCCTTCTGTCGAAGTCTTCTCCCGAAACCTGTGAAGTCTAAAAACTATTCTAAAGGCAAAGTTCTATACACAGTTGCCACACTAACTGGTACGCGACCCATTTAGCCACTAAGTATAGAACCTAATGTAATGAATGAACAAATGCAAATTAAGATACATTGAGAAACAACAAAGTTCTTGATCAAGACACCTATCCATGTCTTGTGATTTTCTGATCTCTCTCTTCTCTTTTTCTCTTTTCTTCTTAGCAATCCACAGAAAGTGTTTTGCTAAGGTTTGGGTTCTTTAACTGTGAACTCTTGTGAAGATCTAAGTGAATCGTTGTTGAAGATTATTTCCTTTGTAGATCTCACATCCTTGTCGATCAGCTCTATCACGCTCTGATCTATATCTGCTTGTTTTCTCTCTAAGAAGGGAATAAAAAGTTTTTCTTTTATAGACAGGGGTCTGTTGATTGTTGAGATATGTTGAGAGATTTTATATCCATTTAAAACAGTGTTGATGTTGAAGACTGTTGGATAAAGATTTTGTTATGCAGATCTTGAATGGTTGCCTGTCAGACTGAATTGATGTGTATCTGAAAAGTAAGTCTGAAGCATAGTACATTGACAGATGGTCTGTCCAATAAAGTAGAATCTTTTGACTTTTTAAACCAAATGTAGAGAGAGAGAATATCTTGTAGGATTTAAGATGTCAGGCTTCATAAAAATTTGAATGACTTTTAAGGCTTGAACACTTTATCGTTTTTTAACAGCTGCAATATTTTCTCTATGCAGCACGTGCAGAGCTAAGTGTGCTGATATGATGTTCCTTTCTGAAAGTTGAGTCTTCCAGCAGATAGGACTGTTGGTTGACGTAGTTACGGTATAAACAATTAAACAATACCATGTCTGTTGGTAACGAATCTTCAAGATATTTTTCACGCTCTAACAAGTCTGCTGGTGACGAGTCTTTAGAAGATTTTTCACGTTGTAGTAGGTCTGCTAGTGCTGGTGTACTAGAATCGCTAGTCTACTGATCATCATGAAATAGTAGGACTAGACAAGAACTCTCCTAGTCTAAGACCTATGTGATGTCAAACAAGTTGCCACACTAATTGGTACGCAACCCTTTTAGTCACTTGTTATGACACATAGTCATGGGAACAAGCAAATTAAAGTGTTCGGAATATGCAAAAGAATAAGTTGTTCATCGGCAGACATATTCCAACAAAAGGTATATATAGTTAGCATTAAAGTTTGTCATATTTGTAATAATGCTTAAGCATAATTAATATATTAATTCCAAATGTGAATGGTAGTATTTATGGAACTGTAGATATAATTTTTGAAAATAAACTCCTAAAATGAAACATCCTAAAATAGTATGGTGCATGAACCCTTTGGCTAGAACGAAGGAAGTTACACACAAGCTATTGAGCTAAGTCCAGAGCCAACCTTAAGG
The DNA here is from genome assembly GCA_013146195.2 of Codonopsis lanceolata. Classification (NCBI taxonomy): domain Eukaryota; kingdom Viridiplantae; phylum Streptophyta; class Magnoliopsida; order Asterales; family Campanulaceae; genus Codonopsis; species Codonopsis lanceolata. The sequence continues at coordinate 1,234,097 of CM028377.1, read as the reverse complement.
GTGGCCAGAGGGACAACGACCATGGGCCGGTCCATTTTTTGAAGTTTGCAATTGCTCTAATCCCGTGTTTTTTTTAAACCGAAAAATGACACTTTTGAGAGGAAAAAGACTACGATACCCTTAATGACCACAAGGCGTGATACAGATATGTATCACAGTGCATCGATTTTTGCACCACGATGAATCAATTTACCTCCCGAAGCGCGCTACGAAAATGCATCGCGGTGCATCGATTTTTTCATCACGATGAATAAATTTAAATGTAATCAATTTTAATTACAAAATCTAATTTTTGCACCGCAATACATAAATTTAATTATCTAATCCAAATTGCATCGCGCTGCACCAACTTTTATATACCGCAATGATTAATTTTTACACGCGATACATAAAATATTATCTAATCCAGTTTTGCACCACGATACAATAAAGAACCAAACCATGTCATCCACCTTCTTCTTCCATCTTCTCCGTCGTAAGCTTTATTTTTCCTCCTCCTTCGTCCCAACTAAAAAATCTTTCAACCCAACATAGATTCAATACAGGTTGATCTCCGTTTTGTTGCTCAACAATAGTAATTTTCGAATCCAATGTATTTGTCGGAGTTGTTAAATGAGACGATGATATTTTCGAACAATATTTCGAAAAATTGCCTTTTACGATTAAAAAAAAAAGGTACTACAAGAGTTACAAATTTTGAAAAAGAGACCTGCCAGAATTTCACCCCTTAATAACTAAAATTCTAGATAACTTTGTGGCCCATTTGACAAGGTGATTGCAAAATATGCATGGGTTTTGGGTTCAATCCTTAACAAGTCATTTAATCTATATTTTATTTTTGGACCGTAAATTTACTTATTAAGTATTATATATATTCTATATAATGTGTCTTAACTTTTGTAATTTATTTTGTGATCCAGTGGAAAAATTACTTATGAATATAATAATAAAGAGATTTTGGATTCAATCCCTAGCTTAGTTGTCCAACTTTTTTTTATATTAAGCCCTATCAATACTCCAAGTAAAAATTATATATTTTATTTATCTTCAACTAATATTTTAATTACTTGTGTTTGTATGATTGTTAAATTCAATTGTTAATTGTCTGTTTTTATTTTTAGACTTGAATTTGTAGTTGTTGAATCTTGCGCTTTAAAAGATTTGCTTAAAAACATTCCACTTGATTGTCAGCCAAGAAATTGATATTATATTTGGTCAGCCACATATCATTTTTGTCAGCCAATTATCATAGCTGATCCCTACGTACTTTAGTGGATATAATCTATCTTTCCTTATTTGATTGATCATACACTTGTACTAACTTTTTCATACTTTGTGTTTTTGGTAGATATCCTGCTATATAATATCTCACAAGATTCTTTGAGATCTTGCCTCTGCCAAAACACATTTTCAAATTCAAATGTGTTCCTAACGGGTTGCTTTTGAAGACTATCTATAAATACCCACTTGAAGCATTTGTGAAGACAACAATTTTTGAAGTCAAGAAACCATCTACTTTCAATCTCTCAGACATTGTCTTAAAGAAAACTTTAGCTAGATATTTTTCATTGAATATTTCTCTCTAGTTATTGTTTAGGCAAATACTGAGTATTTCATTTCAAATTATTTAGAACTCAATCAGTTTGTCTCACGAGTTTGATTGTTTCTCAATCATTCTCCCCAAACACCGGTCTTTTGTTGTACACTGATCCATTAGAGATCAAATAGATTTTTAATAAAATTAGTGCACTTCAAAAATCCAAGTCTGACCAACTTGGTAGTGGACGTAGCAGTTTATCTGTGAACCACTTCAACTGACTTGTCAGCTGTCTCTTATACTCTTGCAAACTGACTCAACACTTAAGAAGTTCTTCAACAGATTAAGTGTCAGTCAGTTAACAACAATCATTTGCTTAATTGTTCAGTTAGTTTGTATTTCAATTTCTTTTCATATTCAAAGGATCGCTTTTGAAGAAAATCTTTTGAAAAATCGCTGGCCCACCCGACCAACACTCATCGCCTTAAGGATTTTCAAGTGTCACCACCGACCATACCTCAATCGACCGATAAAATCAAGTTTTCCGCTGCCAATCTTTTAAGCTTTACAAATCAACCCCCAAAGTTTTAAAGGCTATTCACCCCTCCCTCTAGCCTTAACTGTTGCCATCTGGACTTACAATTGGTATCAGAGCCTAGCTTTTTGAAAAATTATTTTCCAAGCCTAACTGCTTGAAAGCTCGATCATGGCAAATCTAAAGCTTTTCAATCAAACAATGTCACTCAAGTTCCCATTTTTGATGAAGATCACTTTGATATCTGGAAAGAAAGAATTACAAGATATATGAACAATATAGATAAACGGTTGATGGAACGTGTAAGAGGTGGTCCTATGCAACCTATGAAAATTAATACTAAAGTTGGTAAATCTTCGCCGCAGATGATGATACACTGTAAACCCTCTTGCTCCCCGTAGAAGAAGAATATGTCCTCAAACCTCAATCTGAATGGACCGAGGAAGACAAAATTACCGATGGACCGGATGCCGAGTCAGTATTCTCAAGTGTCGCACTGATGAAAACTACAAGCGTATATATGACTGTCAACCGCCAAGGAAATTTGGGATGCTCTTATGGAATATGTAGAAGGAGATCGAGAATACCAAGGACAACAAACCGTATGATTGCATACAAGAATTTGATGCATCTTCAAGAAGGACCCAAAAGAATCTTTTAAAGAATGCCTACGCATGCATTTCTCGAGGTAAGTAAGATGTTCTTCTCTTGTAAAGTTTATAGTATGAAAGATTTGAATATGCGTTTTCTAGTAGTTTGGGAAGTGGATGGCATGTTAAAGTCACCGCCATAAAGGAAGCTGCAGACTCGAACAAACTCATATACGTAGTCTTGTTGCAAGTCTAAAAATTTATGAAAAAGAAGTTCTCAAAACTCAAGAAATTGAGAAAAATTTAAAGGTATATCTCTTCAAGCCGAAGAAGAAACTTCAAAACTTCTACATCACTGCCGATGATGATTTTGATGAAGATGAATTTGCTGCTTTTGCTAGACAATTTAGAAAGTTTAAATCTTTTAAAAAGAACTTTCAAAAACCTTCAGCAAATTTTCAAAAGTCTTCATCAAAACTGCAAAAACCTTTTTCAAGCTTCCAAAAACCATCTACATCAAACTTTCAAAAGCCTTACTTCAAAACGAATGAAGACAAGGTTGAGAAAGAAAACTCAAGCTGTTTTTAATCAGAGAAAACCTGGTCACTTTGCTTCAAATTGTCCTTTACAAAAAATGAGTATTATAAAAGAGCTCCCGTAAATTTTGAAAACAAAAGGGTTTAGTTGCCGAAGATTAAAATCTTGCAACTTGGATTGAAACAGATTCTCAAGATGAATCGGCCGATTTTGAGCAAGAAGCAAATTGTGTCTTGTTGCATCGCAATATATGATTCGAAAATGAGTTTCCAAGTCCAAAATATTCAAAGATGTCTCGAAAATGAGTGTCAAGCCTCACCATTATAAAACCCCAAACCGACAAGGTCATCAAACCCGATTAGTTTGTGGTTAAGAAAATAGGAAATGGATTTATGGACAAGGAATCATAAGTCGCCTTTAAAAGAAAGTCAAGTCAACTTCTTCGAGGACTGCTAAAGTAAGTCATGACTCAAAAAGGCAGGAGGAGAAGATGACTGACTCAAGTGTTGATGATTTACTGGAACAAATGCAAGAAATGTATTCCAAGTTTGAAACACTTAAAAGAATCCATGTTTCTTTATCTCGTGACTTTTAAAAGAATTTCTCAAGAAAACCGTGAGCTTCAAAAATCAATGAGCTTTTACAAAGTTCAAGAAAAGGAATTCGCAACTAAAAAGTCTCAATGAAAAATATGAGATTCAAGCAAAAATCTTATGCCCGCCGACTCAGAGAAAGAAATCTTCGATCGACCAATGTTGTTGACACTACTCAAAGTCAAAAGCCTGTAGAGAAACCATCATCACCAACGAAAGATCATGAAGACCAACATGGTCTTGGATACTCAAAGGATGATGAAGAATGTGAGATCAGATAGTCAAAAGGTGAACCTAAGGTTCTAAAAAGGGACAAGGGATCGCCTATAATGCTGCATTCACTTATCCTTAAATATGAATCAAGATAAGAGGTACATTAACAAAAAGGATAGGTGAATAATGACAGCTGTCGCCTTCTAGTCACAAGTCTCAAAATCACGCCTAACTCAACACCGACAAATGTCGTTTAGTTTAGACAAAAAGAGGAGGATTCGTAAGAAAGACAACCGACGAAGTTCAAGCCAATAAATTTTGTCACGCTAAGACCTTTAAGCCGAATCATAAGAATCAAAGAATTCACCTCAAATGACCGGTAAACCCGGTTATCACAAGTGTAATATTTGTATACTTTGGTCATCAATCACATGAATGCTTATATAGATTTAAACCTATCGATGTAACTAAAAAGCCAAATTCCTCAGCAAGTTGGATACCTAAGAAAACTAACCTTCGACCTAAAAGTATAAAGCGGTACCATGATTTAAATATTCATATTTCGTATGCTTAATGGCGATGATTATTCAACTATACGGATATTGATGTATGGATGCCCGCATATTACGACCGATCACCAACTCCTTACTAACATTATCGGCAGCCCAAAGGACCTTCCGTAATTGGAGACAACTCAAAAGGAAAACTATTGGATATGGATCAATTATCGAGGATCTATAATAATTGAAAATGTCTCTTTGGTACTGTCCGAAACACAATCTTCTAAGTATCTCACACTGTGATAAAGGTATGAGTCGCCTTCTTCCTCCACACATTGTTTTATCAAAATAGAACACCAATTAAACTTTGCTCATCGTTCTAGAAAAGAAATGTTTTTGCTATAGATTTACTTTCTTTAGATAGCAAAAGACTAAATTGCCTGTCAGAAATAATATTTCAAAAATTCATTGTTTTGGCACAAAAGACTTTCACACTTGAACTTTAAGTATCTTTCAAAACTTTCAAAAGGAGATTTGGTAAAAGGTCCGCTATCTATTAATTTTCTTAATCGACAAAAATGTGATGCTTGTATTTTGGGAAAATAACAAAAACCTCCTTCAAACTAAAACCATGGTCTTTCTACCAAAAGAACTCTCGAGCTTCTACACATGGATTTATTTGGCCCGAACAACCGCAAGTCTAGGAGGAAACAGTACACTTTAGTTGTGTGGATGACTACTCCAGATACACATGGGTTGAAATGATGCAATCCAAGGATGAAACTTATAGCATTCTCACTTTCGTTATTCGAATCGCAAACTCAAAAGGAGAGTGAGATTATAAGTGTTAGATCGACAATGGTACGTAATTCAAAAAATCTTGGGATGGACACATACCGTGATGATCATGGAATTGATCATAACTTTTCAAGAAGTTAGAACACCTCAAAGAAATGGTATAGCCGAAAGGAAGAACAGACTCGATTGAAGGGTAAACAATGATAGTCGAAGCAAAATTACCAAATATATTTTAGCGTAGTCACCAACACAAAGATGTTTTACTCAAAATAGATCTCTAAACAAGTTTCATGGTAAGACTCCTT